>UESW01001479.1:44529-76161 GCA_900491605.1 Calamus simplicifolius
AATACTAAATGATCTTAATAGAAGCTTAAGCACAAAACTACTAACATAGGTACAGCAAGTAGATCAACTTCAAAGAAGATTGTTAATCAATCAACTACAACACAAGCTTGCAGTTAAAACACTGGTGGTGAATGAGAGTCTGAACTTTAGCTAATCCTATATCACAGACCAATGTAGCACTTGAGTAAAACTTAATTGAATTAGAACTTTATTTTTGGTGGTAGTTGGGTTTCTTCATCAAAACGTCTCATTTAGCACGAGTTGAATTTGTTTGACTCAGTGGATGCTTTGGAGTTAAGATGATTAATGCTGCTTGATAGGGACTGAATTTCATGTACTAACTTTTATGTTTCCTTTCTAAAGAACAATTTTTCATGAGATAATAAGATCATTTGTAAAGATATTATGTTTTTATGCTTTGTCCTTTAACCAAGACTTGAAATTTGTTATCTTGTTGCAGAAGATGATGAAGATTAGCGATTTGAGGGTTATGGTTAGCCAATTGCTCTGTTTCAATGTTGGGATGGTACTGTTGTAGTATCCACAGCTTTCTTTTCAAAAATTTTCATATCCAGCAGTGATGTAACTACTATTTATCGTTTGCTCTATCTCTACTGTGTTTGACTTTAAAGTCTGTTTCAAAATAAGAATTAGGGAACAGCTATTATCAGCTGAATGGATTTCAATGCTCTTCTGAAATCAATCAATGGCTTGCATGTAACAGTTACAGTCCGTTATTCAATAAATAGCAAAGTCATACCAGTCTAATTTGTGTTATACAATCCATACCCGGCCTAATTGTGTTGTACCATTATCCACTCTCAACCAGCAAGCATGCTGCACTCCAAAGCAGGAGGGCTATCTCGCTTCAGACCTCTGGTGCGTGCTCTTAGCAGATTCCCAAATGCTGAGAAGAGAATTTTAGGCTGTAAGGCAAATTTTGGACACATGGACCAGAACTCTGAATATTCTAAAGTGCATGCACGGCAAACAACATCAATGGTGATGGCCGATGCTCGCTAGAAAGCCCTCCCTAACTGGTATGCTGGTGCCTTAAAGCACTAAACGTTGTAGAAAGAGAATGGATAGCTCGAAATAATGAAAGAAATATGTTATATGCTTATAACTTAAAGTTCATTTGTTATCAATTAATTTTTACTTAAGATTTTGGGTTAAATTTTTAATTCGCAAATAGGTTAATTGGGTCAATAGATGGATTTGGAGCGTTACAAATGGTATCAAAATCGATCTGCATGTGCAATAATTAATGGACATCAGGATAGGATTAATCATGAGATGATAGTAAAGTTTTCATCATAGCATGGAGTTATGCTGCAGTTCAGTAGTAGATTCTCTTTAATGGCTCAGGAATAAATTTTGGCTAGCTTATGACGTGCAATAAAGATATTACATTATAATGGATGAGATTGTAATGAAAGAAAAAAATGCTTATAACTTAAGTTTATTTGCTATCAATTAAGTTTTAGTTGAGCTTTAGGTTAGTGATATTATCTCGCTAACGAATTAATTAAGCCAATAAATGAGCATTAGCCACTATAAAATTTTCTTTTTTGCAAAAATCAAACGGTATCATCAATGATTCGGACACAATCTCTTTTCCAAAGCCACAGCCCGCCCGCTCGATTGGACTTCAAGTAAAACGTGTCGATTAAACCTAATGGAGAAGATCAGAGGAAACCTGACCTATCTGAAGTAGGCCACTCATCAGGAGCAGTCCTGGTGCAAATGCTCTTCGGACTCCTCATGCCGGTGCTAGAGGTTTCAGGGCAGGGTCCAGAAGCTCCTCTCGCCTTGAGGTCGATGTCCCAATCCTAGATTGCACGAGGTGTAGACCACACTCAAAAGCTCCATCAACACTAGGCCGATGCTGGATACCTCTCTCTTCTCGTTAGCTTTCATGGAGTAGGCATACTCTGTCCATGTTGCAGAACAAAAAGGAATTTAGGTGAAGGTGATGGACGCAGGCATTCTGTATTAAGTTTGGAAGCTGCTTGCTTGTGTTATATCTAGATCCATGTCCTCGTAAGAATCGCAAACCAAGAGCCAGATTCGGTATATCATTTCGAGCCCACTTGGTTGCTCTCGATGACTGCCTTGCCAGCCCCAAATCTCCAAGTATTGCCTCCATGTCCCTATCGAGCAGTCATGATGCAGATACTCCACTCTCGGAATATCATTTTGAGTCTGCTTGGTTGCTCTTGACGACTGCCTTCACCAGCCCCAAATCTCCAAGTATTACCTCCATGTCCCTATCGAGCAGTCATGATGCAGATACTCCACTCCCCTGCAAGCCCCGTGGCAATCTTTAATATCCTCTCCCTCTCCTTCTTCTTCTTTTGACTCACCAGCCAGTCCCACATGCTACCAATCTCCATTGTACTCGTATATCAGTAGATTATTGCCATTGCTTAGAAAGCCCAGCAGCTTCTCCAGATGCTGCTTCCTGACACCACTTCGAATCTTTGCCTCCCTTGGGAAGCTCTTATCTTGAAATAAAAACTCCCTCTCCATATGTGCAATTTTCTTCGCAGCCACGGTCTCGCCGGCAGGCAGCTAAGCTTTATAGATGGTGCCCGGCCATGCTGACCCGATAGCAAGCTCATCACTTAGGTTGCTTTTTGCTTCCATGATGGCTTCCCATTTGAAATCTCACCTTGTGGAAATTTTATGAGAAATATTTTCTGTTTTCAAATCTCCAGCTTTCCTTTCCATTTCGGGTTTTTGTTTTTCACGGAAAAACCAGAGAATGTGTTCATTTATTAAAAATATAAAAATTATTTCTTATTTAAAAAATAAAAAAGAGCATCATGATGGATGTTTGATTGTGAAGGTATGATGATAAGTAATAGAGAGGAATAGTAATGATGATGGATGGTACATGCATGATGGTGATGGAGATGGATAGTAGAGGTATGGTAGTGAATGATGAAGAAAGATTGCAATGATGGTAGATGGCATAGGTGTTATGGCAGTGGTGGTGGGCAGGGGTATGGAAGTAGATGGATAGTGAAGGTATGGTAGTGAATGATGAAGAAAGATTGCAATGATGGTAGATGGCATAGGTGTTATGGCAGTGGTGGTGGGCAGAGGTACAGTAGTACACTACTACAAAAAGTTAATTAGACTACGTAAAAAAAAAATAATTTTTTATATTTAGACTATATTTTCTAAAACGTAGTCTAGGTGAGTGTAGTTAAAAGTATGAGTATAGTTAAAAGTCTCTCTTTTAGACTATTTTTAGACAGTTAAAACTCAAAAAACATAGTTTTTAAATACATTTAAACTATGATTTTATTAGAAAATGTAGTCTATAACAGTACAAAGACTACTTTTTTATTGAAAAACATAGTTTATCATTTACTTTAAACTACATTTTTATATTCAAAATGTAGTATAATATCTAAAATCATCATATAACATATACTTTAAATTCCAAAAATATTGAATTGAAAAAAAACCCAAATATATTGAATTAAAATATTTAATAGTATCGTACAAACATCCATAATTTTTAGATAATCCAAACTTTAATATATAAACATCCATAACATTTCTTCAAATGAAACCTTGCAAGTACTCAACCCATTCTCCATGCATAATGTCGATCTCTTCTTGTTTATAAGTTTTGTTCTTGCCAAACTGCATATATACATAAGTTACTCAGAAAAAGAACACTAAATAGCACATGACATAAAAATCTAAAATCATAAATAGTATTACTTATATGAAGCACGCAATAATTACCTATCTTTTCATCGATTGAAATAATATGATTCTCAATGATCTCCTTCATATACATGATAACATAATAGCCACATTCAACACCTGATGGTTGCATAGGACACTTAAAAAATAAATTTAAAAGTTTTATACGATTTAAATAAATAAAATCTAATTTTATGAATTATTAAAAAGAATGTGCAACTTAATATACCTAAACTGACTCCCAAGTAAGTATTTTTCTTGCAACTCGTCAGCTTTAGCAATGTATATTTTGAGTGCACTGATATACAAAGTATAATAATAGTGTGAGACTTAAACGATATAACCCAAATAAATTACTATAAAATTATAAAAAAATAAATACTTACGTATTAATAATACCTTTCAATTCTTTTTTCCGCTGAACGTCCAATAGAATTATAAAAATACACTTATCCCTATGAGGGCAATAACCACCAAGGACCAGTGATCCTTTCATAAACTTAATAGCAATAATCAATAACTTAATATCAAAACTATCAATTTTGATTAAAAAAACACTTATCCAGAGTTATAATGAGCTAAAAATAATTGATCCACATAATAATGCTCTAATCTTTTAGCAATCAAATCTGATCATTCTTTAGCTAATCCATAGTGTACAGAGATCTATCCAGGGTCTATGAAGCCATACATATTGAGCAGTTTTGATTTCTTGAGTTGATTTTTAAATAGCTACACAAATCAAATATTCAATCTCACAATTATTATTAAAAACTTATAACATCTAGTATTTGCATATAAAATGCAAAAAAATATAAAAATATCTTATTACCTCACATATCTATATATATTACAATACAACTAGAAGTAATCTTCTTTATTGAGTAAAAGTGATCGATATCTTCCCGAATAATATAATAGACCCGTTCATGATCAAAGACACTAACATCCAATACCATAGTTATTGTATTTGTATTTCTCAAACTTTTTGCAATGTGATTCTTTAAATATGACAAACTCCATAGATCCTTTTCTTTGCTTTTTATCTGTAACTTTTGTGGGACAATCTTTTTCTATTCATAATAATGAAATTCAACTAACATATGTTACATAGAAATTGTTTATCAATATAAATTAATCATAAATTTATAGATAAGTTAAAAAATTTCAGATATCTTAACTCGATCATCAAAGAGAAGAAAGATGTCCAACTTTAGTCATCAAAGAGAATACTCATAGCCCCTAAGTATAAGTATCACTGCCCAGAAACATGGTGAAATATCAACAACTTGGCCGTAAATTCCAAGAGAAATAGAAATTACAAAATCTTGGCAATTGAAGTACTTTAATCACTTGATTTTCATAAATTCCTGCAGTACAATACCATAAAAACATATGCAAGAATTTGCTTAAGGGCAAGCATCTATGCAACAATAAGAAGGCAAATAGGAGTTAAGCATATATTATGCAAGTTAGCAGTCAATGTTTGCATTGTTTTAGATCACGATGAAGGCAAGGAAGCCTTACATGGATTATGCCATTAAATTAGAAACCTTGGAGTACAACATGTTTAGAAGTAATAATTGAAGAATAGCAACAAGCAATGACAATAAAGACTCTAAAGCATTAGTAGTGATAGCAATTAGCCAATTACAGTAGAGGACTTATAGCAAAAAGATCATTTCAAACTGTTTTGCTCTAGTTTTGGATCAAACTACGAAAATTTAAGTATCAAGAAATGTTAAAAAAAATTCTGACATAACCAAAAATGAGAAAACATTAATCCAAGATTGTTTATGTTTCTATTTGTGAACTGATGTATTACAAGATTTTTAACAAGTATGAGAATATATGCAGTAGGATATTGCCTGAGGGCAATATTCCACTGGGACCTAGAATTTGAATTAGAAATAGCAAAGTATAACATATGCTGGAGCCAAAGGGAGAGGGACATCGCTATGGCCTGAATGGTTCGGCGAGCCGGTGGGCACGCCGTCGGGTCCGTGCCAAACGTGGGAGCTAGTTTGGCTCCCATAATGATCCTTCTCCTCCCTGAGCAGTGGCATGGCCGGCCGCTGCCCATGGCTAGGGCCCGGTGAGCTAGCAGGCACACCGTCGGCCTGAGCCAAATTTGGGAACTGGTTCGGCTTCCATAACAGGGGAGGGCCATCCGATGGCCCTCTCCCACATCAAACCCTTGCCGACACCACCACCCTCTCTCTCTCCCCCCTCTTAGATAAATCTTTAGGTTAAAAATAAAAAAAAAAAAAAAAGAATGAATGAAAGATTACCTGCGGTTGGATCTGTCTGGTGCAAAGACAACAAATAAAATCCTAATCCCGCATGATGGTGGAGTCTTCGCAAATAAAATTCTAGTTGTGGAGTCTCTGCAACCTTAATCCCGTATGGTGGTCGAGTCTCCAAATGGAACCCTAATCTAGAACAAAACCGTGGTTGAGAAAATGAAATTGAGTTTGGGTATCGAGGGTTTTTTTTTAGGAAAGCGGGGAAGCAAATTAGGAAGAGGGAAAAAAATAAATTTTTTGTTTTATATTAGATGACGTTTTAATTAAAAATATAGTCTTTTTATATTATAAGATAATATAAGACTACATCTTAATTAAAAATATAGCCTTTTTATATTATAAGATAATATAAGACTATGTCTTAATTAAAAATGAAGTCTTTTTATATTATAAGATAAAATAAGACTACATTTTAATTAAAAATATAGTATCTTATATTATAAAAAATATAAGACTACATTTTTAATTATAGATGTAGTCTTTTAATTTGTAAAAAATTATAAAGACGTAGTCTAAAATATTAGACTACATTCTTTGCTAAAAACGTAGTTTTTTTTAAAAGACTACTGTAGTCTATTTAACTTTTTATAGTAGTGGTAGGTGGGATAGTAGTAATAGCGGTAGTGGCAAGCAGTGCAGGTATGGTAATGGTGATGATAGTAGCGAAGGATGATAGGTCTGATGAAGATATAATGTAGTAATGATGGAGGTGCTGGAGGAAAAAGGTGGTAGTGAAGGTACGATGGTAGTCACAATGCTAATAGATTGTAGAGATGTGGTGGTGGTATCATGGTAGTACATTAAAATTTGACTAAATGTTGTTTAACTTATAATAGTTATAAATTAAATAATTACAAAAGCTCGTATCAAAATATCTAACTTCAATGTTCGCAATTTAAAAGTTCAATCTATTATATTAGAAGAGACATAAGTATCTGATGATCTAATTTATTTTTACCTATCTACACCTCACTCTAGCTCAGCCATAACGATGGAGCCTAAGCATCTTGAGCTTTGTAAAGAAAAAAAAGGAAAAGAAAAAAAAAATGTAATGAGCTTTGATCGTGTAAGAGTTCTTTACTCACATATCTTAGGCAACATGATCAATCATCATAATTCACAACATACGATATCATAAATACATGTAAAAGATAAACACAAAAGTGGCATATCCAACTATTGATAACTTCATCATGTTTAACTAACAATACTCTACTCATAATAAATAACATCAACAACACGCATATTTATTATAGTATAATCAAGAATGTGTCTCAATATCACAATTATTTAAGCATCGATAACTTAAACATATCAATGAATAATTCGTAGTTAGCTCATCAAGATTAACAACAGACAACATCAAGATGTACTCATTGCAACATAATTGACATCTTTTATTAAGATCTTAGACAAAATCATCAAGCTATCAATAGTAATTTATCTCTAACAATTAAATTCATTAAATTATCCATAGTAATTTATCTCAAAATATTTACAAGTAATTAATAATAATTTACTCAAATTTTAATTTCTTAGTTGGATGATGTTGGACAAGTCACGTCTATGCTTTAACTCATGGTGGGTAGCTAGATTTATATATGGGCAACCGGAACAATCAAACCAACTTGTGGATAGCTAGAACAACCAAATCTGCCAATGGAATGGCTAGAATATTTAGGTCCACCCATAAGTCACCAAAATAGACAAGTTTACTCGTAAATAGCCATAACAACAAGGACTATCCATGTAGTTGTTAAAACAAGGAAGCTTGCCTATGAGTAGCCAAAATAACTAGGCCTACTATAGGAAAATTAGAACAATAGGTCTATTTTAGTAACCAAAATAATTAGGTCTGCCTTAAGTAACCAAAACAACTAGGCCTACTCATAGATAGCCAAAACAACCCATTTTACTTGTGAGTAGCTAGAATAATTAGGCTTGTTACTGACAAGCCAAAATATAAGACTAGTCAAGTATTTGCCATTCACATTTTATTGACTTTATTCATGAAGTTAATTTCATTTATTAATACATGAGCATTCAACTTCAAGTTAGTCTATGTCATAAACCATTGATTACTCAAAATTTACATGTGCATCATAATGATATATTTATAACATGAATTCACCATACAAAATTATATAAAATGAACATTATGTGCAACATGAATCTCATACATGCTCACACAATGCAAAGGGGATTCTTGCCTATGCCAACGACAAATCTAGGCTAATTTTTTTGAACTTCAATAACTATCTAACTACACTAATAAAATAACATTTTAATTTAGAATTTTAAATCTTTTATGAGTTTTGAATTGAGTGTTAAGGCCTATTGTCTTAGGCATGGGTCAACGGAGTCATGTAAGTGAGGTTCCTAATGTTGAGAGTGCAATCTCAAGGCTACACTCCCGACAGACTAACCTTAAGGTGTAGGGGTATAGTAGCCCCCCATGGTTTAGGGACCTAGCAATAGAGCTAAGTAGATAGATTAACAAGGTAGTGGGAGCATTCTTTTATGGTCTACCCTAGGGTCACAGGCTCAACTGCAAGACTAAGCCCACAACAAGGCCCAATCAGGCTAAGTCTTGCCTTAGGGCTGATCAGCAGCAACACCTAATGGTAGACATCACAGATAATCTTTTTCCTTATTTCTAGATGTGATTGGCTAATTGTTGGACCAACTAATAACTAGACTAGCCATGCACTACTCAGCCCATGATGAGGTGAATGGGAATTAGGGTTTGATCGACCTTGGCCCAAAAATGTGTCGAGCGAGAGGCCCTTGCTATTCTCAAGCGAGAGGCCCTTTCTATTGCAAAGCAAAAAGGGGTCCTTGCTACAATAGAATATCTCTTGCCTTCACCCATGGTCGATGACCAACACCCCTGGGGGCCTCCCCTTGCCACAATAGACTAAGGCTTTTACCGGCTAGTTGGGTTTGGTCACTCTATTGGTTGGCATGACAAAAGATAGAGAGAAGAAGACCTTCCTTTTTATCTCAAATAGGGTGGCCAATGGTTTTAAATGCCAAACAACTATTGGTGCTTAGATAGAAGAAAAAGGGAGGACCATGCCTTCCTTGAGGGCTGGCCGACCATCACCTTCAATCAATGACGATCGATTACTGAATTGATTTACATATGAAATGAATATGTAGTAATGAAGAAGGATGATCGGCTTACTTGGCTTATTAGTAGCATCCAAAAGTGCAAGTAGGAAAGGACATAATGGTTTTATGGCACAATAATGCTAATCATTAGCAATGGCTATTGTAGATGAAGTAAATAGAGGATGACGATTGATGTTACCAAAACAAAGGGAAAAAAGGAGGGTTTTTGGAGGCTTTTTAGAGGAGGGTGGCTTAAAAGCCAGCCTCTTAATGCATTGGCAACCTTCTTTGTGGCAGTTTCATGATACCTAGGTTGAATGAGGTCTCTCATAAAGGAGCCATCAGCTTGGGCAATCGATCTTGGGTTCAGACAGACTTAGCTAAGTTGAGTCTACTCAAGCCAGGCTTCATGCTCTCCTTTTAAGAAAAATCATCCTTAAAATTTATTGTCCAAGCTTAAGATTGTGCTGAGAACACTTAGGAAATAGTCATGACCAATTCATCCACTTACCATACCTTTTCTTCTTCTTCTTCTTATTTTACTAATTTCTCAAGTTTAGGTTTTATTTATGATGTGATTTTTTGGCTTAACTATTGATGCAACTCATATTCGATGACATCTTTGAACAACAACAAGAAGTTGAAGATGGGATTAAAAAGTGATGGAATCCAAAAAACCAACCATGAATAGAGAAACTGGCTTGATCAAAAGTGTAGTTTAGAAGATAAAAGATGATAGAGTAGAAGAGGAAGGGCTCTAGGATCTGTCTTAGTGGGGATTGTTTGATGCTCGGGTTAGTTGAGAATTCTTAATGGAGGTGGCTTAGAAGAGTGCTTTAAGGACTTAGGGTTTGTCAAAGAATGAAGAAGATAATCTTTCTAGGTTAGATCAACTTATTCCTTTTATAGTATTATGAAGTCTCCTATTGGTGAGAAATTCCATAGCAGTTAGGATTCCTTTGCATCTTGGCTCTTTGAAGTTCATTCTTATCGAGCTAAATGGCTACTAAGTTGTTTAGCATACCAATTTACTCAACCATATGAACTTGGTTGCTATATGTCAACTTATTAGAGGTTAGTGAAAATCTTCATCGTTACATACCTTCCACCCCTAATGCTTAGGAAAATAGCTCAAGTGAGGGAGTAGTTTCTTCAAGCTCTATGTTGTAAAGTTATTGTTGAGAAACAAGGTGATATTCTTTGGGCATGGAGTTATCAAGATAAAGAATTTCAAGGTAAGTCAGATTAGGTTTCAGTTCTTTATCCATACTAGGAGGTCAGTGACTGAGTTGATACATAGGAGAACTCGACTCATGTAGAAAGCCAAGCATCAAGACCTTTCATTTGTTGGTATAATTACTTGCTTAAGATGGTTCTACATAAAATGCATCATGACAAGAACCACTAATCAGGTATTGAGGCAGGCATAATCTCTACTCGATCTTAAGGGATGTGATACATGTAAAGAGGGAACTGACAATACATCTCTTCCTTGATCACCAATGTTCTTTGATTAATATAGGCCATCCATGCACCTTTAAAAGAAAATGGAGGTAGCGATCTGGTCTCTCTCTTCATCCTTTCTCTTAGTATCTTCTTTTATTGTTCTTTTACTTTTCCCTCCTTTACCTCGTTTATATACACCATTTTTCCTCCTTTTTTTTCATATTCTTCATGGCTGTCCATCCTCTTCCTTTGCCTTTGATGAGACTTTGGAGGTCAAAAAAAGGATTATAGTTAGCATTAGACCTTTCTTTAGGACTATGTTAGACATATATATTAGAGTGTCTTCTAAAGAGAAAAGGGCTTATAATCTTTCTTCCAGCAAAACATACATTTATATGGGAGTGAATACCAATCTTAGACTCCCTATGCCTACATTTGCTTTAGAGATGTGTAGGAATTTAGTATTTCTTCTTCTTAATTTATTTCCAATTCTTGAAATTTGTTTCTTTAGCATGATCCGTACTTTCTCGAAATGGATCATAATGAAATTAATGTCTCTAGGGAATAATCACTTCAAAGTGAATCTTCCCTAGATACCTACATCATGGTATTTAATAGTTGAATCAATTTGAAAAAGACCTAAAGTTAGGGATTTATCAATAGGTAATGTTGCTCCAATACCTAACCAAAGAGCTACTACAGTACGGATCAAAAGACTATTTAGCTACTGGACGACGAAATGAATTTTGAAATTTATTGACATTCTCCAAAAAAGGTACTGTCAATAATCCCGTTGGTACTGAAACCATTAAAAGAACACCTGATGTCCGATGTTTCTTAGGAAAAGGAGATTCTTAGAAAACTACTTGAACATCTTAAGAAAGTTTTTTTTTCCTAAAACATCATCTAAAGAGTTGTGGAGAGTGGTACCCTAGCTCGAGGAAGGGCTATTTTATTTTTACCAGCCTTCCTTCCTTCATTCATAATTAAAAGAAGGAATTCTTCTTTGTCTTGTGGGATGGGCTTGATAGTTCTCTTTGGCTTATGGATGGATCCTTTTGAAGGTTGAGGTGAGATCCATCCTCTAAGTGATAGGAAAGCATATTGGTCATATCCTTTTAAGGGAGTTAAGGCTCATTAGGTATGACTTGGCTACTCAATGCGAAAGAAGGGCTCAAGGTTTGACAAAATATTGAGGTCTAAGGATGCTTAGGGTAACTAGCTCATCATTTTTTCTTACTTTTTATTTACTCTGATAATGTCGAGCCAATTGTTCTATTCTTTTTTTCTTTTCTCCTATATGGACTATAGTAGGGTCAATATTAATAAAGTTAAAGAGTTTACTAAATTGAGGCAGTGGTAGAGAATGAAGAGTTTAGCTAGGATATCCATCAACGAACTTAGTCCTTCATTGAAAAGGTCAACCACCTTGGTTGCTAGCCCAACAATGGCTCATGTGGTGGTGGCAACATGTTCAAAGGTGATAAATTTAGTAGTGGTATCTCACCTTATGGTGGCTTATTTGGCAACACTAGTGGCTACTCATGTGGCTCCGATGAGTTCTTTAGCTATTGCTTTGCTTTCCAAAGTGACAAATACTGCAAGTGAAAGCTTAAAATAATGGCCAATAAAGCCTCTACCACAAAGGTTGACCTCTGAGACATATTGGATGGCCTTCTACCTTCAGGTGAGGTCTTAGAGAGAGGCCTTATAATAGGAAAATAATATCTTTTAGGTGGGATCTCAATGTGGGTGACTCCATCAGAGATAGTAGTGTGGCTCAATGCCTTGCTTTTGAGATCACCCTTCCAAAAGATCAAGCAACTTTGGAGGATTTCAACAATGCTATGTTGATTGACCAAGTTTTAGTTTATGGAGTCTTAAGATATACCTTTTCGGCCTTTCTTTCTTTAATATCTTTTTTTCACTACTAATAGCATATTTTCTCTTTTATAGGCCATACAAGCCATGCAAGTGGTAGTTGAGAAGTATAACTAAGTCTTTGATGACTTTTGTAAGGTCAACGATCTCATGGAAGATATATATATATATATATATACACATATATAAAATGAAGGTTGTCTATGTTGAGGCTAAGAAAACTAAGGCCTCCTCCAAGCATGAAGAGGAGGTTAAGGTAGGACCTCTTCAAGGTGATGGAAAAGCTTGAAGCTAGGGCAAAGTTGCTAGTGGAGGCTAAGTCGGGAGCCATCGTAGTTAAGTCGAAGGCCAACTTTGCCAAGACGATAAATGACTTCAAGGCATTGACCAAATATGGGGTTGCCTTAGCAATATATTATTGCAGCATTTTTTAAGGATTAGAAGGACACAAAGAAGGAGATGCTCACCCACTATTCTAATCTCGACCTCTCTTTCATTCATGATGGTGAGAAAGGAGAGGGAGGAGAAGGTGTAGCCCTGGTGGCTAAAAATAAGTGCATAGTTTGAGGCATGGATGAGGATGTTGTCAATGTGGTACTCGACATTGTACATAATGACACCCACAAGAATGGAGCAAAGCGATAGGATGTTTGAGTTCCTTAGGTAAATACTGCTGCAATTGCTAAGGTCACTACTCCTTAAGTGATTGATGTGGATGAGGAATGCACTAAGGATACCTCCTAGCATTAGTCTCTTTAGGACTACTTTTCTTTTTTCTTCTTTTGGGTTGTATAACTCCTTTTGAGTGAGGTTATGTAAACCTTTTAATATCAATGAATGGATATTTTCCTCCACCCGTGTCTTTCTTAGATTTTCTATTTTTCTGGTCAATACTCTTTGACCAAAGATTGCCTACTAAATAGCCAAGCCTTCGAAGAGGTAGATCAATGATAAATATCTTCTAACACAGTGAGCTCTTTAAAAATTATTTATTAGCCTAGTTCTGTACAAGCTAATTGAGCTCTAACTTATTTGAGCTCATGATCAACTATATGGAGGAAAATTTTTAAGTATAGTTCATAATGTCATAAGCTCGATGAATTATGAGCACTAATCTCTCCATCCTCAATAGTTTTAAAGGTTTTGCTATCCCCATCTTAATTGGGTTTTGAGCCTCATAAACTCTTCGATCCTAAGTACTTTAGGGACTAAGTGAATCTATTAACATCAAAAATTATGAGCTTTTAGTTCTTCCATCATTAAATTTCTAAAGTATAATCTTGCTATCTTGTGTAAGTTCTAAGCCTTATGGGCTCTCCCATCCTTAACAAGCTATGAGCAGTGTTTAACTCTTTCCATTTGAAGTGAGTTATGAGCCTCATGGGCTCTCCTATCATTAGTGAGTTGTAAATCTCGCTTACTCTTTCCATCCTAGGTGAGTTATGTGCTTTAGAATTTTTCCATTCCCAATGAGTTATGAGCCTCACTTACTCTTCCTATTCGAGGTGAGTTGTGAGCTATAAGCTCTTTTCATCCTAGGCAAGTTATGAGCCTTACTTACTCTTCTCATCTGATATGAGTTATAAGTTCTAAACTCTTCCATCCTCAGTGAATTATGAGCTTTATTTGCTCTTCCCATCTTTAATGAGTTGTGATCTTTGTTCAAGTTTATGAGCCTTTAGGGCTCTTTCCATCCTTGGTGAGTTAAGAATGGTGCTAGAGTCTTCCCATCTGAGATGAGTTATAATCTTTTGACTCTTTCATCCTTGGTGAGTTATGAATTTTATGGGTTATCACGTCTGTAGTGAGTTATTGGCCCATTAGCCTTTCCATCCATAGTACAGTGGCTTACTTCATCTTGCTCATCCCATTTAAGGAAAGTTATGGGCACATTTGACCTTCCATCCTCAATGAGTTTTAATCATTTGTTGGATCAAGCAACTTGCCCACGTATGAGTTTTGAGAAGATACTTTGAAAGAATTTGCATTTAGGCTTTTGACTCTCTCACCATATAAGTTATAAGTCTAGGTAGTAGTCTTAAGAACAAATCCAATTTATTATTGCATTTGAGTGAACACAAGTTTGGATGAAATTTAATCAAAAAACTTATAACAAAGATTTATGGCAAATATATCCTTTGGTTTTTTGAGTTTTAAGTCCTTGTATTGGTATGCTATCAATCCTTTCTACCTTGTAATGTTGAGTTAAGAAACTTTGGCTACCTTATAGGACCTTTTCAGTTTGGTGAAAGTTTGTTAGACACTTTGCATGGGTAGATGCTTTAACCTTTAGCAGGACTAGGACTCCTCCTTGAAGAGTCTCTCTTTGACTCTTGAGAACTTTGCTATCCTTTACTGGTAAGCTATTGCTTGGATCTACCTTTTGCTGATATGCCCATAAGACACTGGTAGCTTATTAGCCTAAAGACCTTTGGCTCTATTCCATTGAGTCTTTACAATGTTTAAGATTGTTGCCCAGATATAGCAACCCAAGAGAGGGAGGTGAATTGGGTTCTTTAAAAATTAATTTACTAGCAAATATGTGCACTTAATTTTTTTCACAAATAAATAACGTGTAGTGAGGTGAGGTTAATATGCAAATAACCATAGAAAATATCACACACAAACACAACAAGTTTATAGTGGTTCGGCATCAAACTCGATACCTACATCTACTTTCCAAGAATCCTTTGAAATTTCACTAGCACCACTAGCCTACCTAGCTAGCAAGCTTGTTTCTGGACAGAAGCAAGCCTTACAAATATACTTATGGGTAGACCTCTATCCTCACACATTTCATAACTGTGAAAACAAATCAAAGCACAATAATGTAATGTTTATACAAGATGCTCCTAAAGATTGAGCAGATATTCAAAAAGAAATACTTTACAACTTGAAGAATACAACACGAGGGGACTTCTTTCTTTAAGTGCACAACAGCAATAATGAAGCCTTCGTGGAATCCTTGAATGCTCTTTAAGAAAGGTTGTTGAAGCTTTTATACCACGCCAAGAATGAAAAGTAAATCCACTCAGAGTGGCTTTGAAAACAATCAATGTAGCTCTCCAACTTTCTTTCAAGAATGAAACTCTCTTTCAAAGTATTTTTCTTTCACTTTTTCTTTCTATTCTTCAAAGATTTTTCTTTTTTCTCTCTCTCTTTCTTTTCTTCTTGTATATTCCCTTTTGAATCACTGTACAAGAGGGTATATATACACAATAAAAAATGTACCATTGTGAAATAAGAAAATGAAATATAATGCATTTAGCCATTGAGAAATAGCCATTGCAAGAATTTTTTTAACAAATCGGTCATCCAATCGATTGGCTAATCTCAAATTCAAAGCCAAACTATGAGACAAACCCGAGAGCCGACAAAACTTAGACACCCAGCATCAAGATTCATTGCCTAATAAAAGTCTTCATGAAAAATCGGATGCCCAACAAAAGAACTTGGTCATCCAACGAAAGTCTCCATAAAAAATTAGATGCCCAACAAAAGAAGTTGTTAGGCACCCAAAAGGATCCAACCGGTCTTCCAATTTTCCCTTTTAAAAGCTCTTAGATGGAAGACACAGAGTAATAGAAATTCGATCGGCCGATTTTGAGTATTGGTCATCCAATAAAAAGGCAAGGGAAGGATTAGGTGCCCAACTTCCAAAACTAGCTATCCAATGGAATTGTTTCAGAAACAAAGACAGAGAGCCAACCAAAATCGGTCGGCCAGCTAAGGAAATCATCGGCCAATAAACATTCAAACAAAGTTTTAGAAGCAAGACAGAGAGCAACAAAATTTGGTTGGCCAATAACGAGAATCCGGTCATCCAATAAACACCCAAAAATTATTTTGGCACTCATTCAACTTCAGAAAAATATTCAAGACACGTAGAAGTTAAATAAGAACTTTACAAAAAGATTTGGTTGTTGAATTTGTATGAATGGCTTATAAAATAATTAAATTAGTTTAAGATAATGCAAATATAATTAAACTTGAAAGTCATTTTGGCAAATAAACAGTCCAAACAATAAGTGTACATAGGATGTGAAAAAATCATTATTGGTCATGAAATCCAATTCATTGAACAATCTCTTGAAAATATTTTAACATAAGAGTATAAATATAGAATTAATACTTTACCTGCATTACCTTTCATTTGATTCGACATTTACCTTAAATGAAGTAACATTTTCTTTCATGATGAATAACCTGAAATCACATAAACTCAACAATAATAAAAATAATATTTAAGTATTTATTTTCATCAAAATCAATAAGAGGTCAACAAAGATCATCTAATTAGTGGTCTTAGCTTGCCTATTTGTCTATGGTAGAATAGTGAGGTAAACTTATGCTTAATCCTTAGCTCCACATAATGTTGCTCAAACAACTTATTATTGAATTGGGTTCCATTGTCCATGATTAGAACCCTTATGATGCTTAAATAACAATGATTGATTTCCAAACAAACTCCTATGCCTTATCTTTTATTATTTTAACAAGAAATTCCGCTTTAACCCACTTATAAAGTAGTTAATGGCTACAATCCTCTATCTTTGGCACTTACCTCACCTTTGCACTATACATCCTTTTTCATGGTGGGCAAGTAATAACCTTCCCTAAGGACTTTATAAGAAAGCAACTTTTCCCCAAGACAAAATATAGGCTACCTCCAATTTCTTTATAGACCTTACACAAAATATAAGCTACCTCCAATAGCCTAAGGCATCTAAGGTAGGGCAAGGTATAGGACCTCTTATACAGTTTTCTTTCATCCTAGGTATATCAGTCGCATAATATCAAACCTTATAAGCTTCCCTTTAATCTTCAAGAGGTCCATCTAGCTGAGATCAAGGTTGAAATGCATTACCACTTCTTTCTCTTCTATACTTTGTCGCTCCAAAATCTCCACATGCATTAACCTCTCTAGCTAGGGATAGTTTGAGGCTACAAGCTCTGACAAGGCTACAAGCTCTAATTTTCAAAGTTGCTGATGAGCACTTTCACCTTTTGTAGGTATTTGTCTATTCCTTTTCATCATATTCTCTTGGGACTTGTTTCACCATGAGCTAGGAGTTGCCATGAATTCTAATCGTGAGGACTTTTAGTCCTTGGGCTAATTCCAAGCCACAGAGGAGTGCTTTATACTCCATTTCTTAATTGAAGGCAATGAAGTTAAACGTTACACTTAGGGGAGAGAGGAAATCCCAAAAATAGTAAGAAAAAAGGAGAAGAATCCAAAAAGTTCAATTGTATTTGCTTGACCTCATCTTAAGCTAGTGAAAAATTGATTGCTTTGGCTCTTGCAAGTTTGTTCTTGGGTTGTTTGAGTTGTGAATTGGTTTGGCATCTATTATGGTTTCTACCATGATAAAGTAAGGATTTTTGAATTTCCTAATCACCTAATGAAAGCAATTAGGCAAGTCCTAATCTTTTTTTAAATTAAAGTGAATTAACTAAATTCAATAGAAGTTGCCAACAATATGATCATAGTAATCTCATTCCTCAAATAATTGCTAACATACCGATTATCTCTCTCTCTCTCACACAAACACACACACATCAAATATTATATGTAAAGATATAATCAACTGAGCTCACATGAAACATAATTAGTCTCCAAAAACATACATCATCTATCAAGCAAGATATCAATATGTTAGGTGTAAGAGAGGAAATCTACCGAGCAAGATATAGATCAACATGTTAGATGTAAGAGAGGAATGTACCAAGCAAATATATATCAAGAAGTTAGACTTAAGAGGGGAAATAAAAAAAATATTTAGCTATGATTTCCACCCAATAAGTCATCAATCTTGGCCTTCCAAAAGATTAATTCCAATCAGGTTAGCAACACTAATTGCACCAACATTGAACACAATTTGAATGCATGATATTTGTTGGGAATCTCATACTTAAGAGGGTAGCATGATTACATCTAACCTTCTCCATAACTCACCTATTGTGCTTACAGGAGTAACAGAGAATCACATGATTGATTCATACTTTTAATGAATATGAGGTGGTCATCATCAGCTATTTTCCTCACAAAAAAAGAAAACTCATGCGATTGAAATGCAACATTTTTTCATATCCTTCCATGAGTTCAATGGACCTTGGTTGTTGATTGGATAACAAAATTTTAACTTTTCCTCCTGGGTTACTATCATATTCAAATTATCAACAAGGCATACTATATTATAACAAGATGCAAAAATATGTACCTACCATTTTTAATAAGAGCAACAAATTGCTATTATGTTATTTATGAATGTTGTGATCGAGGTTCATTTTGTTAGTTGTAGATGATAAGCCTTGTCTTGATAATTTTAAAACCACCATCTTATTGGTAGGTTAAATTTAAACTAGAAATTTCCTTTAACTGAGCAAATTAGTTTCCCCCAGCTATTGCACAATATGTTCTATTACTTCAATGCAAGGTGATTTTTGAATCTTGATACTACTTGGGGCTTATAAGATGCCTTTTTTTTATTATAAAGTTCTTTTTTTCTTTTTTTTAATTAATATTTTGATATCCAAAAACTAGTTATAGTTTAGCTTTGATTTCTACCTCATAAGTTTTCGATCCCAACCTTCCAAAAGATTAATTGCAATTAGGTTGGCAACACTAATTGCACCAATATAATGCATGATGTCTATTAGGAATCCCATACTTAAGAGGGTTGCATGATTGTATCTAACCTTCTCCATAACTCACCCATCATCTTTATAAGAGTGGCAAGAATCACATGATTCATACTTTTAGGCTGGGTTTGGTTAAGGCATTTAAAATTTCTTGAAATTTTAGAATACAACATTTCAAATTGTAGTATTTAAAATTTCAAAGTTTCATAAATTTCTTGTTTAAATAGTTATTCTTGAAAATAAAATTTTATCTGAGGATTGTAAAGTTTTCTATAAAAAATTATATAGATTCATGTAATTTCACATAAAATTTTAATGTTTTCATATAAATATTAAATATTTATATAATAAATATTAATATTTTATTGTTAATATTAAAATTTTCTTGGAATATATTATATACTAAAATTATTTATGTAATGTTAAGATTTCCATATGTATTTACTACATATTATTAATTACTATTTTATCAATTGTTAGTAATATATTTTTAAATATTTATACATAGTAATATTTTTAAGTGTTTATTTGAAAATAAAAAAAATATTTATAAATGCTAGTTATGTTTTTTAGTTAAATTTACATTTTATAAATATTTTATTAATTAAAATAAATTTAATTCATAAAATATGTAAATTAATCATAAAATATTTATAATATGTATTATTATAAAATAAAAAAATTCAATTGCATAAATTAGAAATTAAATAATAATTTAATTACATAAAATTTTTTAATTTAATAATGTTTATATTAATAATTAATTTTATCAATAATATATTTATTAAAATATCATTAATATTCCTCTTTTAAATAAATATTATTTTATTTATGTAGTATTGATAATTATTAATATTTAAATATTAATAATAAAATATTAATACTCTATTTAATAAATATTTAATAATAAGTTATTGAATATAAAATAAATATTTACATGTAACATAAATAAATATTAAAGTAATATTTATGTCAATAAAGTTTTTAATGTTTTGTAAATATATTAGCATGTAAACAAAATTAAATATTTGACTATTTCTAAGAGGATTTGAAGAAGAATTTGTAAATGATACTTATAGAGGTGGAATTCGTAAATGACTACTTTGAGGGATTTATATGTTCAATGACATCTTAAAATTTGTACTTAGGAGTAGCTAAATAAATAATTTGATTTTAAAATTCTAAAATTCTTATTTTAAATGAAAACTCTCATGAAAATCCATCATCCAAACACAACCTTAATGGAATGTGGGTGGTCATCATCCACTATTTTCTTCAGGAAAAAAGAAAATTCATGTGAATGAAAGGTAACATTTTGCCATATACTTGCATGCAGTTCGATGGAGCTTAGTTGTTGTGTGGATAACATAATTTTAATTTCATTTTTTTCTTTTGAAATATTACAATCATATTCAAATGCCAACAAGACATACAATATTATAACAAGATACAAAAATCTGTAGCTACCCTTTTCGTAAAATGATATCATAATTCTGCTCGAAATCTCAATAATTTCTACCCTATAGAATATCATGATCCCATGAAGCTCGCGCTAAGAGCACAAGCTAAGACATTATTCAAGGATCAGTCAGTACTAGCATCCAAGAACGACGAAATCAGATAGTGGCATGGCTCAATCAAAATCAGAGCTCCAAGCATAGAAGCATCGATTTCAAATTGAACCGGACCAATATCCTATCCTTGGGACATCTCAGACCTGCCCAAAATGAAACAATTGACAGCCATAGCCCCATCAAATATTGTGAAGTAAAAGGAAATCAGTAAAACAAAGAAACAAAAACATATAAAGAAAAAAGAAGAAGAACAAGACAAATGAAAGTATCGGCATAAACAAAATGGAAAGAATAAAGAGAGAGAGTTCCATGTTGTTCATGGCACTTACCTCACCTTAGCAGATAGCACTCTTGACTAGGGATCAACTCCGGTGTTCCTACTTCCTGGAACAAACCTCTTGACCTATACCATCATACAGACACAGCAACTATTAGGGTTACCTACACACAGGATTTTACTGAAACTATGCATGCATGCTCAAACTTCTAGCATCTCATTATTTTCTTCCACTCTTTCTCTACTTAAGATTACTTCTACTATCATCTCATAATACAAGAATCTAAGAAAATCTAAAGTCATACAAGGTCTAGGATAGCTATAGCTTACCTTGGAATTAGCTCAACTTTCAAGTTTTTCCTTCCCTTCCCCTCTCTTTTCCTTCTTCTTTCTTTCTTCTCACGGTTAAAATTCTACCCGTGTCTTTTCTCTTTCTTTCTTTTCTTTCTAATTCCAACTGAGTTCCATTTAAACCAACAAATAGGCACTTAAGCACCTACTTTTCTCATGTTTTTCCCAAATTAGGCACCTGATTGGGCGCCTAATCCCCACTTTTTCATAAACTGGGCTCCTGGTTGGGCTCTCAGTTCCACACTTTCCTCAAACTGGGCTCCTGGTTGGGCTCTTAGTTCCACACTTTCCTTAAACTGGGCATCCAACTAGGAGCCCAGTCTCAAAGGTTCCACAAACTGGGCGTCCAACCAAGCACCCAGTTTCACAATTTTCACAAACTGGGCACCTGCTTGGGCGCCCAGTTCCACACTACCCCCCAATCTGAGCGCTTGGTTAGGCGCCCAGTTTTCCCCCACTCTTCAAACTGGGTGCCTAGTTGGCACCTAGTTTTCTCTCTTCTCTTCAAACTGGGCGTCCAATTCCCTATGATGCAAATCCCATTGGGTGCCTTATTGGTTGCTCATTGAGACCACAATCTCAGGAAATCCCCAATACCAAGAGGAGATCAAAATTAGGTGCCTAATTGGTCACCTAATGGGAGTCCTCTCTCTGCCTCACCAAGGCCCACGTCATGTTCTTCTAATCCAAGGTTTTCATGCCTTTAAAAAATCAATTTCTAAAGGGAAAACAAGGAATTACACATGGAATCATTCCCAAAAACTCAAATAGTCAAGGAATTCATACAAATTTTCATTTCAACTCATATACATCACAAATTTTTTTCTTCTAGCATTAATTAAGTGGTCAAAATAACCAATAACTCATTGAAACTATGAAAACTTTCGTTACAACAAACACATCATTCATTATTGCAATAATTTTCCAAGGCTCTCAAGAATTATAAATTTCTGGATGTTACAAGTAGGGACTCTACCCTTTGCCAAATCAAACAAGCAAGAAGTGGAGATTGTGGATTATTTGCTTTGTGAGAGAAATAATTGAGTTGATATGAACCTTTTTGTGGATAGATCTTTTAAGAATTGATGGGTTTGATTTAAGATTAAAATGGGAGAGAACAAAATCAATTGAATGGTCAAGATCATTTTGATTTGATATCCTGAGTACTTTTGATGGGTTGTTGGGCATAGAAAGCCCATTAGAAAATTGGCCCAAAGCTTAGAAATATACGGTTGTAATTTGCATTTACATAACTTTTAGTGTTTAGTATACTGGATTTGTAGTTATAGTAAAATAAATTTCATATTTGTTTGTCTATTTGTACTTAATATTAATTACAAGCAAAAGATATATATGAAGGGACATAAAATATTCATATAAGAATAATAGATATAATACCAAAGCATAATGTTATTCTCTTAAGACCTACAGATAATACATTGAAAAAAAAAACAAAATTTTTTTAAAAACTTGGTTTTAATGTCATACATATGCAAAAGTATTCCTTAAAAGGAAATCATAAATAAATCAACAATGTCATATACATAAAAACTAGCTATAAAGCTACTAAAAAATAATTATTAAAATAGAAATAAATGCAAAATGATATAATTAAATTATAAAATATGATACATAATTTACTAATTCTTCTTTTGAAGCAAAACCTTCACTTTTGTAACAAAAAGATACCAAAACTATTACAAAATTAGCTCAAAGATATTTTGATAGGCTACAACCTAGTTCAAGCAACTTTCAACCTTAGAAAAAATTGAATAAAATTGATAAAGGAATACTATTTTAAGATACCATGCATCTCCACCTCATTTCTATTCTTTCTTCTTACTTTGGTTGACCCTATTATAGTTTTATTTTAGTTCTTTCTCCCCTCTTGTTTAGTACTAACATTAATTTTAATAAATATTGAGTTACATTTTATGTAACTCTTTTTTACTCAAAAAAATAAAGGAGACAAATGCATCTATGATTATGGGAGTTTAAATCATATGCAAAGAATATGCATATATGAGAAGTTATAGGTAGCTAAGAGAAAGTATATCCTAATTCATATCATATTTTTGGGGAAAAAATAATGACAAATTCAAGGAAAGAACAAATTTTCATATAGGATAAAATTTTCTTAAAAAATGCATTCATATGGATAAAATATGCCATTTAATGGGAAGAGATTTGCTAGTAAATAGAGTTTTGGAGTTCCTAAAGTTGTACTTCCAATGCAGCGTATGTGTTGGATATAATGAAGCTTTGTGACTTCCTCTCATCTATTTTAATTAAATAATTAAATGTAATAAATTAGTTTAATTTAATTGTTAAGAATATATATATATATATTCTTCATATAAGCACTCCACCAAAGTTGGTTCCAAGCCCAGATAAAGGAGAAGGGTTGATTAGGTAGCTGACAACCAGCATAAAACTTTATCAAAATTCTTAAAATATGAATCTGATAAATCAAACTATGCGAAGGACTAGGATATTCCCATCAAGAGATGTGTTGCATTTACCTTCAGATGTTTCAAAAAATGGGCAAGGGGCATCGCATCGATGCTCGAGTGCGATGATAAGTGAATAAGGGTTCCTGCACTACGAACAAATACATGTAAAGAAGTTAGTCCATGATAGTCAGCTTAGAGTAGCAATATGGAATATAGAAGCACTAACAGGTAAAACTATGAAGTAGTGGATACTATGATTAGGAGAAAAGTAAATATAATATGCTTACAAGATACTAAATGGATAGATGAAAAATCTAGAGAATAGAGAATATAGGATATAAATTATGTTATATAAAAAATATAAATAAAAATAGAGTTGGAATAATTATAGATAATAATTTTAAGGAATATGTTGTTAAGGTAACTAGAAAAGAAGATCAGTTTGTGACTAAAATATATAATTAAGAATAATATAATTAACATAATTAGTTCATATGCACTACAAGTAGGATTAAACCAACAAACTAAGACATAATTTTGAAAAGACATAGATAAAGTAATGCAAAAAATACCACAAGAAGAAAATATATATTTAGGAAAATATTTTAATGGACATGTAGGTTAATAGACAGATGGATATAAAATGGTACATAAAGAATATGGATTTGAAAATAGAAATGAAGTTGGCATGAGCTTATTAGATTTTGCAGTAGCTTATGATCTAACAATAGCAAACACTTATTTCAAAAAAAGATATCAATATTTAATGATATTTAAAAGTGGATCTAATAAAAGTCAAATAGATTTTTTTAAACTAGAAAGATAGAAAAAATAACATGCAAAAACTGTAAAGTTATTCCAGAAGAAAGTTTAACTTCACAACATAGGATAATGTAGTAGACATATGGATAAAAATAAAATCTAGAGTAAAACGTAAAACTATTAATTCAAAAATTAAATGGTAAAATTTGAAAGAAAAAAAATTAAAATTATTTAAAGGAAAGTTAGTAAAAGTAATGACTATGAATATAGATGGTGATTCCAAATTAATATGGGAAAAGCAACTAAATGCATAAAAAATATAGCAAAGAAGTTCTAGGAGAATTAAAAAGAGTAGGACTAGTAGGAAGAAAAGTTGGTAGTGGAACAAGAAAGTTCAAGATGCCATCAAGCTTAAAATGATAAACTATAAACTATAAACTATAAACTAAATGCATAAAAAATATAGCAAGAAGTTCTAGGAGAATTAAAAAGAGTAGGACTAGTAGGAAAGAAAACTTGGTAGTGAAACAAGAAAGTTCAAGATGCCATCAAGCTTAAAAGGATGAAAAACGTCTTAAAAGTATAGGAATACAAAGAAAGGTAAAAAGACTATATAAATTAGCAAAATTAAAAGAAAAGAAAAGAAAAGATCTTGACTATATTAAATATTAAGGATGAAGATAAAAGAATCTTAGTAAAAAAAAGAATAGATAAAAGAATGATGGACAAGTTATTTTAAAAAATTATTAAAAAAATAATTTGATAAATTTAAGATAGAAGATGTGATAACCTAGGAGTAACAAATGAGCATAAGTTTTTTCATAAATTTAGCATGCTTGAGGTTAAAAATGCTTTAAGTAAAATAAAAATGCAAGGGAATTAGATCAGATGCGATCTATTGAGGTTTGATAAGGCTTAGAAGAAATTGGAGTTATATGGTTAACTAATTTATTTAACAAGATTATAGCAACTAAAAAATATCGAATAATTGAAGAAAAAGTATATTAATATCCGTATACAAAAATAAAGATGATATTCAAAACTGTGCAAATTATAGAGATATTGAGCTAAAGAGTCATACAATTAAATTATGAAAGAGAGTAATAGAAAATTGATTAAGAGATAAAACTTTAGTATCAAATAATCAATTTAGATTTATGCCTAAAAGATTAACCATGGAAGCTATTTATTTATTAAGAAGATTGATGAAGAGATATAGAGAAAAGAAAAAAGACCTTCATATGGTCTTTATTGATTTAGAGAAAACATATGATAGAGTACTTAGAGAAATAATATGATGGAGTTTAAAGAATAAAGGAGTTACCAAAACGTATACAGAATTGATAAAAGATATGTATGATATAGTAATAACTATTGTTAAAACAATAATAGGAGAAACTAATGAGTTTCTAATTACTGTAAGTTTACATCAAGGATCTGCCTTAAGTCCGTATCTTTTTGTATTAGTTATGAATGAATTAATCAAACATATTCAAAATGATATTCTATGGTGTATGTTATTTGCATATGATATAGTGTTGATTGATAAAACTAAATCTAGAGTAAATGTTAAACTAGAGATTTGGAGAGATGCTTTAAAATCTAAAGGTTTTAAGATTAGTAGAACTAAGATTGAATATATAATATAATTTTAATGGAAGTAGAAATATAAAAAGAAATAATGAAGATTACAAGCTAAGAGAATCAAGAAGTAAAAAATTTAGATATTTGGGATCAATTATCCAGCAAGAAGTAAAATAGGTAATGATGCGAATCATGGGTTAACATGACGGATTAAGTAAAAGAATGCTTTAATAGTATTGTATGTCGGACATCCCATTAAAATTAAAAAAAAAATATAAAACTGCTATTAGGCCAGCTATGCTATATAGAACAGAGTGTTGGCATATTGAAAATATGTGAATAAATTAAGTGTAATAGAAATGCGTATGTTAAGATGGATATGTGATAAAACTTTAAAAGATAGAATTAGAAATAAACATTAAGAAAAATAATAGGAGTAGCCCCAATTGAAGATAAAATGAGAAAAAAATTGATTTGATGGTTTGGACATATACAACTAAATATTTAGATGCTCCAATTAGATAGAGTGATCTTCTAACAATTCTAATAAGGATAGAGTTAGAGGTAGACCTAAACTAACATGTGCAGAATAATTAAAAAATATATAACTATTTATAATTTAAATTGTGACTTGATCCTGAATAGAGTGGAGGAAGTATATTCATCTAGCCGACCCAATGTAGTTGGGAAAAGGCTTAGATGAGTTGAGTTGAGTTGATTTGAGTATATCCCATATAGGCCATAAATATAGTGAAAAAAGGAAATAATATCACCAAAAAAAATTAATACCCTTTCTATATATGAAATAATAAAAGAATAATGCATGCATAGAGTATATTTTGATACACCACCCTGTCACCATACTATTATTGACTTTAATTGATTATAAATGATATATGTGCATATTAATTCATACTAGCATGTGCAAGAGGAGATTTCTTATGGACTATTAGCTCACATTATCATTTTTTCTCTTTATTTTTTTTGGAGATGCATGATGACTAGTTTTGAGTACATTTTCAAGAATTTTAGAGAGCATAGCTAACATTTGTATTTAATATCAAGTATGCCTAAATCCTATATTTTAAACTATTAAATTATAAAATATTTTAGTTTATTATTATAATTGCTTATGTTAATGTTAGTTCAAAATTAAGGCCATGCATATTTTCTAGAGTCCATGCCTTACGAATTATGTAGCTTTGACACATGGTCAATCCATAAGATGGGTTGAGGCATGGCACTTAGGTTCATAAAATAATAATAAAAAATTTAGAAAATTAGGGCATTTGCTAAAGGAATACACTAATTTTGGTTAGAAAGCAATAGGATGGAATCCTTAGGGAAAACTCTCAGTCTTTTTAGCTAATGTTGAAAGAGAAAAGAATCATAAATTGATGAGAAAGAAGTGAGTTTATGCTAAAGAATAATCCAAAACCTCAACCAAAGAAAAAAAAGATTGACTTTGGAGATAAATTAATAGAAAGGAGAAAGATTTTGGAAAACAAAAGATTAGACTCAAACCTCAACAAAGCAATAGATGAGACCTCGACATTGGATGCAATGCTTGCAGCACTTGAAGCAAGGTGCCAGGCTCCCTATTATTTTTTTCAAGAAGAAGAACTAAATCACTATGCAATGGCTATAGTAATGGTAGCGTGGGGATCACGCAGGACTCTATCCTTTGCCAAATCAAGCAAGCGAAGGAGTGAAGATTGTGAATTATTTGTATTGTGAGAGAAATAATTGAGTTGATATGAACCTTTTTGTGGATGGATCTTTTAGGATTGATGGGTTTGATTTAAGATTAAAATGGAGAGAACAACATCAATTGAATGGTCAAACCCATTTGATTTGATATCTTAGAGTACTTTTTGGTGATGATGCATTGTTGGCATATGAAAATGGCCCAAAGCTTAGAAATGTACCATTGTAATTTGCATTTACATAACTTTTAAGTGTTTAATATACTGGATTTGTATAATAGTAAAATAAAATTTCTATTTGTTTGTCTATTTGTGCTTAATATTATTACAGAAAAAGATATATATGAAGGGATATATGTTCGGAATTGTATCCTAAAGCCAATCATTTGATGATTGTGCTAATGTAAATTGTATATAAATTGATATATTAATAAAAGTTATTTGGCAGTTTATTCATTACAAGAACATCTTCTTAAACTCCTAATAGTAATGAAGCCCTCAGGATCTTCCTTCACGACAAAGGAGGATTTATCTTTGAAGGTCCTTAAAAGAGTTCATGACCAATGATATACTATGACAGGGCCATAATACTATCAAATATAGGACGTTGTATATCATATTTGTTGGTTGTCCTCTTAACCAAGGAGTATAGAGATACTGGTATGATACAGGTGAAAGTGTAGGAGTACATTTCACCGAACGTGACTCATTTCTGATACTCTGCTGTCAAGAGTTAATCCGAGAAGATATGGGTATAAGTATCCCCTAGACCTGAAGATCACAACTGGTGACTTGCAAGCAACTCTTGTACTTAAGTGCCGGAACACCTGAATTTCTAATCCAGCTACGAAAGGTTACTGGGTGCAGTCAGGTACTTATGGTAATCAATTATGAATTAAGATGGAATTTGACCTATCCTGTTAAAAGGAGAAATGCTTGTGTTTCAACTTAGCAAGACCTTGGCCAAGGCACTTCATGTGAAGGTCACATGATCACTAAAGTTGAAATCACTTTATGGATTTGTTGTTTAGAGTTGACAGGCTCTTAAGCCATCTTAGCATTTGTGGTCAAGAGGATGAATTATATGGTAACTATTTCTTAGGGTTATTGGAGTTTGCTCGGCAACTCTTCGACCTATCCAGACGTCGGGTTCCATTGCTAGATGAGCACATCGATTAGTATAGAAAGTTGTTCCTATGCTACCGGCTTAGGTTCGAACCTAGAGAGTCACACGCATATAAGTTTCCTAGGATGATCTATTTGCTGATCAACGATTAAGAATCGTATATGATTTAATTAATCAATTTGATTGATTGAATTATCTCAATTAGGTTAAGTACAAGTAAATAAGATTCAATTTGGTTTAAGTTTATTGAAGGACTAGTCAATTTCAATATGATTTGAAATTAGACTTAATTTGGATTTAAATAGATTCAGACTAGCCAAATTTGATTTGAGCTAGGACCATGATATATGTAGATTTAGTCCAATAAATTCAAATCAGCTTAAACCAAAATCCGAACCCAAACCTCTCGCATAAGGGTCTCACATGATAACTTGATTAAATTCTCATGTAGGATTTAGTATATTAATTTTCTCCAAACCATTTTCCGTTGGAATTCTAAGTGTTAGAATTCATGTGGAATTAATGTGCCTCTTTGAGTTAATCAATGATGGAAATCTAAGTGTTAGAATTCATATATCTTTGGTTTTCACCGAATGTCGGAATTAACCAAACGCCGTGTCTCTTTGGTTTTCACGAAACGTCAAAATTAATCAAACGCTGCATCTCTTTGGTTTGGTGTCTCTTTGGTTTTCACCAAACGATAGAATTCTAAGTGTTAAATTGAGCCTATAAATTAGAGGGCATTCTTCACCAGATTATAGAACAACACACGATATGTCATGGATTGAAATTCTAAAGAGTTAGAATAGAAAATCCTAGTGATTCTGTTTTAGTAAAAAGTTTGGTTGATCTTGGAGGAAGAATTCAAGTGGGAGGATTCAAGATCAGCAAAGTCATTTTTTTACGAGCTAGCACTCCCGGGAATCCGATCATTGAACGATACTAGAGGGCGGATGATTGAACGGCTGCAGAGCACAAAAGGATTTACCCATTGCCCTTAAGGTAAGTGATATGATCCCTAGATCTTAAGGCATGCTTCAAGACAAGAAGTATGACTTCTTACATTGAAGATCAAGATATGATCTTGATGATTTTATATATGCATATTTTAGATCAAACGATCCTATAAATAAGGCAAAGATATGATCTTGATGCATGTTAGATTGATTAATTGTAATCTTTAAAATTCCGCATTGGTAATTGTTATCAAATTAAATGTGCACCTCGAGTTTATTTCTCCTTACAAATGGTATCAGAGCCATGGTTTCGTTTGATCTAATTTATTGCATGTAAATTAATGCTCCTATTAATTATGTAATCAAAGCTAAAATGGATCACAAGGCTATTCGGTCACAGATGGATTAAAAATCCAAATTACCCATTCAAGGAGGTATTTTGACATATTGTCGTGCCTGTTATGGTTCTTTATTATTGATGCTTAATCAAAGATAAATTAAATTGATCTTTGGCATCAAAACATAGATTACACTCACTCTCAAAAAGATGTTTTATATTTGATACATATTGATGTTGTATAAAACATGATATTTGCATATTTAGTATAAACATAGATATGAGATATGATAGCTTGTTGTCTATATTATGAAACAGACAAATATTTATGAGAGTCTTATTTGAATATCAAATATTTATTCATAATCTTTTAGATGATCTAAATAAAGGAATTATGAGTAGTTAAATAATGCAACTAATGCATGATTCGAAAATATATGACATGAAATATATTTAATCTCTTGGGTTAGCTAAATCAGTCCATAAAGGGTTAGACCCTAAGGTTTAAATCAAATGGACTATAAGAGTATTTAATCAAATCTAAATTGATTAGATTAGGTTAAGGAATGCTCTAAATTAAATAATAGTTGTAGTTGATCATGTCCATGTCTTTGATTAAGCCAAATGGAAGTAGATTAGGCTCCATGGTTGAGCATGAATCTCTTAGATGGTCAAATCAAAAATTGGTTAACCATATGATGTCAAGGTAAGTTGGCAAGTTGCTCTAGGATCAACGATCGAATGGTTTTTAATTGAGAGCTACTCATATTGATGCGTCTTTAACGAGTTAATGGCATATCCGTCCCATCGATCTCACTTACCTGGTCAATATGGTGAACCATTTATGATTCAGATCATTTACCTGATTTGGGTTGACCATGCCTGTAAGGAAATCAGTTTGACTAATTTAGGTGCCACTTAACCTGACTTAATCTTGTTTCATTCTACCGATTTCATAGATTCAGTGGGAGAACTTGATTAGTCAATTTATCTTCAGATTATTAAATCCTCTAAAATTATTAGATCCTTAAAATGAAATAGTTATATGATAACTAGATCATAGCCTCCCATTAAGGTAGGTGATAATGAGCCGATGTCTTGATAATCATTGGAGGCACTCCATGCCTGGTGCTTTCAACCATCGAAATTATCATTCATTATATGATAAGTCAGCGTAACTATTAAATAGACAGTCAGGTGGGTCGAGCTTCACTCGGGCTTGGTTGTCTATTGATAGGTTATACTGATTTATCATTTAATGGTTGGACCTAATCAGAACTTTAGTGGAGGCACTCCATGCCTGCTGAAGAGGTACATGGGCAAAACTGAACACTAAGAATTGTTTGGAAAAATAATTGGTTTTGAACCTACTCTTAGATGCATATGGGTTG
>UESW01001479.1:78893-115243 GCA_900491605.1 Calamus simplicifolius
AAATTTAAATCGGATATCAAGATTGTGCACTTATATTTCTTTTGCAAATAAGTAACGTGGAGTGAAGTGAATCTAATATGCAAACAATCAAAGAAAAATTTCATAATCAAACACATAATATTTATAGTAGTTCGGTGCCAACCTTGCACCTACATTCACTCCCCAAGAACACCTTGAGAATTTTCACTAATCGCCACTAGCCAACCTAGTTAGCACACTTGTTTACAGGCACAAGTAAGCCTTACAAATACAAATCCGAGTCAAATCATGTTCCACAACTGTAAAACAAATCAAAGCATAAGTAATAGAATGTTTGATAAAAGATGCTCCTAATAAATGAGCAAATTAAACAATAAGAATACTTACCAACTTGAAGAGCTTGATCCGAAGTGGCTTCTTGCTTTAATGGCGCAGCAGCAAATGAGAAGCCTTCAAGGTAGCTTTGAATACTCTTCAATGAGGGTAGATAGAGCTTTAATACCACTTCAAGAAATCAGCAATAAATGAACTCCGGTGGCTTGAAAATAATCAAAGCAATACTCCAACACTCGTCTAATAAATCTCTCTTTCAAATAAATTTTCTCTCAATATTTTCACTGATATTTTTCTAAATTTTTTTTTTCAAAAACACTATCTTGTATATTTCTCTTTTACTATTTTTTTTCTTCAGAAACATTGTTCATCTTCACTATTTATAACAAAACATCAAGAAATAGCCGTTGTGAGATAGAGGACAAAGATAGAGAGAGCACAATTTTTTTTTTGCTCAAGTAGGCAAAAATAGGATTTGAAACGATAACAGCCATGAAGCAGCATTCCAAAAATCAAAAACCAGCAAGCCAGAGGAAAATTGGCATTCCAACTTGGATTCCAAAAAGCAACTAGCCAAATGAAACCTTTAAGCTTAGCATGCCAAAAAGCAACCATTAGCATGCTAGAAAAATTTGCATAGGGAGCTGGCAGGGAGCATTTCAAAAGTAGCATGCCAATCCCATCAATTAGAATTGCAAGAATAAGTCATAGGGAATCGGTAGAGACCATTTCAAAATTAGCATGCCAACTCCAACAATTAGAATGCCAAGAGTAAGTCACAGGGAATCGGCAGAGACCTTTTCAAAATTAGCATGCCAACTCCAACAATTAGAATGCCAAAAGTAAGGCACAGGAAGTCGGCAGAAGGTGTTAAATAATTAGCATGCCAATACCAGAGACTATCATCCATCTTCTGAAGTAACAGGGCATTCCCATAATCCAATCATAAGGAACCAGCTGTTAGATAAACAAATGCTAGCTAAGTAAGCCAGCAACCGAAGGCAACTAAAGGCAAACCAAAGGCAACCGACTATAGGCAACCGAAGGCAACCGAATATAGGCAATCGAAGGCAAACCAATATTGATTCAAGATATCATAGAATTATAAATAGGAACTTGTAAGATAATTGAATCCAATTCAAGACAATGCAAATATAATTAAACTTTAAAGTCATTTCATAGAATGGATTATAGAACATAGAATGTATTAAAAAATCATCCAGTGAGTTTAACATTTAAGAGTAATATAATGATAGCAAGCATATTTATACAATACTGCATTACCTTACATTATGAATCACACTGTACCTTAGGCTAAAGGAAGTGCATTGTTTCATGATGAATAGCCTGAAATTGATTGAACTTGATAGAGATAATATTAGCACAATACTTAATTATTTTGCATTTCATCAAAATCAATATGAGGTCAACAATCTTCACCTTTTGATGATGACAAAACCATTAAGTCTTTGATAAGAGATAAAAGATTCAATCAAAATATTCCTTGCAATTTTGAAGCATAAGACAGTGCATGCCAAAATATATGTAATGTGCCAAAATTTTGATTTTCAAAACATTATACCTTGCAAAGCTCCCCTTTGGTTTTGAAATAATGAAAATTTTCAAAAGAATTATTTTATATTTCCAGAATGAAAAACAACAATAAAGTGTTTGAAGGCTTTAAAATTAGAGTGGTGAAGTGTATGCTTTCCATTTCTCCCATTCCATTTTTAAAACAAGTTTTCAAGACATAACATTGAAATCAGAATGTATGCTTTCTATTTCTTCCCAAAAAAAAAATCAAAAATATGAGGTAATGTATGCATTTCATTTCTCCCCCAAAGAATTTTTTTTTAATATGAAGATTAGAATGTATGCTCCATTTCATTTCTTCCTCTTTTTGTCATTAATCAAAAAAAAGGTGAAAGAGTTTGCATCTATCACTATATGTCTTTTCTTTAATGAATTGAATAAAGTATAGCAAGTAATGATAAGCAAAATTTTTTAACATTAAGCAGATATTATGAAGTGCGTATGAAGTTAAATAGATCTTGCAAACCATACAAACCAGTCATTAATAACTTACAAGCCAATGCACACATTAGTCCTTAATGGTAAGCAGCAATTATACAATCCATACAAACATAAGAAACATAGTTTTAAAAAATATAAGTCCAGAATAATAGAAGTAACATAGGCAGAGTAGCATAGCGGAAATCCATAAGCAGCATCAGTCAATGACTTCAACAAGAAGACAAAGAAGATCCACGAGCACATATGGAAGGATGGGATGACATCAAATGAGGGGCAGGTCATCGAGTGGGGTCTTCAACATTAGAAGACAACTGAGACATAAAAGATTGAATCTCTTGTTGCATATTGTGGCACTCAGCAATGAGCTTAGAATGATTGTCAAGAGCATGCTAGGCCTTGATAGTTTGCAATCTTAAAGAAGACATCTCATTACTTGCAATGCCAGTACTATCCAACAAGAATTCACATCCTTTCTCAGCTTGGCTAACTCGGCAAAGAAATTGGAAATGTCCATCATAGTACCATAATTGAATGCTTTTCCTTTAATGATGGTCACATTACATTATAAATCATATAAGTTTAATTTGATTTCACTTAGGATAGAAAACATTGAAGATATGTGGGGAATCATAGTAGTATCAGAAGAATAAGAAGATGAATTGTTGACAGATTCACCAAGTGAAACAACATTAGAAATCCTACGAACCAAAGTATCCATATCATCAGGGTCTAGTTTGGTAACCATAGGATGACTTGGATGGAAAGGATTCTAAGTAGGCTATGGAACATTGGGTAGATTTAGTCAATGGTAGGATTGTTAATAAAAGAGGGATTAATATTCACTAAGGTATTTTTGTTAAAAACTTTGTAAGCTCTACTAGAAGAAGAGTAACCAAAAAAATACCTTCATCAGATTTTGTATGAAACTTGTCAAGATTTGATTTTCTATTATTCAATATAAAACATCGACAACCAAAAACACAAAAATATGCAATGTTTGGTTTTCAATTTTTGTAAAGCTCATAAGGGGTCTTTTTCAAAATAAGTCTAATCAAAGCTCGGTTTAAAATGTAACATGAGGTGTTAATTGCTTCTGCCCAAAAGTACTTTGGAAGATTGCTCTCACACAATATGGTATGGGCCATTTCTTTCAAAGTTTGATTTTTTCTTTTTACAACCCCATTTTGTTGAGGTGTCTAGGTGCAAAAAAATTATGATTAATGCCATGCTCGTTACAAAAACTTTCAAAGAGATGATTTTCAAATTCTTTTCCGTGATCACTCTGAATCGATAAAAATGAAACTCCCTTTTCACCCTTTTCATTTGTAATCTTTTTAAATAAATTTTGAAATGTAGAAAAGGCTTCATCTTTTCTAGCTAAAAATAACATCCAAGTAAATCGAGAGAAATCATCAATAATTATAAAACCGTAATGCTTACCTTCTAGACTTGTAGTTCTAGTTGGTCCAAATAAATCCATATGCAATAATTCCAATGGTCTATTAGTTGAAATCATATTTTTAGATTTAAATGAAACTCTAGTTTGTTTTCCTAGTTGACATGCATCACAAATCTTATCTTTTCAAAATTCAATTTTGGTAAATCTTTGACTAAATCCTTTTTAAGTAGTTTTGAAAGAAGATCCATGCTAACAAGCGTAAGTCTACGATGCCATAACCAACTCGATTCAACAATTTTAGCGTTCATAGCAACTAGACAATCAAAGTCATGGTTATTTAAATCATTCAAATCAACAGTATAAACATTCGTATGCCTATGACCAATAAGTTCCATGCAATTATCAACAGGATTTGAAACAATGCAAACAGATGATTCAAAAATTACTTTAAAACCTTTGTCACATAATTGATAATACTTAATAAATTATGCTTTAAACCACTAACTAACAAAACATTATCAATATATGTATAAGGTGAGACACTAATTTTACCAATGCCAATGATTTTACCTTGGCCATTATCTTCAAAGGTGACAATACCTCCATCTTTAGCTTCCAAAGTGATGAACTGTGATTCATCACCAGTCATGCTTTGAACACCCACTATCAAGATACCATTTTTATTTAGATCCATGGGTTGAAAGACACATCTGCAAATATAATGTCAAGTCTTGCTCTTAGGTACCCAAGCTTTCTTGGGTCCTTTGGGGTTAGATAAAATGGTTCATTTTGGAATCCAAACCCTTCTAATACTATCACATGCATAGAACTTATGTCCCTTTAAACCATATTTAAAGCAAGTAATATTAGAAGATTGACCAGCATGTATAAAAATATTTTTTAAAGACTTTTATTTTTTAAGAGGATTGTATCCTAATCCTGCTCTATCAAAAATAGCTTTTTGGCTATCTAAAATTATATTTAATTTTAAAAAACTTAAAGTAAATTTATCTGCTATAGGTTTGAGTCTGTCAACTTCATTTTTCAAATCTTTTTTTTTCTTCAAAGATTCATTTTCTTCAATATATTTATTATTTCTAAAACTAGGTTTTGCATTTGATTTTTTAAATCTTTATTTTTGTAAATAAGGTTAGCAAAATTATCAACTAACTCATAATGCCCCATGCAGTTCTTCAAATGAAAAATCATCAAGAAAACTTGGACTTACCTCCTAGTTGTCTGCCATGAAGCAAAGATTAGCTACTTCATCGTTTCATCTCCCTTGGTGCTTGAATTTTCAAAATCACTCCATGTAGCCATCATTCTTAAATTTCTTGGGACCTTTTTTTAGTTGTGACATTCTGATTTAAAGTGTCCTAGCTTCTTGCATTCATAACAGATAATTTTTTTTTCCTTTTCTTTATTCCCATCTCCTCTTGTAAATGGTTTTCTTTTTTCTCTGAACTTTTTTCTTTTCATGAATCTCTTAAACTTTCTAGTAATGAAGGCCATGTCCTCATCATCACTGTCATCCTCAGATTTATCCAACTCTTCCTTTTGTTCAAAAATTTTAAGAGCCATAGTCCTTCTTCTCTTTGACTTGTCCTCTTCAGTATGTGCTTAATTTGAAGTTCATGAGTCATTAAGGATCCCAACAATTCTTCCAAGGGTGAAACATTAAGATCCTTTGCCTTTTGAATAGCAGTGACTTTGGCCTCCCAAGACCTAGGCAAAGATCGCAATACCTTCCTCACAAGATCAGCATTAGTATATGATTTACTAAGGCTTTTAAGCCCATTTATAATGTCAATAAATCTAGTAAACATTTCAGAAATTAATCAATAGCATCCATTTAAATAATTCATATTTATGGAAAAGCATATTTATCTTAGATTCTTTTACTTGATTAGCTAGTACCCTCATGGGTAACCTCTAATCTATCCCAAATCTCTTTAGCAGATAAACATGTAGATATGCGATTAAATTCATTTGCATTTAATGAATAATATAAAATATTCATTGCCTTAGCATTGAGCTGTGCAAATTTTTTATCATGTTCATCCAATTCTATTTCTGGTTTAGGAATCTCCATGTCATTTAATCTTGCTGTGGGTGTGTGTGGACCATTTACTATGATACTCCATAGGTCATAGTCAAGTGCTTGAATGAAAATTTCATTCTAGCTTTTCAATATCCATAATTTGTGCCATTAAATAACGTGGCCTATTAGTGGATTGTCCCTCACTCAATAAGGTTGCCATAATCTTTTACTCCAAGCTTTTTAGGGCTTAACAACAAGAGCACCTGCTCTGATACTACTTGTTGCCCAAATCTAGCAACCCAAGAGGGGGGGGGGGGTGATTTAGGTTTCTTAAAATTAAAATCTGATATCAAGAATGTGCACTTATATTTCTTTTGCAAATAAGTAACACGAGTGAAGTGAATCTAATATGTAAACAATCATAGAAAAATATCATAATCAAACACACAATATTTATAGTGGTTCATGCCAACCCTATATCTACATCCACTTCCCAAGAACACCTAGAAATTTTTACTAATCACCACTAGCCAACCTAGCTAGCACACTTATTTTCGGGCACAAGTAAGCCTTACAAATACAAATCGGATAGACCTTTACCCAATCACATTTCACAACTGTAAAACAAATCAAAGCACAAGTAATAGAATGTTTGATACATGATGCTCCTAATAAATGAGCAAATTAAACAATAATAATACTTATCAACTTAAAGAGCTTGATCCGAAGTGGCTTCTTGCTTTTATGGTGCGGCAGCAAATGAGAAGCCTTCAAGGTAGCTTTGAATACTCTTCAATGAGGGTAGATGGAGCTTTAAGACCACTTCAAGAAATCAGCAATAAATGAACTCCAGTGGCTTGAAAATAATCAAAGCAATACTCCAACACTCCTGTAACAAATCTCTCTTTCAAATATTTTTCTCTCAATATTTTCCTAATATTTTTCTAATTTTTCTTTTTCAAAATACTATCTTATATATTCCTCTTTTTCACTATTTTTTTCTCTTTAGAAACATGGTTCATCTCCACTATTTATAACAAAACATCAAGAAATAGCCATTGTGAGATAGAGGAGGGAGAGAGAGAGCACAAATTTTTTTTTGCTCAAACAGGCGAAAATAGGATTTGAAACGACAACAGCCGTGAATCAGCATTCCAAAAAATCAAAAACCAGCAAGCCAGAGAAAATTGACATTCCAACTTGGATTCCAAAAAGCAACCAGCCGAATGAAACCTTTAAGCTTAGCATGCCAAAAAGCAACCGTTAGCATGCCAGAAAAATTTGCATAAGGAGCCGACAGGGAGCATTTCAAAAGTAGCATGCCAATCCCATCAATTAGAATGCCAAGAATAAGTCACAGGAAATCGGCAGAGACCATTTCAAAATTAGCATACCAACTCCGACAATTAGAATGCCAAGAGTAAGTCATAGGAATCGGCAGAGACCATTTCAAAATTAGCATGCCAACTCCAACAATTAGAATTCCAAGAGTAAGTCACAAAGAATTGGCAAAGACCATTTCAAAATTAGCATGCCAACTCCAACAATTAGAATGCCAAGAGTAAGGCACAGGAAGTCGGCAGAAGGTGTTAAATAATTAGCATGCCAATACCAGAGACTAGCATTCCATCTTCTGAAGTAATAGGGCATTCCCATAATCCAATCACATGGAACCAGCTGTTAGATAAACAAATGCTAGCTAAGTAAGCCAGCAACCAAGGCAACTGAAGGCAAACTGAAGCAACCGAATACAGGCAACCGAACACAGGCAACTGAAGGCAACCAAATACAGCAACCGAAGTCAAACCAAAGGCAACCGAATATAGGCAACCAAAGTCAAACGAAGGCAACCAATATAGGCAACCGAAGGCAAACCGATATTGATTCAAGATATCATAGAATTATAAATAGAAACTTGTAAGATAATTGAATCCAATTCAAGATAATGCAAATATAATTAAACTTAAAAGTCATTTTGTAGAATAGGCTGTAGAACATAGAATGTATTAAAAAATCGTCCAAGTTTAACATTTAAGAGTAATATAATGATAGCAAGCATATTTATACAATACTACATTACCTTACATTATGAATCATACTGTACCTTGGGCTAAAGGAAGTACATTGTTCCATGATGAATAGCCTGAAATTGATTGAACTTGTTAGAGATATTAGCATAATACTTAATTATTTTGCATTTCATCAAAATCAATATGAGGTCAACAATATTCATATGAATAAAATATCATTTAATATAACCGAGTTTTTAAGTTCCTAAAGTAGCACTTTCGTTGCACCGTATATGTTGGATATAACGAAGCTTCATAACTTCCTCCTCTATTTTAATTAAATAATTAGCTGTAATAAATCAATTTAATTTAACTGTTAAAAATTTTTATATATCCATATAGGCCAAAAATATAGTGAATAAAAAGAAAATAATATCACCCAAAAAAAAGGTTAAATACCGTTTCCATATATGAAATAATAAAAAGAGTAACCCATATGGTATATTTTGCCACACTACCCTGTCACCATATTCCACGCCTCCAGCTTATCAAAACCCAACTTCTTCACACTGCCGTACCGAAACGAAGGCATTTCAGGTAGACCGAAACTTCTGTATATTCTTTCATTAGCATCATGGCTTACTTAAATTAATTAACCATATGGGCTTAATTAATTAACCAGTGTTGTAGTCCTTGGAGCTTATAGGTTATCTTTTTTAAACTCTGTGAATCCCGCGCTTTACACGACGAGTCCAGTACGCCACCGCCGGAAGGGGTAAGGGACAGGGCTTAGAGGTCTTCCAGTACGCCACCGCCGGGAAGGGCAAGGGCCTGGGCTTAGAGGTGGAGAAGACGGAGAAAATTAATGTCAGGATAAAAAGATAAGGCGTGACCTCTTTATTCACGATCTCCGCCAGCTGGACCTCTTAATTATGTATTACTTATTTGTAAGCAATAACTTCTCGGACTGAGGCCAAATTTATTATTATTATATATATATATATATACACGCGCAAGACATAAGGAAAAGAAAACAAGGTTTCTTCCAATTTTCCATCGTTATGGGGGAAAAGAGAATTGAAGACGTCCTTGGTCCATGCAGAAGGATTTCAACCTTGCCCACTCGCAAAACGACTTCAGCGGTCAGACATCTCTTCTATGCCTTCCCTTCGCTCTTTTTTTTTTTTTTTTTCCTGGCAACAAACCTTTTGACATTTCTTGAATTCATACGATTTTCTTTTCCTTTTTCAATTTTCTTCATGACTTCAAGGTCTTTTACCACAAACATCCAATTCTCTCTGTGGACTTCAAGAAATTTTTTTTTTTTTTTTCCTCCTACTAGCTTGGATACCTGATCTGTTGTTTGATCTACCAAGAAAACAAGGTTGCTTTCACTCCCAACTTTCCATCGTCTTGACAGAGAAAGAATTGAAGACGTTCTTGGTCCCATGCAGAAGGATTTCAACCTTGCCCACTCGCATAACGACTTCAGCGGTGGTCAGACATCTCTATATGCCTTCCCTTCGCTCTTTTTCTCACGGCAAGAAACCTTTTGACATTTGTTGAATTCTTGAATTCATACGATTTTCTTTTGTTTTTTAATTTTCTCCATGACTTCAAGGTCTTTTTACCGCAAACGTCCAATTTTTTCTATAAACTTCAAGATTTTTTTTTTTTTTTTCCTCCTACTAGCTTGGATACCTGATCTGTTGTTCTTACTACCAAGAAATCTTAATGTCCAATTTATCTTATTGGCTTAAATATATTTGTGAGAATTTGATCCGTAAATATTTGATATGCATAGTGTTGACATCCCCTGTTCTTTCTCTCTCTCTCTCTCTCAGGGCTAATCTTCGATGAGTATGGCACGTTTTTAAGCCACCCTCCTGCAAAAGCCGATACAAAATTCAAGCTTGCCCTGTCCCAAAGCCTCATTGCAACCAGGTATAAAGTTGACCCTTCTCAATATTTTCGGCGGTAATTGTTTTACAGCAAAGTTTCTTGAATCGATCACTTCTACCGTATGCAATCCATGCCCCAAACCTGCTTCACCACACACTTAAAAATAAATCTCTTGTACTTGGAAATAAATTCCCAGCATGCAAGGCTATATATTTCACATAATCAATTGAGATAAGGGTCATCTTCTACTAAACTCTTGCTTATATCTCGATTTCTATTATAAAAAAAATATAGTCTCACATATCTAATTCTGGTTTTCCCAGGTGAAGCAGAGATATGAAGTCTATAATGCTAGTCATGGCCTTCATATTCTGAAACCAGATGCAAGCAAACATGCTCATGAAAAAAGGTTCTATGGAGATTGCAATGGTAGGCATGGCTTTCCCATTCTGAAGAGTTGTAAAACAACCACAAACTCGCATATACCTGATGATCACGATATACCTGATGATCACGAGGACTGTTTGCAACATAGTCAGGCAGAAATCATTCTAGAAGAATCTAGAAAACTGAGGGACTCGGCTGATCGTTTGTTGAAGGTTTGGTGAAATTTTATGCTGCTTTTTATTTTTTTTTTAATTTGATCTCCGTTCCCATCCTATTTTATGCAACATCACTCATCATGTTTTAAATGTTGCAGGCTAGTGGTGATGAAGTTGAGATCAGTGAGATCTACCTCCATGCAGGATTAAATGTTTTAATATCTGTTTTTGCAACAAAGAATTATAAAATTCTGTAGAAAAATTACAATTTATAAAAAATTCATCATATCTTCATAAAATTGCTTACAGCTTCCTTATTGAACTCTAATTTATGTGATTTAGATGTATTAGGAAGTTAACTCGATATCAAATATTATGAGTGTAGATACACTTAAAAGTTTTGATTATATCATTTTTTATATTTTTTTGGTTTAGCTTATGGATTCTAGATTAGGATATTATCACTCGTGTCCTTGCAATCTTAATATAGTGAATCCTGATCACATCCTTGCAATCTTAATGATTTTTTATTAACATCAATTTATTGACTAGAAATCATTCTTTAAATGCAGCTACTTCGCACAAACTAATGAGAAGAACGGAAAATTCTTAGTTGCTACTCTTGCATACAAGTGCGTAGAGGTGGCATACATGAGAGTTGGCTTTTCGCTACAGAATGCTTGTACAAATAGCAAAAGTAATCGGTTTCTAAACTTTGGGTTTTTCTTATTAACAAATATTAACACATTATTACAATTACATATCTTTTGTTGAGCTAATACTTTGATTCTAACTTGAACCCAGATATGTTATATGAGGCAGATATCAGCACATTATTGAATCTCAAACCAAAGAGTCATGATCTAATTCGGCTTCTCAAAATTGTAAGTAGCATTATCTTATTTCAATTAATTTTGTTAGTGCTTTTAGAAAAGAAATAATGATTGTTAGTATTACTAGCTATACGTTAGAATTTCTCTTTTTTCTTGGTAGTGGGGGAGTGGAGGTAAGAATAGATTGATATTGACTAGTAGATGTATCAAGATGGCATAGAATAGCGGTAGCTAAAGGATAAATGCCCAAAAGATAGGGGAACCTAATAAAAAAAAGAGAGACAAAACATCCTAGTATCTAGATTTTTTAGATCATGTAAAACAAATAAAATCCAAATCTAAAATATGACAAAATCCATCAGCATGTATCTACTAAAAAAGTTTGCAGACACACCTTCTTCATGCATACATATGTATGCAAAGCGACATAGAGAAAAGGGGAAAAAAGGCAAATTGATAAACATATGGAAGCACAAGTGGTTTAATTGAAGAGGTTATTGATTTTGAATCTAAGAGTAATGTATGGTTTAACTAAGTATATTAGTGCAAGTGCAAACAATGATACATCTTTGGAATAAATTCAAATCACTCACATTTTCTACCAAGATAAATTATATCTGCACATGTGCTCCACCGATTCCTAAATCACTAATTGAAAACTCAACCTATTATTTTGCAGGCAGAGCATGTCAATGGTGCAATGGATGCATCCATGAAATATCGTCATTCTTTAGAACTTGCTATTCGACACCACTCTTTCTCCAAGGGACATGAAGTTAAGGGTTTGTCATCAGTGAAAAAGGCCCTGGATTTTGGTTTCTATAGTGTGGAAGACTTCATTCACCTTGTCACATCATCACTGAAGGATATAGAGATGTAGAGTACTAATTTAAGTTTTATGCAAAACATATGCCTAAGTTGTTTGTTTTTCGATATGTTAATGGAAATATTTTTATAGCTTGGTCAAGTAAGGATAGAGTAACATTCTTTCTTGTAATTATTGTCCTATTATATTTTTGCATTTTTTTTGGCCCAAAAAATTTTTATTCGTTCATCCATTCAGTTGATGTTAAACATAAACCTATTCTTTTCTCTAAAATTGAACTTTGCAAATGCTTTTACTTTTTACATAGAGATGTGTTTAATGCCTTTTTTTGTACTTTCTATTTTTTTGGGTGAGACCAATGGTGAGATTGCAAATTAGGTACATTGGCACACCATCAAAATAAACATTCGATACATAATGATTTTGAGCAATAATTCATTATGATCTGTTAAGAGTTAAAATTTTTTTCTAAGTTTGCACAAATAATATTAAATCAACTTTTTAATTTTGGACCAGCCATAGCCATGTTTCATGAAAACTAGAAAACTATAATGTTATGTTTCAACCCATAATTGGCAATCCAAGATATCATACTTTAGCCTACTTCCAATCTAAGATATCATGACTTGGATAGTGACCAATAATCTAGAATATCATGTTTCAACCTGTTCAAAAATCCAAAGTGTGATGCTTTAGCCTACGATAGCAAACCACAATATCTTGGCTTGTCCAAATGTTTATTGCCAAATAACTTATTTATCTAATTGTAATTATAATTAATTTAATTAAAAGCATCTACCATGCTTACTACCTTAAAATGCAATTTTTTCGTGTTCCAAGCAGAACTATGTTATATCATCCCATCAAACTAGTGTGATACATTTGCATATATTTCACAATCTATGTAAGTGGATATCCAAAGGTATGATTACCTCTACTAGAATCAAAGTCCTATCATGCATGCTAACTCAATTCATAACTAAATATAACTTATCCTATAAACTAAAAATCAATACTTGGCAGAGTAATGAAAAATAATACCTCGATGAGATTAGGAATGATAATTTTAATTCATATTATGGGGACCCACCCCACCCCATCCTATTTATGGCGGGGATTTCCCACCTTCTATTGGGATGGGGATGGGGATTGGGATTCTAGGTCCTGCCTCACCCTATTGCCATCCTAAATAAGATCTAGGAACCACTCTCCTCAACAACTTAATTTCATTACAGGATTTTGTGCTATAAGGAGGTTGATGGGTGGAGGTGGATGTGGAAGGAATCGAGAGGTTTGGATGATTTTTTTCTTCCTTAATTTCTTTTTGTTTGTAGTTGAAGATGTAGAGATAATGCTATGAGCGACTGGATAGGAAGGCGGCATAGGTGACATTGGAGTCAATGGTTATATGAAGAATATTATGAACAAAATCAATCAATCTGGTGATCATGAAGCTCGATCCAGCAATGCGAGACCAACACATGGGATTAGTATCATGGGATGCAAGAAATTTTAAACATTTATTTATTTCTATTAAGTAAAATCTAAAAAGGAATTTTAGCATCAAATGCTAAGAAAATTTGTGTTGCTAGAACTTTCAACTTGTATCTTTTATTTTTAAAAAAAATAAAAATTAGAAGTCTTAATAAAGTGAAATTTTTATTTTTTAAAAGAAAAAGCCTAAAAGAAAATCCCAAACAAAGTTATCCCAAAAGCCAACCCTAAATAAAGTTTTTAAAAGAAAAAGACAATCTAAACCATCCTTCTTTGCTGTGCAATCTTCTTGGAGTAGATCTCCAAGTTCTTCTCCATCTCCATCATGGAGGATATGATTATCCTCGTATGATATTTTCTCTTTTTTTTTTCTCTCTTATGCTCTCTATTTATCTCAATGATACAAACATTATCCTCAATATGATATAAACATCATGGAGGCTCTGATTATCCTCGGTATAATATTTTCTCTTGGTTTGATATATCCACAAATTCATAGAGAGCTTGTAAAAGTTAAATGTTATTAACATAAGTCGCTTGAGACAAATCAAGAAATTTCTTAAACTAATTCCTTAAGATTTTTACTTGGAGCATATAATTTGCTTCATCCATGTCCTTCATCTCAAATATAGAGGACAATCACTTTTAATTGCATTAATAAATCTCATATTATTCCAAATAAATAATATCAAAAATTAGATCCACTGATAAATGGAACGCATTTGGGTTGGTACATGAGCTAGCATGCTGGCTGACTCGCAGACTAGCGTGCAGGCCTCATATCACAAACTAGGCATGTCTTGCCTCATGCCAAAACCGTGGATCATGTCGGGCATGGCCTATGGGCCTAGCTCATGGGCTAAGCACATCTCACCTCATGCTAGATTGTGGATCATGGCCAACCCTTGGTCTGGCAGGTCGTGTCGGCATAGCTCTCTATAGGAGCCATGTTAGGCTAGCACGGCGGGTCGACCCATGGATCAGCTCTTATAGCAAGTTGGACCATCATGGCCTAATACATTTGACACCTTTAAGTTCACATTTTATTTTTTTACATTCTCTAATAAAACCATCAGGTGAAAAAGGGAGAAAATTAATTGATCCTAATATTTAGAAAAAAGTTGTTACCTCTATTTCATCTGATGCGATCAATGCTCCTAACACTTACCTCTAGTATAAAATATTATCTGATTATGTAATTTCAATTAACTCATTTCATGAAGCAAGAAAGGATAGACAAGGTTTAGAATTATCGTTACTCCTATGCGAATTTGTATTATTGGGAATATAGCTAGTGAACTAATTTCAGTATTTTGATAGTATAATTTGCTAATCCATCATTGATAACATGTATATTTCCACAAATCCGATAAGAGAGCATTTGGTATGGAGTGATCCACTTGACTCTTCAGTGATTCAAATAAAGGTGATGAGGTCGCCTATTTGATTGCATCCTATTAATCCTACATGATGGTAACAAAGGATGCTTTCATTTTCCCTTTTTTTTTAAGGATAAGATTATCTCCATTTCTAAAGTCATCTTTCAATCCAATGAACCGATACCCATCATTAATTCCAAAATCATCCCTAAGCAATGATCTTAGACTAAAATTTTGAGATTAAAATGTGCTTCATTCTTAAAAAAAGCAGCTTGATGTTATATTATATTAATTTAATATAATTTAATATTTAAAATTATATTACAATAATATAATATTTTTTAATATAATAAATGATAATAAAACAAATAATAGTATAATATTAGATTATTATACTATGATATTATAATTTAATGATAATGTCATGTAATATAATACAATATAATATTATGATTTAATAAATATTATAATAATAAATAATATGAAATAATGGTGAATATATTATGAAAGTTGTAAAATATAACAAGAGTAGTTCTATATAACATGATTTGTATTTTGGATTGTCTTAATATACCAAACAACTTAATTATGGATATTTGGTGATATTTAAAATGTGGTGATTGTAGTTCACCAGAGATAAGATCATCTTCATATAAGGATCACTACTGATAAAAAATGACTGTGGCGATCCAATTGAATCATCAAATGCTCCAAAACTTTCATTGATCAATCCTATCACCTGATCCACCTAACTATAACTAGAAGCATACTGTTGTTTTACCCCAAAAAAAAAAAGCCTTTGGATCATGATTCATCCCAACCCAAATTAACTTGACCTAGATATAACTCCAATCATTATAGCTCAAGTTGGATCAAGGCCACCTATCATAAATGCATCCTGAACAAATTTATAAAGGTCAATCGGGATGCTATGGTGCTTGATTAGTTGCCAAACTCATCAAGGAGGGAAATGTTGTTGTGATACGGCCCATGATTACAAAGGTAGTAGATGATGATGGTTAGGCAGTGCGATGTAGTTACCGTGAAATTGTCACTAGTTCCATGCTATCAGAGCCAGCTTAATATTTTTTGCTTGACTTGCGCGTGCGAGATGAGAACATACTGATGCATGATTACAATTCGCTATGTTCCTCCCAGACCCTGGTAACTTCTAGCAAGTTGAAAATTAGGTTTGAGAATCTGGATTTACTGAGGTCAGTAATATTAATTAAGTGTCAGAATAAACGACTGCCCCAGTAGAAGCCCCAGATTTGTTTTGGTTGAAATTGAAAAGACAGTTTTGGCTAGTTTAGATAAAAATGACCAAAACTAGTCATGACAAAAACTTATCTATCTGTTTTTTCTTTTAGTGCCATTTTAGAGTTCTGAGAAGGGCTATGATCCTCTGGGTAACCTTTCTTGTCCATTCGTATTACTCATTCTGTTAATTTCTTCATTATTTAAACTCTTGTTATTTATATATATGACAAATAAATATAGTTTCATAAGTCAGACAGACCCTTCTAGGTTTCCAATAAGATGTAAGTTGTTCAAATGTTTATGTCAACACCATCAATATTTCCTTGTTATACGTAAATCTTGATTAGTAAAATATACATATGCTTCTAGGTTCCAAAATGATAAAAGCAGTAAGTAAAAAATTCCTCATGAACTAGTCCAAAAGGTTGGCGACGCTTTTGAGAATAATTAAAGGAGGCAAGTTTTTCTTTCTTTCATCTATGGAGTAGTTAGTTTCTCTTAGCTAGAAAATTCAATTTTATCGGTGGTTGATGAGCTTGTGTTAATTTACAGACGGAAAAAACTGAGGCATGAGTACAACAACGAAGACATGTCTATAGCACAAGCTATTACCATGGTCCTGGAGAGACGCCCAGTTCTCAGGTTTCATGAAATTAATGCCAATGCACATCCTTTTATGTACTTTCGTTACTTTTACCCTATAAGTATCCTAGAATTTTGTATCTGAAAAGTTCGATTGTAGGCAAAAGGGCTTGCATACAATGTCTTGCAATGGTACTTGTGCCGAATGGAAGGTTGGTTTGCTGCAGATGCAGGTACAATCTCACTGAAGAATTGGGATCAGGTGAGAAATTTTTATTTTAATGATCTCCATCTTTACTCTTTCAAAATGAATTTGTTATCCAAAGTTTTCATGGAAGAAGTTGAACTGGGCAATGCTTCTCTCCTTGAGGAGTTTTCATGCTGTTGAAATCCTAGCTATTGCATCCAAGTATGAGGACCTATGTAATTTACATATCATAGGCTCTACAAGTTCTTTTTCACTTGTTCTTTCCAAATCTGTTGGTGAGAAACGTTCAATTTTGTTGGCTTTGATACGTAAATCATATCATACTCCTTTGTTGGTTTGATTTATCATACCAGTTTGCCTTCACTAAATGCAGGAAGTTTTGCTCCCAGGTGGTCATGGCCTTATGGTTCGGGGACATCGTCCCGTTATAAACATGCTTGCAAAAGGCCTTGACATTCGCATTGGACACCTGTACGTGCTGATTATTGACTTGAGGAACTAATCTTTTGCTAGCTACTTGTCCTTTAATTACTCATCTCAATCTTCAGGGTTACAAAAATTGTCCGTGGTAAGAAAGGAGTAGAAGTCACTGCAAGTAATGGTGAAATGTTTTTTGCAGATGCTGCTCTCATTGCTGTTCTAGTAGGGGTTCTAAAAGTCAATTCAATAATGTTTGAGCCATGGCTTCTAGAGGTGAAGGAAGAAGCAATAGCAGGTTGTTGCTGCTAAAATTCGTCCTCCGACTCGGGCGCGATCGGGCTCCCTCCTGGCGGACCTGTAAAATAGTCCTCACGCGAGAGGTGTTGGGGTGGCCCTCCGCGGAAGACCCTCCGGCGCTCAAGTCAGCGGGGATCAGCAATCAACAAACGTGGGAGAAGGCTCTCGCTGAAGAGTCTCTCCAGGGGTGGCCTTTTGAGAGCTCTGAGCAGAGCGTTAATGGCGGAAAGGGGTGAGCAGAGGTAGAAGGAGAGTAAGCCAGTAAGTAAGTGCGCATACCTGAGGAGCCGGGAGACGACTCTATTTATAGAGGATCACCTGATTCCTTGAGGGCGTCGTGGTTCGAAAGTCATTAGGATTTGAATCCAGTTTGTTATGAGGTCAGTAAGATTCGCATCTTGTTGGTTAGAGGATCGACGGCTGGGAGAGATGGTTGATGTCTCGAGATTTGATGATTGTATAGGCTCCAGGGCTCTAGGCCACTCTCGCGGGTCCTAGGCCACTCTCGGGTGTAATTTCTGTTTGGAATCTTACGAATTTGAATTCTTCCACACGGATTCCGCAGAGGTTCTTGAGCGCCCGAGTATGGCCGGGGCATAAGGATAGGAATGGCTTGGTTGGGGCCGAGAGATAGGAATAGCTCGGTTGAGGCCGAGAGATAGGGGTAGCTCGGCTGAGGCCGAGAGATGAGGATAGCTCGGCTGAGGCCGAGAGTCAGGGATAGCTCGGCTAAGGCCAGAGTTAGGGATAGCTCAGCTGAGGCCGAGAGTCAGGGATAGCTCGAATGAGACTGGAAGACAGGGATAGCTCGGCTGAGGTCGGAGGAGGTGTTATAACTTGGCTGAGGCCAAGAGATGTTATAGCTCGGCTGAGGCCGAGAGATGTTATGGCTCGGCTAAGGCCAGAGATGTTATAGCTCGGCTGAGGCCGAGAGATGTGATGGCTCGGTGAGGCCGAGAGATGTGACCCGCGCCTTGGGAGTCCTTGGCTCGCTGGGGGGCTAAGGCACCTGATCCACTGAGGCTGATTCATCTCTAGCGGGTACTGCATAGCAAGTGGGAGTCAGGGTTGATCCTAGCCCCTTGCACGATTGTTAATGACCCCTCAACACATGCCCCCCACTCCCTAGTTCGAAGCGTAGGTTCGAGCGTAGGGAGTATAACTCCGGTGGCACGATCTGAATGGGTTTGGATTTGACAACCTGCGTAATGATGCCCTAATTAATGTTGCGGCTACCTTGCCTTTACGGGACGGTTCTGTCACTTCCTAGGGGTAACGGTTGGGAAGTGCCACGTAGTAAATCTGGTTTTTACGGTGCCTGCAACGGCGGTTCCGGGCGTTCCGATCAAGACGCCTTATCTTCTCTTTGAGGCGGTTTCCTTCGGGGAAAAGCAAATTCGAAACAATGCCATTCAATTTCGCAGCACCCTTTCGTTCCTTCTTGGAGGATCTCGTTCCCCTTCTTCCTTTGCAACGTGCTCGGTGTTTCTTTCAACCAACAGCATGGTGAGGCCTAGTGACCTAATTTCAGAGATTGCTGCTGAAGATTTGGAAGAATACGCCAGAAGTATGGCATTCCCTCGGATGTCATTTTACGGCCGCGGAGCCCGAGCATAGGGTTTCGCAAGAGCTGGAGGGCGTGATCTTTCTTTACGAAGATAGCCTGAAGGCAGGCCTCCGACTTCCCCTTCATCCCTTAGTGAAAGAGATCATGAGGTTCTATAACATCTGCTCGATAATGGTGGCTCCTAATAGCTGGTGGAGTATCATCAGGTTTATCTCGATGTGTAACCGGGTTCATGTAACAACAACTCTATCCCTGTTCCGTGTTTGCTACCATCTGATGTCCGGGAGGAGCCGGAGTGGTCCTATGTCGGACCTCGGAAGTCATTCAGACGATCATGGACAAACCATCGTCCATAAAGGAATGGAAGGTTCGATTCTTTATCGCCGAAGGGAACATCGGTTCCGGCTTCCTGCGAGGATGGAGAAACCCTATTAGGGATATGGAAGCGCATCCAGCCTTGTCTGAACAGAAGAAGGAGGACCTAGGGGTCCTTCTTGACGGTTGAGTATTCTCGGCTAATGTCTTACTATCGGAGGAAGCCCTTTTTGTTGTCGGGCTTAGCCCATTGACCCGCAAGGTAAGTCCCTCTTTTTCTCCCCTCCATTGATTTCATTCGAGCGAGTATATCTTGGTCTGACTGTTTGCCCACGCGCTCGCAGCCAATAGATCTGCGCTGGAGGGCCGCATAAAGAAAGAGTTGGGCAAGCACTCGAGATAGGTTGGTAGTGCAGAAAGGCATAAGTTGAGAAGAAGGTTCGTCCTTCCGGAGAGCACTCCGGAGGCGGGCGAGTCAGGGCTAGCCTGCGCTTTTCACCATCAAAGAAAGAGGATGTGGGGAGCCGGCAGTGAGAGTGGGGTCCCCTCAGTTGGAGGAGGGATCAATAGTCATGACGGAGGAGCAGAGAGCGGAGGAGGACCTAGAGAGGGTGGCCGAGATCCCTTGTCCTTTGGTGGTGGAGATAGTGGATAGCCCAGACGAGGCTCCGTCGAAGTTCAAGGTGAGCCTATCGTTGAAGGGCCTCTCTCGAGGGATTAGAGGGCGGCAACGTTGGGTCATCAGTAATGGAGGCTCGGGAGGAGTTTCCTGCTGGAGAGCTTCCTCCTGAGGAGGTTAGAGGAGCTGGTGAACAGATCGAGGCTTCGGTGGAGCTCGCGGGGAGGAGCAGGTGCCGATGATTGAAGAAGGTCCTTCGGATGAGGAAAGAGACAGGATGATGACCTTCCAGCCGAAGCCTCTCCCACTGGAGCCTCGGGAACATTGAGGCCTTGGCTAGTCCGAGATATCTGAGGAATCACAGGCCAGACTTTTGCTGAAGGAGGCCAGGAGATTGCAGGCTTCTCAGTATGAGATTGCCCGGACTGATTCCTCAGATGGGCAGCCTAGCAGTTTGGACCCAGCTATTGAGGAGTGTTCTCTACTCTGATGAGGTTGGCATCATATCCGAGCGGAGTCCCTCAATGAATGAGTTTGTGGACTTGGACCTTATCGACACTGCATTCGGTCAGAGGAATGTGGCAAAGGATGTTTATCTTTTCCCTGAGATCAACAATTCCACCCTCATGGAGCTAGCCAGGTCTTACACCTCCCGGGTGAGTTGCTATTCCAGAGTAGTGGGCGCTTTCTGGTTAACTTGATTGTGCTTTCATATTTGGTTTTTGTTTCGCAGAGCGCTCTGATCAATAGGGCACTGTGCTGGTTTTGAGCCTGGCGACAGGGCCAGCGTCCAGGCCAAGAGAGTCAGTACCGAGCTCCGATTGCGAGCTGAGGCATCTGACAATTTGAGTGAGTCTAGACACCGCCAACAAGAACTTGGCGAGGGCGAGGGGATTACATCAGGCCGCCCTCAACAACATATCCAGATTAAGGCTCGAAGTTAAGGAGCTACATAGGCTTCGAGTGAGGTACGACGAGGTATGCTCAGAGTTATCACAGGTCTCATCCAGATATGCCGAAGAAATGGAAACTGCTAGGAAGTAGTTCGATGAAAGTCGAGACAGGCTGGGGAGAGAAACTGCCAAGAAGCATCGCCTGAATAGAATGCTTGGCAAGTCGGAGGAGAAGGTCCGACAGCTAAATCATTGCATTGTTGCCAGGGATGACAGGATCAGATGGGATCAGGAGAAATTGGCCAAGCTTGATAACGAGCTCTCCCAGTCCAGGGAAGAAGCCAACAGCAAGCAGTCGAGGATCAACGACCTCAAGGACAGGATCAAGCTGGTTAAGGCCGACAAGCTGAGGGCCTTCGGCGAGGTCAGGGAATTAACCAGGAGATTAGCTCGGCAAGAGGAGGAGGTACGATATCATCTTTTGAATCTTCCTATCGGCTCATTTTGCATCGGCTAACCCTGTGTTTGCAGATGGAGAAGGTGAAATTGAGGGTCAAAGCCAATTAGAGACTCTGCAAGGGGAACTATCGTCGAGTCGACAAAGGAGCTCAGATCTCGAAGGGTGGGTCGTCGAGACTGAGGAGCAAATCGTCTCACTCCGGAGCCAAGTTGCCGAGGCTGAAAGGCATCTCGCCATACTTCGGGGCAAACAAGATGCAACTTGTGCCGAGGTTTTTAGCTTAGCGCAGAGGAGGTCCGAACCAGAATATCTCGGGAGCATCCGGAGTGGGACCTCTCCTTTTTGGATGTCGAACCCTTTGAGGCCTGTACCCTAGGGGCTAAAGAAGCCGAGTACGAAGATATCTCAGACGTCGATCTCGACATTATTTTGGGTTATAGTGAGGCTGCAGCTCCCGAAGGACATTCCAAGCTCGCCACTGAAGGAACAACGACTTTTAAAGTGGGTGAAATGAGCCGAGCCTCCCCGAGTGTTGCTGAGGATACTGCTGGGACTGATCCAGCCCCTGATCCTTGAGGGTCATTTGTGTATCTCTTGCTTTTTGGACTTGTAACCTGATTGAAATTTCTGATGAACGGGCTTTTCACCTCTATCTGTTTGTTTTTCCGGCTGATCTTTTATCTCAAGCTTTCTTCCGACTGCGAACAAATTATAATTCATTTGCGTTCTTAGGTTGGTTGAATTCGAGCTAGAATAAGTGTCTCGGTCGAGGCCGAGGCATAAGGATTGCCCGGTTTGTCCGAAGTAAAGAATAGGCATACTCGGCCGAGGCATAAAATTATCTAGTGCTGCCGAGGAACATAGTTTCAGTCCCGCTCGGAGTGGGTAAAGGAATTTGTCATGCCGAAGTATTGGATAGTTTGACTAGGAATAGTCAAGAATCGCAGGAGTATTCTGGTTAGAGCCGAGGTTAGATAGTTTGGCTTGTCTGGAGTGAAGAAGTAGGCGTGCTTTCGGCCGAGGTTCCCCAGTCCGATGCATAGGTTTGGGCATAAGGAATATAGCTTCAGGTAACATAATTCGAATGGAGGGTATTTGGTCCCGAGAAAGGGGGGAACATCTCGAGTGCCGCAAAGTTACTGATGATCCTCTTCGATGAGGGAGTGGAACTCTTCGTTTCCTGCGAGCGCCTGCTGAGGCGGTGACACATGGCGTGTCCCGCGGTAGTAATGTTGGAATTAATGGTCCTGGCGATCGAGATACCTGCCAGGAGCAGTTTAAAAATGAGTGGGGGAGTGCCATCGTTAATCATCTTTTCAGCTAATCTCATCAGATTTTCATATACTGAGATGGCTTCCAGAGGTGAGGGGCGATCGACCAAAACACCAAGCGGTGGCATTAGCAGCCGTGGGGGGCCCCGTTGGGGCCGCACCACAGTGACCATCGATGGGGAGGTTTTAGCGTTACTGTTCGCGGATCGTGAACAAATCCGGAAGACGGCCGAGCAGTATCTGGCCGTTACCACAAGAGAGATCAAGCTCCTCTACCAAGACAACAGCCGGCTGGAGAGGCATGTGGCGTCCCTCCAACGACAAGTGGTCGGGCCAACTCTGCGGCGCGACGAAAGCTCAGTGGCACTTGGAGAAGATGATAAGCCCCTGTGAGGGCTCATGTACCTTTTTTTTCCTTTTGTTTCTCTTTTTGTGGTGAATGAAAAGGAATTTTTGTAATTTTTGTGTCTGCTACCACCTCCAGAACATTTTTTCTTATCGTTCGGGTCTTACGAAATGAACCACCCTCCGGAGAATCTCTAGTAGTCTTAGCGAGGCTAGAGCATGGCATCCCCATTTTGACCGAGGTAAACGGAACTCATAAGTTCCAACTGGAGCATTGCGTATACTCGGCTTTGCTGAGGCATAAGGAGCGTTCCGTTGTTGTTGAGGCAAGAGCAGCTATCTTGATCTAGATCGAAGCATAACATAACGCTCGGTTATATTGAACCAAGAAGAGATGCCTTGGTTTAGTCCGAAGTATAGAGGCACTCTTGGCTTTGAGTTGAAGCACAAGGCGATGTCTCGGTTTATGCCAAGACATAATGGGCAGTTAGGCCGGAGCAGGGGATATCAATGTGCCTTTATTGAGGAGTACTTGACTTCTGCACCTTTTTATTATTCTGCCAGTGCCTTGTCTTTTCCAAAGCGAGTTGACCTTCTTTTTGCCAAAATGGATAATACGACTTTGCAAGCTGCAAAAGGATGCCTCACTATTTTCCGGAGTCATTTATCCCGTCGGCTTTTTCCAATGTAGGTCTTTTTAGCGTGTGATATAAGCACTCGTTCGTCATTGGAGCATGTCGTTTTCATTGGGCGATTTCCCAGGCCTGTCCATATCTCAAGGACCGGCGGTCGATTTCCTGCACTTAAGGCTTTTGATTCGGGATCAGAGGAAAATCTTCTGGCGTGCGTCATGGCATGGGTAACGTGTTTGGCGCGCTTCGAGGAGCACTCTTTTCATCCTGGTATACCATGTGGTAGTGTGGCCAGGGCATTTTGAATCTCGGGGCTCTCCGCTCTAATAGCTGTTCCCGGTCCGTTTGCCTATAAAATGGGAGGAGGGGGCCGTGTTAGGCTATCTCCCAAGGCTTTCTTCTCCATGAGTCATGAGAGTTTTCATGATGTCTATGTCCCCTAGGTTGAGGGTGGAGAGAATGAGCTTTCCTCTTGCAAGTCGACTTCCCCCGAATAGCTGGGGTGATGAAGAAGTTGCTGAAGAGCACACCGTCCTCAAGAGAGGAATTTCGAAGATCATATGGAGAGCGCACAGGAGGTCCGCAGAGATCACACAGAGAGTGCACATATGCGCTTCCTGTGTGTCCTTTGTGGTTTGCTATGGGGGTCGCAGGATAGGAAGTGCACATGTACCCCGTAGTATGCACGGACTTTTCCTTCTCCCTTGGGCTAGTTCCCTTAGCTCATACGGCTGGGGGATCTTCTGCCTGTGAAGAGGGAGTTGAGAGCAGTGTCAGTCTGCTCGTACCCTGTCTTTCACGGTCGGGCATTGTCCAGCAGCCCGACATCCCACTTGGGGGAGACACATCCTCAGCATCAGCATCCACGGGTCTTCCTTCTGTTCTTGGATCTCTTGGTTCATCAGGAGGGCCCATAGGAGGCCGGCTCAGCCCTAACCAGTGGTTCAGGGTGAGCTGGCTGGATGGTCTGACCACATAGGTCAGATGTCGAAACATCATTATTAACCGAAGCTGACTGAAGCAGTCCGGCCGAGCTATTTACTCATTTTTATTTCCTGTGCCATGATGCACTTGTAATGCCTCATAGGAGGTTGTAACTCTTTTTCATTGATGAAGAAATAAATAAAGTTTTATTCTTTCTTCTTTTAGCATCTACTTCTTTTTCGATGGGATTATGTTTGAGAGTTGCTACACCCGTATCATGCTTTTTGTGTCATAGCATATTTCGGCAGCGTTCTTGCTACCTTGTTTTTGCTAAGACCAATATTCGGTCCCAAGTGGAGAAAAATATGAAGGTTGTCTATGTTGAGGCTAAGAAAGCTAAGGCCTCCTCCAAGTGTGAAGAGGAGAGGTTAAGGTAGGACCTCTTCAAGGTGATGGAAAAGCTTGAATCCAAGGCAAAGCTGCTAGTGGAGGCTAAGTCGGGAGCCATCGTGGTTAAGTCGAAGGCCAACTCTGCCAAGACGATCAATGACTTCAAGGCATTGATCAAGTATAGGGTTGCCTTAGCAATATATACGGTTGCAGCCTTTTTTAAGGATTAGAAAGATGCAAAGAAGGAGATGCTCACCCACTATTCTAATCTCGGCCTCTCTTTCATTCATGATGATGAGAAAGGAGAGGGAGTAAAAGGTGTAGCCCTGGTGGCTAAAAATAATTGCATAGTTTAAGGCATGGATGAGGATGTTGTCAATGTGGTACTCAACATTGTAGATAATGATACCCCCAAGAATGGAGCAAAGTGACAGGATGTTTGAGTTGCTTTGGTAAATACTACTGCAACTGCTAAGGTCAGTACTCCTTAAGTGATTGATGTGGCTGAGGAATGCAGTAAGGATACCTCCTAGCATTAGTCTCCTTTAGGATTACTTTTTTCTTTCCTTCTTTTGGGTTGTATAACTCCTTTTTATTAAGGTTATGTAAACCTTTTAATATTAATGAATGGATATTTTCCTCCACTCGTGTCTTTCTTAGATTTTTTATTTTGCCGGTCAATACTCTTTGACCAAAGATTTCCTACTAAATAGCCAAGCCTTCTAAGAGGTAGATCAATGATAAAGAGCTTCTGATAAAGTGAGCTCTTTAAGAATTGTTTATTAGCCTAGTTCTGTACAAGCTAATTGAGCTCTAACTTATTTGAGCTCATGATCAACTTTATGAAGGAAACTTTTTAAGTATAGTTCATAATGTCATAAGCTCGATGAATTATGAGCACTAATCTCTCCCATCCTCAATAGCTTTAAAGGTTTTGCTATCCCCATCTTAATCGGGTTTTGAGCCTCATAAGCTCTTCGATCCTAAGTACTTTAGGGACTAAGTGAATCTATTAACCTCAACAAATTATGAGCTTTTAGTCCTTCCATCATTAAATTTCTAACGTATACTCTTGCTATCTTGTATAAACTTTAAGTCTTATGGGCTCTCCCATCCTTAACAAGTTGTGAGCAGTGTTTAACTATTTCCATTTGAAGTGAGTTATTAGCCTCATGGGCTCTCCTATTATTAGTGAGTTGTAAATCTCGCTTGCTCTTTCCATCATACGTGAGTTATGTGCTTTAGAATTTTTTCATTCCCAATGAGTTACGAGCCTCGCTTACTCTTCCTATTCGAGGTGAGTTGTGAGCTATAGGCTCTTTTTTATCATAAGCAAGTTATGAGCCTCACTTACTCTTCTCATCTGATATGAGTTATAAGTTCTAAACTCTTTCCATCCTCAATGAGTTATGAGCTTTATTTTCTCTTCCCATCTTTAATGAGTTGTGAGCTTTGTTCAACTTTACTAGCCTCTAGGGCTCTTTCCATCCTTGGTGAGTTATGAATTTTATGGGTTATCACGTCTACAGTGAGTTATTGGCCTATTAGCCTTTTTATCCATAGTACAGTGGCTTACTTCATCTTGCTCATCCCATTTAAGGAAAGTTATGGGCACATTAGACCTTCCATCCTCAATGAGTTTTAATCATTTGTAAGATCAAGCAGGTTGCCCATGTATGAGTTTTGAGAAGATACTTTGAAAGAATTTGCATTTAGGCTTTTGACTCTCTCACCATATAAGTTATATGAGTCTAGATAGTAGTCTTAAGAACAAATCCAATTTATTATTGCATTTGAGTGAACACAAGTTTGGATGAAATTTAATCAAAAAACTTATAACAAAGATTTATAGCAAATATATCCTTGGTTTTTTGAGTTTTAAGTCCTTGGTATTGGTATGTTGTCAAGCCTTTCTAGCTTGTATATGTTGAGTTAAGAAACTTTGGCTACCTTACAGGGACCTTTTCAGTTTGGTGCAAGTTTGTTAAAAGCTTCTGGCAGATGCTTTAACCTTTAGCAGGACTAGGACTCCCTCCTTGAAGAGTCTCTCTTTGACTCTTGAGTATTTTGCTATCCTTTATTGGTAAGCTATTGCTTGGATCTACCTTTTGTTGTTTGCCCATAAGACACTGGGTAGCTTATTAGCCTAAAGACCTTTGTTTCTATTCCATTGAGTCTTTACAATGTTTATGATCATCTAATTAGTGGCCTTAGCTTGCCTGTTTGTCTATGGGTAGAACAGTGTGGTAAACTTATGCTTAATCCTTAGCTCCACATAATGTTGCTCAAACAACTTATTATTGAATTGGGTTCCGTTGTCCATCATTAGAACCTTTATGATGCTTAAATAATAATGATTGATTTGCAAATAAACTCCTATTCCTTATCTGATTTCCAAACAAACTACTATGCCTTATCTTCTGTTATTTTAACAAGAAGTTCCGCTTTAACCCACTTATAAAGTAGTTAATGGCTACAATCCTCTATCCTATGACCAAGGGAAGGTCCTAAAATATCCATCCCCCATTAGGAAAATAGTTATGGACTAATCAATATGGAGAGTTGTATTGTAGGTTGATATAGGATGCTTGCATATCTTTGGCATTTACCTCACCTTTGCACTATACATCCTTTTTCATGGTGGGCTAGTAATAGCCTTTCCTAAGGATTTTGTAAGAAAGCAACTTTCCATCAAGACAACTCTCATAAATTTCTTTATAGACCTTACACAAAATATAGGCTACCTCCAATAGCCTAAGGAATCTGAGGTAGGACAAGGTGTAGGACCTCTTATACAGTTTTCTTTCATCCTAGGTATATTAGTCGCATAATAACAAACCTTATAAGCTTCCCTTTAATCTTCAAGAGGTCCATCTAGCTGAGATCAAGGTTGAAATGCATTACCACTTCTTTCTCTTCTTTACTTTGCCGGACCAAAATCTCCACATCCATTAACCTCTTTAGCTTGGGATACAAGGCATCGATTTGAGAGTTTTGCTATGCATTCAAGGACTTGTATGATTTTCTAATTTTCAAAGTTTCTGACGAGCTCTTTCACCTTTTGTAGGTATTTGGTCATCTTCTATTCCTTTTCCTCATATTCTCTTGGGACTTGTTTCACCATGAGCTAGGAGTTGCCACGAATTCTAATCTTGAGGACCTTTAGTCCTTGGGCTAATTCCAAGCCACAGAGGAGTGCTTCAAACTCCATTTCTTAATTGAAGGCAATGAAGTTAAATGTTACACTTAGGGGAGAGGGGAAATCCCAAAAAAATAGTAAGAAAAAAAGGAGAAGAATCCAAAAAGTTCAATTGTATTTGCTTGAGTTCATCTTAAGCTAGTGAAAAATTGATTGCTTTGGCTCTCGCAAAGTTTGTTCTTGGGTTGTTTGAGTTGTGAATTGGTTTGGCACCTATTATGGTTTCTACCATGATAAAGTAAGGATTTATGAATTTCCTAATCACCTAATGAAAGCAATTAGGCAAGTCCTAATCTTTTTTCTAATTAAAGTGAATTAACTAAATTCAATAGAAGTTGCCAAGAACAATATGATCATAGTAATCTCATTCCTCAAATAATTGCTAACATACTAATTATCTCTCTCTCATGCACACACAAACACGCACACATCAAATATTATATATGTAAGGATATAATCAAATGAGCTCACATGAAACATAAACGAGTCTCCAAAAACATACATCATCTACCAAGCAAGATATAAATACATATGTTAGGTGTAAGAGAGGAAAACTATCGAGCAAGATATAGATCAACATGTCAGATGTAAGAGAGGAATGTACCAAGCAAAATATATATCAAGAAGTTAGACTTAAGAGGGGAAATATAAAAAAAATATTTAGCTATGATTTCCACCCAATAAGTCGTCAATCCTGGCCTTCCAAAAGATTAATTGCTATCAGGTTAGCAACACTAATTGCACCAACATTGAACACAATTGAATGCATGATATCTGTTGGGAATCTCATACTTAAGAGGTAGCATGGTTACATCTAACCTTCTCCATAACTCACCTATTGTGCTTATAGGAGTAACAGAGAATCACATGATTGATTTATACTTTTAATGAAATATAAGGTGGTCATCTGCTATTTCCTCGCAAAAAAGAAAACTCATGCGATTGAAATGCAACATTTTTTCATATCCTTCCTTGAGTTCAATGGATCTTGGTTGTTGATTGGATAACAAAATTTTAACTTTTCCTTCTGGGTTACTATCATATTCAAATTATCAACAAGGCATACTATATTATAACAATATACAAAGAATTGTACCTATCCTTTTTAATAAGAGTAGCAAATTGCTGTTATGTTATTTATGAACGTTGCGATCGAGGTTCATTTTGTTAGTTGTAGATGATAAGCCTTGTCTTGATAATTTTGAAAACCACCATTGTTGGGGAGATTGTTGAGAAATTGTTGCCCCAATATTATTGATTTTGATGATTACCAAAAGCCATGAGTATATTAAAAGATGCAATGAGTTTATTTATATGAGCAATGAATTTATTTAGAACAATCAATGAGTATGTTAAGTATGACTTTAATCAATTTGAAAGTAACTTCAAGCTCCATGTTTAAGCTTTCAAAAAGAAATTTTTATACTTCATATTTCAATCAATGAGTTTTTGGAACATTTCTTGAATTGATTCCTAATGACAATTTTATTGTATTCAAGTCAAAAAATTGATTTAAAATTAATCTGGAACGAATTTCAAAGTCAATCAGAAAATTCTGATTTTTGATACGTTCCGGAGCCGACTCTAGAGTTTCAGAGTCGACTCCACTCAGTATACAGAGATTCCTGATTTTCTCGAGTCGACCCCTGTGATTTCAAGAGTCGACCCCCGATTCTGTCGAGCCGACTCCATGACTGTGTGAGTCGACTCCGCTCAGACACCAGAGGAGTGTTTTTCTGAGCACTTCGCGAGTCGACCCCTTGCCTTTTCATGAGTCGACCCCCGACTGTCAGGAGTCGACACCTTATTTTCGATGAGTCGACCCTTTAACTTTCTGAATATTTCTATTTTTGGTATCGCGTCTTCGAGCCGACTCGCCAAAGCTGGAGTCGACTCCAACAAATCTGGGCATGATTTTTTGAATGCCAACTCAGCGCCAACGGTAAGATTTTTCAATTAACGGCTATATTTCTTTGTTTCTAACGGCTATATTTTTGCAGAATCTATAAATAGAGAAGCCGTTTTCAAATCAAAGATAGACAAATAGAGAGATATACATCAAGAGAGAAAAGAAAAAAAGGAAAAACAGAGCTCATTTGAAAAAATCCGAGATTCAAAATAGAGTGAAAGAAAAAGTGTGAAATCAAAGGAAGCTTCCTGTGCTCAAGTTCAACAATCCAAGAAAGCTTCAGAAGAAAATCCAAGAGCTATTCAAGAGCAACTCAAGAGATTTTCAATTCAAAGAAAGGAAGAAAAAGCTCAAATCAACTCCAACGTTCATCCGTGAAGAATCCGAGCTGAGGCCCGATTCTACACTTCAAAGGAGTTGAGGAAAAGAAGAAAAGAAGAAAAGCTCAAAAGCCAACCAACTACAAATCAGGCTTTTCTAAACTTTATTCTTTTATTTGATTATCTGCTCATTGAGGAGCTGTGTAATTAAAAATAATATTTATTATTTGTGTCTAGTTCAATCTGGGGGATTGAACTAGTGGAGGTAGTCTTACCTCGGTACAAGCTTGGTATAGCTTGTGTTAGGGTTTTGTGCTGGTGAGCCCGAAAACCAGCTGGGTTCGTTGTGATCCCGGGAAAACAACAAGTTTGAGTTGTGAGCTTGTAAAACAACTCGGCTGTAATCAAGGAAGATTATAGTGTGGACCCAAGTGAATCTTGGGAGTGGACGTAGGTGTTGGATACACCGAACCACTATAAAATCTTTGTGTTTGCCGTGCTCATTTATCTCTATCTCTATCTCTGTTTATTGATGCACTTTGTTTTTGCATTGCATTCCTTCATCACTAAGCAAAAATATTAAAAAGGCTAATTTTTAAAGAACCCAATTCACCCCCCCCCCCTCTTGGGTTGTCATCTGGGCCAACAATTGGTATCAGAGCTAGTGCTCATTAGATTTTGATCACACGATCAAGAGCTAAAGATCCAAATGGCAACACAAGTTGGATCATTTGCTGAAGGTCATTCTACGAATAGACCTCCACTGTTTAATGGTTCAAATTATTCATATTGGAAAGCTAGAATGAGGATATTCATTCAAGCTTCTGATTATGAATATGGGGTGTTATAATTAATGGACCTAGTACACCCACACATGTTATTGATGGCACTATTGTTCCTAAGCCCGAAAGGGACTGGAATGATAATGATAGGAAGATGGCACAGCTTAATGCTAAAGCCATGAATGTCTTATATTGCTCTTTAGATGCTAATGAATTTAATAGAATCTCCACATGTAATTCCGCAAAGGAGATTTGGGATAGATTAGAGGTTACCCATGAGGGTACCAACCAAGTAAAAGAATCTAAAATTAATATTCTTGTTCATAAATATGAATTGTTTAGCATGGAACAATCTGAAACCATTGCATGCATGTATACTAGATTTACAGATATTGTAAATGGTTTGAAAAGTCTTGGTAAGACATATACTAACTCAGAACTTGTTCGAAAAATTCTTAGGTCATTACCAAGATCATGGGAAGCAAAAATGACAGCAATCCAAGAAGCAAAGGACCTCAACACTTACCCTTAGAGGAGCTTCTAGGATCACTTATGACCCATGAGCTGACAATGAAGCAGCATGTAGAGGAGGACACAAAGAAAAAGAAAGTGATTGCCCTCAAAGCTGCAAAAGAAGAAGAGAGCAGCAGTGATGATGATGATGATGATGAAGAGACTGCTCTCTTAGCTAAAAAGTTTAAAAGATTCATGAGGAGAAAGAAACCCTTCCACAAGAAGAAATTTGGAGCAAAGTGGGAAGGAGAAAAGGATAAGAACAAGGACAAGGACAAAGAAAAGAGAAAGACCCCTTGACTTGCTATGAGTGTAATAAACCGGGGCACTTTAGGAATGAATGTCCTAAATTGAAGAAAGCCTACAAAAAGAAAAAGAAGGCTTATGTGGCGACTTGGAGTGATAGCGAGAATCTTCTTCCGAAGAAGAAGAACAAAAGGAAGTCGCAAACGTATGTTTTATGGCGGACGACAACGATGAGGAATGATCTTGTGGCCAAGAAGATCAAAGAGAAAAGTGAAGTAATCTTGATAGTGGCTGCTCAAGACATATGACGGGTGACAAAGAAAATTCATCACCCTTGAAGAAAAGAAAGGAGGAGTTGTTACATTTGGCGACAATGGCAAAGGCCAAATCTTGGGGTTTGGTAACATCAAATAACTCCCTCCACATATATGAAAATGTACTTTATGTTGATGGTTTAAAGCATAACTTAATTAGTATAAGCCAATTATGTGACAAAGGTTTTAAAGTATCATTTGAATCTTCTATATGCACAGTAGCTAATCCATTGATAATAGCATTGTTTTTATTGGAAATAGAAATGGCAATGTATACTTGATTGACTTAGACAATTTGTCTACTAATAATCATTGCTTAGTTGCTAATAATGCTAATATGAATGAGATTGGTTGGTTGTGGCATCGAAGATTAGGTCATGCAAGCACACACCTAATTTCAAAACTAATTAAATGGATTTAGTAAAAGGTTACCTAAAATAGATTTTGAAAAAACAAAATATGTGATGCATGTCAGTTTGGAAAACAAACAGAAGTTCTTTTAAATCTAAAAATGTTGTTTCAACTTCTAGGCCATTAGAGCTACTTCACATGGACCTTTTTGGACCAACTAGAACCACAAGTCTAGGAGGAAAGAAATATGGTCTTGTGATTGTAGATGATTACTCTAGATTCACTTGGGTAATGTTTTTAGCTCACAAAGATGAGACTTTCTCGATATTCCTGAAATTCTTCAAGAAAGTAACAAATGAGAAAAACACTACCATAGTGTCTCTAAGAAGTGATCATGGAACTGAATTTGAAAATCACTTATTTGAAAGTTTTTGCAATGAAAATGGTATTAATCATAATTTTTCTGCACCTAGGACCCCACAACAAAATGGAGTAGTTGAAAGGAAAAATAGGACTTTAGAAGACATGGCCCGTACCATGCTATGTGAAAGTAAACTCCCGAAATACTTTTGGGCGGAAGCTATTAACACAGCATGTTACATCCTAAATAGAGCCTTAATAAGACCTATTTTAAAGAAAACACCTTATGAATTATGGCATGATAGAAAACCCAACATTAAATATTTTCATGCATTTGGTTGTAAATGTTTTGTTCACAATAATGGTAAAAATAATTTAGGCAAATTTGATGCTAAATCTGATGAAGGAATATTCTTAGGATACTCAACAACTAGTAAAGCATATAGAGTATTTAACAAGAAAACTTTAGTTGTTGAAGAATCCATTCATGTAGTTTTTGATGAATCTTTAGCAACTCGTTCCGAAAAATTTGATGATGAAGAAGATACAAACATAATTGAGAAAGATCTTGAAAAATTAAATATTGATGTATCTTCAGATCATGAGCAAGACGCTAAAGATAATGATTCACCTAAGGATGATGATACTACACTAATCATAATGATATGGATCTTCCTAGGGATTGGAGATATGCTTATAGTCACCCTAAGGAATTGATTATAGGTGATCCATCTCAAGGAATAAGAACTAGATCATCTATGAGAAATATTAGTAATCATCTTGCATTTGTATCACAAATTGAACCTAAAACTATTGAAGAAGCTGAAAAAGATAATAATTGGATGTTAGCAATGCAAGAAGAATTAAATCAATTCACTAGAAATAATGTATGGACATTAGTAGAAAGACCTAAAAATCATTCTGTTATAGGATCAAAATGGATATTTAGAAATAAACTAGATGAAAATGGCATAGTAATTAGAAACAAAGCTAGATTAGTTGCAAAAGGATATAATCAAGAAGAAGGTATTGATTTTGATGAAACCTTTGCACCAGTAGCTAGATTAGAAGCCATTAGACTATTACTTGCATTTGCATGTCACATGAATTTTAACTTATTTCAAATGGATGTAAAAAGTGCTTTTCTAAATGGATTTATAAATGAAGAAGTATATGTAGAACAACCACCAGGTTTTGAAGATCATGAATTTTCAAATCACGTTTTTAAATTGCACAAAGCATTATATGGTTTGAAACAAGCACCTAGAGCTTGGTATGATAGATTAAGTAAATTCTTAATTGAAAATGATTTTATAAGAGGAAATGTTGATAAAACATTATTTTTGAAAAGAAAAGGTAAAGATTTATTAGTAGTTCAAATATATGTTGATGATATCATTTTTGGTGCTACTAACAATCTTCTATGTCAAGAGTTTGCTAAGTTGATGCAGGGTGAATTTGAAATGAGCATGATGGGAGAACTCAACTTCTTCCTTGGACTCCAAATCAAACAAAGCAAAGAGGGAATCTTTATCAACCAAACAAAGTACACAAGAGAAATTCTAAAGAAGTTTGGTATGGAATCAATCAAACCCCTCGGAACACCAATGAGTCCTTCATGCAAGCTGGACAAAGATGAAGAAGGTAAGAAGGTTGATCAAAAATATTATCGAGGTATAATCGGATCCCTACTTTACTTAACTGCAAGTAGACCAGACATAATGTTTGCTGTTTGCTTATGTGCTAGATTTCAGTCTGAACCTAAAGAATCACATTTAATTGCTGTTAAAAGAATACTAAGATACTTAAGTGGAACAAAAAATGTAGGTTTATGGTATTCTAGAGACTCAACATTGAACTTAATTGCATACACTGATTCTGATTATGCTGGATGTAAGTTAGATAGAAAAAGCACAAGTGGTGCATGCCAATTCTTAGGAAGTAACTTAATCTCATGGTTTAGCAAAAAGCAAAATTCAGTTGCATTATCAACTACTGAAGCTGAATATGTTGCAGCTGGAAGTTGCTGTGCTCAAATCCTATGGATTAAGCGACAACTTGAAGACTATGGTATCACACTTGATAAAACACCTATAAAATGTGATAACACAAGTGCAATTAATCTAACAAAAAATCCAATTCAACATTCTAGAACAAACACATAGAAATTAGATATCATTTTATAAGAGAACATGTAACTAATGAAAATGTCTTGATTATGTTAATACTGAAGATCAATTAGCTGATATATTTACAAAACCCTTGAGTGAAGAAAGATTCTGTTATCTTAGAGGAGAGTTAGGGATTTGTGATCCATTAGAATGAATTTGAAACCCCTAAGGAAATTTTATCTAAAATTCTTTCAAATCCTTGATCTTTAAGGAAATCTTATCTAGAATTCATATCTAATTGATCTATTAAAATCCAATGATTATTTTATCAATTTTTATGATCAATCCGGACACATTTCAGATTATCTGAAACTTTATGTTTTTGCTCTGAAATGGTCTCGGAGCCGACTCGGTGAGTATCGGAGTCGACTCCATGTTTCTACTGAAACTCTGAGTCGACCCCTCTCTGCGCGAGTCGACTCCACTTCGGGATAGTTTTCTGTGACTACCCGGAGTCGACCCCTCACTTTGCGGGAGCCGACTCGAAGTGGTCCCAGGTCGATTTATCTAGGGCAGAGTCGACTCGCCGCTTCATTTCTATCATCTCAAATCTTCAAATACTCTCTCCAAAATTTTTCCAACCTTCCAAATCCTCAGAAATCCCTGATTAACCTTCCACTAGATCAAATGGCCCTAAAACTCGTGGATCTAACCTTGGTGCGGCCGGAGTGAAAAGGAAGAAGGCGGTGAGGAAGACTGTGAGGCGTCCCGTTCGTGAACCTTCACCGAGCATGGATTCAACCTCATCCTCTTCGACTCCTAGTGCTTCTCCTCTACGGCTCCATCTCAGGTAGATAGACTTGCCGATAGAGTGATTACAACCGGGAGGAAAGTGATTTTGAATTATTTGAGGCTGAAGGATTTCTTGTGGGAGGCAGTTGATTGAGATGGGTTGGGAAAATTTGTTCTTTAGATTGTCCTACCTACCCAGCCCTTGTCAAAGAATTTTATAAGAATCTATCTAGAGGAGACAATGGACTTGTAAGCATCATTAGAGGAAATAGAATTCAGTGACAGTGGATTTGCTTTCAAGATTGTTGGATCTTCCAGTGTCGGGTACTCTACTTTTTCTTCTGATGATAGAAGCCCAGCTCTATCTAGATTGCTTAACAGGGAGATTGTTGGTTTTGAAGAAGTCTTTGCTAATCAATTATCCTTAGAATTAAGACTTCTCCACAACATTTGTAGTAGAATCCTATTCCCCAAGATTGGGAGATTTGATTATGTTTCT
>UESW01001479.1:123855-365900 GCA_900491605.1 Calamus simplicifolius
AATTAGGGCCCTATTTAGGATGTAACATGCTGTGTTTATAGCTTCCGCCCAAAAATATTTTGGAAGTTGGCTTTCACATAGCATGGTATGGGCCATGTATTCTAAAGTCCTATTCTTTCTTTCTACAACTCCATTTTGTTGTGGTGTACTAGGTGCTGAAAAATTATGATGTATGCCTTTTTCAAAACAGAATTTTTTAAATAAGTAATTTTTAAATTCAGTTCCATGATCACTTCTAATAGACACTATGGTAGTGTTTTTCTCATTTGTGACTTTCTTAATGAATTTTAGGAATATTGAGAAAGTCTCATCTTTGTGAGCCAAAAATATTACCCAAGTGAATCTAGAGTAATCATCTACTATCACAAGACCATATTTCTTTCCTCCTAGACTTGTGGTTCTAGTAGGTCCAAAAAGGTCCATGTGTAGTAGCTATAGTGGCCTAGTAGTTGAAACAACATTTTTAGATTTGAAAGAAGTTCTTGTTTGTTTTCCAAATTGGCATGCATCACAGATTCGATTATTTTCAAATTTAAGCTAGGAATACCTTTAACTAGATCCATTTTCAATAGTTTAGAAATTAGGTGTGTGCTTGCATGACCTAATCTACGGTGCCATAGCCAACCAATCTCATTCATCTTAGCATTATTAGCAACTAAGCAATGATTACTTGGAGATAAATTACTCAAATCAATTAAGTACACATTGCCATAACGTTTGCCAACAAGAATAATGTTGTTATCAATGGGATTAGTAACAGTGCAAATAGAAGCTTCAAAGAAAACTTTAAACCTTTATCACACAGTTGGCTAATACTTATCAAATTATGCTTAAGTCCATCAACATATAAAACATTATCAATATGAGTAGATGGAGTAATTTGAATCTTACCAATACCCATGATATGGCCTTGACCATTATCACCAAAAGTAACTACTCCACCTCTTTTCGATTCAAGGGTGATGAATTGATCTTTATCACCCGTATGTGTCTTGAGCAACCACTATCAAGGTACCACTTTCTTTTCAGTCTGATGGCTGCAAGACACTCCTGTAAAATATTCATATCTTAACTTTAGGTACCAAAGCCTTCTTGTGTCCTTCATGGTTAGACACAATAAATATTGTTCCTTTGGGAACCCAAATCATCTTTCTTTTATCATATGAGTTTTACACATATAAGATTTATATCCTATGTTTCACATTTAAAATAAGTAATATTTGATGATTTTTTAGCATGTACAAAAATATTTTTCAAGGATTTTTGCTTTTTAAGTGGATTATATCCTAATCCAGCTTTATCAAAAATAGCTTTTTGATTGTCCAAAATCATATTATATTTGATAGAGCTCAAAGTAAATTTATCAACTATAGGTTTAAGTCTATCAACTTCATTTTTCAAGCTTTCATTTTCTTTTGTTAAAAGTTCTTTTTCTATAACATGCTTTTCATTTTCTAAAGATAGATTTTGCATTTGATTTTTCAGATCTTTGTTCTTTGAACTTAATTTTGCAAAATCATCCATCAATTCATAAAAAGCACTATGCAACTCATCGAAAGTAAAGTCATCAAGAAAACTCGGACTTACCTCATCATTGTCCGCCATGAAGCATAGATTGGTCATTTCACTCTTCTCTTCCTCTTCAAAACTTGAGCTTTCCGAATCACTCCATATGGCCATCATTGCCTTCTTTTTGAGTCTTGGGTGCCTTTCTTTAGTTGTGGGCATTCAGATTTAAAGTGACCTGGCTTTTTGCATTCAAAACAGATAACTTCTTTTTCTTTGCCCTTGTCCTCATCTTTTCTAGCAAAGGGCTTTTCTTTTCAAACTTCTTCTTCTTCATGAATTTTTTAAACTTCCTTGTGATGAGTGCCATGTCCTCATCATCACTTTCATCCTCAGATTCATGAGGCTCTTCCATATATTCAGAAATCTTAAGAGCCATAGTCCTCTTCTTCTTTGACTCATCATCATCAACATGTTGCTTAACTTGAAGCTCATGAGTCATCAAGAATCCCAATAATTCTTCCAGGGGCAGGGTACTTAGATCCTTTGCCTCTTGTATTGCAGTCACTTTAGCTTCCCAAGTCCTAGGCAAGGAACGCAAAACCTTCCTCACAAGATCAGAATTATCATAAGATTTACCAAGACTTTTTAAACCATTAACTATATCAGTAAATCTTGTAAACATATCAGAAATAGATTCACATGCATCCATTTTAAACAATTCATACTTATGAACTAGCATGTTAATCTTGGATTCCTTGACTTGATTTGTTCTCTCATGGGTAACCTTAAGTCTATCCCAGATTTCCTTAGCAGAAATGCAAATAGATATACGATTGAATTCATTTGCATCTAATAAGCAGTACAAAACATTCATAGCCTTGGCATTAAGTTGTGCCAATTTTTATCATATTCATCCCATTTGTTTCCGGTTTAGGAATCTCCATGTCATTAACTCTAGCAGTGGGTGTGTGTGGTCTATTGACTATAATGCTCCATAGATCATAGTCAAGTGCTTGAATAAAAATTTTCATTCTAGCCTTCCAATAATAATCATAGTTTAAGCCATTAAACAAGGGTGGTCTATTTGTAGATTGGCCATCCAAAAAAGATGAACCAGCTTGAGTTGCCATGTGGATCTTTGACTCTTGATCGTTAGATCAAATCAAATGAGCACTAGCTCTGATACCAATTATTGGTCCAGATAGCAACCCAAGAGGGGGGGGTGAATTGGGTTTTTCAAAAATTAAACTCTTTTTTAAAAACAATCCCCCAGCAGAAGTGAAAACTTAGATGTACATGAATTAAAATAGAGTATGCACAGATAGAGAGTTAGAGACAAGAAAACAATCACTACAAACACAAGAATTTTGTAGTGGTTCGATGTACCTACACCTACATCCACTCCCAAGTACCTCTTGGGTCCACACTATAATCAATCCGATTACAACAGAGTTGTTTTACAAGCTCACGACTCGAACTTGTTGTTTTCTTGGGTGCACAACGAACCCAGCTGGTTTTCAAGGCTCACCAGCACAAAACCTTACAATACAAGCAACTGCTTGCACAAGGCTAACAGCCTAACTGAATCAATCCCCTGATTGACCCAGCAAACAATAATGTTTTACAAATCAAGAGCTCCTCCAATGAGCAAATATACAATGATAGAACAAAGATAAAGAGAAAGAAATCAAAGCATGATTTGCAGATCTTGGTGGCTTGCTTCTTCTCTTCTCTTGAGTGGATCTTCCTTTAGTATGCTCTTGAAGCTCAGAAGATCAGAAAACTAGGGCTTGCTTCTTCTTTTGAGATTTCTTCAAAATAGAACTAAGAAAGCTATAAATCTCTCTCTTTTCTGTTGGAAAATCAGTATAATCTTTCCTTTCGAATCTTCCTCTTTTCTCTTTTGATTTTCTGATGAATTTCACTCTTGTTTTTCTTATCTCTCTATTTTTCCTCTCTTCTTTTCTTCCTCTTCTTTTTTTTTTTTGGATACAACAAAAACCCCTTCTTATAGACCCTTCTTAATCCATAAATAGTTAAAAACTATCCGTTAGAAACAAGTGTAAGAAGGATTAGAACCAAATAGGGTAATAGCCATTGGGATTAAAAAGATAAAAATAAAGTTTAGAGATGTTCTGACAGTTTTGGAGTCATTTCTGACAATCTGGAGTCGACTCTAACTTTTCTGGAGTCGGCTCTAAATCAAAATCCCCAATCCGCTCGATCTGGAGTCGTCTCTGACTTTTCTGGGGTCGATACAAAAATCTTCTGGAGTCGACTCTAACAGTTCAGGTGTCGACTCTAAGTCGTGACCAGAAAAACCATCGTTCTGTCTTTCTGTTGGAGTCGGCTCTAATAGTCAGGTGTGACTCTAAAGTTTAGGTGTCGACTCTAAAGTTTGTGCCAATTTCTGGAGTCGACTATGCAATTTCATGTGTCAACTCTAATGTCTGCAATCTTACCTTGACATTAGATTCGAACTAGAACTTGATTTGTCTTATGATTTTGATTAATAAATCAAATATAACTAAAAAACTTAACCAAAATCATTAGTAACTTCAAATGTTATACTCAAATAGTTTTGTTAATCATCAAAATTAATAATTGGGTCAACAAAAAGAAAGTTGCCAACATTTGCTTTATGGCAAACGATGACATTGAGGTAAGTTCTGAAACACCTTATGATGATTTCACTTTTGAAGAATTATATGATGCATTTAATGTGTTAGTAAGTGATTTTAAAGTTCTGAAAAAGAAGAACAAATCTTTAAAAAATGATATTTTAAATCGTGCCAAAGAAAAGGATAAACTAATTCATGAAGTTAAAAAATTGAAATCAGAAAATGAAGCTTTGATTGAAGAACAAGGATCAATTTCCAATGAAAATGATAGATTAAAGAAGGAAGTTGATAAATATAAAAATATAGTTGATAAATTTACATATAGTTATGAAAAACTTAATTTATTATTGAGCAATCAAAGAGCTATATTTGATAAGGCTGGACTAGGTTATAGGCCTAACATAAAACAAAAGTATGTCAAAAACTTCTTTAGAAAATAACAAGATAAAAATGAAGTTTTATGTCATTATTGTAACAAAAAGGGACACAAAGCCTTTGAATGTAATTTTAAGAAATCAACAAGAATTTAAGTAGTAAAGGAAGAAAAATATGGGTTCCAAAAGGAACAATCTTTATTGCTACTAACCATGAAGGACCCAAGAAGGCTTGGGTACCTAAATATAAGACTTGATCATTTTTGCAGGAGTGTCTTGCGGCCAAAAGATCAAAGCGAAAGTGGTATCTCGATAGTGGCTGCTCAAGACACATGATGGGTGACAAGGATCAATTCATCACCCTTGAAAGCAAAAGAGGAGGAGTTGTTACGTTTGGTGACAATGGCAAAGGCCAAATCATGGGATTTGGTAAAATTTAAATAACTCCCTCCACATTTATTGAAAATGTCTTATATGTTAATGGTTTAAAGCATAATCTAATTAGTATTAGCCAATTGTGTGATAAAGGTTTCAAAGTATCATTTGAAGCTTCTATTTGCACTGTTTCTAATCCCATTGATAATAGCATTGTATTTATTGAAAATAGAAATGGCAATGTATACTTGATTGATTTAGACAATTTGTCTACTAGTAATCATTGCTTAGTTGCTAATAATGCTAATATGAATGAGATGGATGGTTATGGCATCGTAGATTTGGTCATGCAAGCACACACCTAATTTCAAAATTAATTAGAATGGATTTAGTAAAAGGCCTTCCACAACTAGATTTTGAAAATAACAAAATCCGTGATGCATATCAATTTGGAAAACAAACTAGAAACTCTTTCAAAACTAAAAATATTGTTTCCACTTCTAGGCCACTTGAACTACTTCACATGGATCTATTTGGACCTACTAGAACCACTAGTCTAGGAGGAAAGAAATATGGTCTTGTGATTGTAGATGATTATTCTAGATACATTTGGTTATTGTTTTTGGCTCATAAAAATGAGACCTTTTCAATATTTTTGAAATTCTTCAAGAAGGTCACAAATGAGAAAAACAACACCATAGTGTCTCTTAGAAGTGATCATGGCACAGAATTTGAAAATCATTTATTTGAAAACTTTTGCATTGAAAATGGCATCCATCATAATTTCTCTGCACCCAGAACACCACAATAAAATGGAGTTGTAGAAACAAAAAATAGAACTTTAGAAGACATGGCTCATACCATGCTATGTGAAAGCAACCTACCAAAGTACTTTTGAACGGAAGCTATAAACACGGCATGTTACATTCTTAATAGAGCTTTAATTAGGCCAATCCTTAAGAAAACTCCTTATGAACTATGGAACAATAGAAAACCAAACATTAGTTATTTTCATGCATTTGGTTGTAAATGTTTCATTCATAATAATGGTAAAGATAATCTAGGAAAAATTTGATGCAAAATCAGATGAAGGCATATTCTTAGGATATTCAACATCTAGCAAAGCCTATAGAGTGTTTAACAAGAGAAACTTAATTGTAGAAGAATCTATTCATGTAGTTTTTGATGAATCTTTAGCATCAAGTTCAGGAAAGATTGATGATGAGAAAGATACAAATATATTAGAAAGGGATATTAAAAAATTGAATATAGATGTATCTTCAGATCATGAATAAAGAGCTAAAGATGATGATTCTAATAGTGTTGATGTTGTTGATGCAAATCATAATGATGTAGATCTTCCTAGAGATTGGAGAAATGCCTATGGTCATCCAAAAGAATTAATTATAGGTGATCCATCTCAAGGAGTAAGAACTAGATCATCAATGAGAAACATCAATAATCATCTTGCATTTGTATCTCAAATTGAACCTAAAACCATTGAAGAAGCTGAAAAAGATAATAATTGGATATTAGCTATGCAAGAGGAATTAAATCAATTTACTAGAAATAATGTCTAGACCCTTGTAGATAGACCTAAAGATCATTCTGTTATAGGATCAAAATGGGTATTTAAAATAAATTAGATGAAAATGGCATAGTAATTAGAAACAAAGCTAGATTAGTTGCAAAAGGATATAATCAAGAAGAAGAATTGATTTTGATAAAACTTTTACACCTGTAGCTAGATTAGAAGCAATTAGATTACTACTCGCATTTGCATGTCATATGCATATCAATTTATTTCAAATGGATATTAAAAGTGCATTTTTAAATGGATTTATAAATGAGGAAGTTTTTTGTTGAACAACCACCTAGTTTTGAAGATCATGAATTTTCAAATCATGTTTTTAAATTGCACAAAGCACTATATGGTTTAAAGTAAGCTCCTAGAGCTTGGTATGATAGATTAAGCAAATTTTTGATTGAAAATGATTTTACTAGAGGAAATGTTGATAAAACACTATTTTTGAAAAGAAAAGATAAAGATTTATTAATAGTACAAATATATGTTGATGATATTGTATTCGGTGCTACTAACAATCTCTTATGTCAAGAATTTGCTAAGTTAATGCAGGGTGAATTCGAAATGAGCATGATGGGAGAACTCAACTTCTTCCTAGGACTTAAAATCAAGCAAAGCAAAGAGGGGATTTCATCAACCAAGCAAAATACACAAAGGAACTTCTCAAGAAGTTTGGATTGGAGTCAATCAAATCCCTTGGAACACCTATGAGTTCTTCATGCAAATTAGACAAAGCTAAAGATGGTAAGAAAGTAGATCAAAAGTACTATAGAGGTATGATCGGATCTCTACTTTACTTAACTGCAAGTAGACCAGATATCATGTTTGTGTTTGTCTATGTGCTAGATTTCAATCTGAACCTAAAGAATCTCACTTAATTGCAGTGAAAAGAATCTTACGATATCTAAGTGGAACTAAAAATGTAGGATTATGGTATTCTAGAGACTCAACACTAAACTTGATTGCATATTCTGACTCTGACTATGCTGGATGTAAACTGGATAGAAAAAGTATAAGTGGTGCATGTCAATTCTTAGGAAGTAACTTAATCTCTTGGTTTAGCAAAAAGTAAAATTCGGTTGCATTATCAACTGCTGATACAGAATTTGTTGCAGCTAAATGTTGCTGTGCTCAAATCCTTTGGATTAAGCGACAACTTGAAGATTATGGCATAACACTTGATAAAACTCCTATTAGATGTGATAATACAAGTGCAATAAATTTAACTAAAAATCCAATTCAACATTCAAGAACCAAACACATTGAAATTAGATATTCCTTTATAAGAGAACATGTAGCTAATAATGAAATTTATCTTGATTATGTTAATACTGAAGAACAATTAGCTGACATATTTACAAAACCTTTGAGTGAAGAGAGATTTTGTTATCTTAGAGGTGAATTAGGGATTTGTGATCCTTTGGAATGATTTTGAAACCCTTAAGGAATGACTATCTAGATCTCTATTAATTTCCTGAGTTTCCTTTCATATTTTAAGGACAATTTATCTAGTCATCTATGCAATTTGATTCTTCATATTCCAAAGATTTTTCCAAAAATTTATTGACCCTATTTTGACAAGTTTCGGATGTTTGAAACTCATCTATTTTTTCTCTGAAACTGTCAGTGGAGTCGACACCTCTTCTGTGTCGCTCTCGGTCCTTGACCTTGGAGCCGACACCCATATAAGTGGAGCCGACTCCAGTTCGAGTGCTAACTGTATTAGCGACTTAGAGTCGACACCCGACTTTGCGGGAGTCGACACCTGGTGGTCCCAAGTTGACTTTATTAGGGCAGAGTCGACACCTCTGTCATTTCTATCGTTTCCAATCCCTTTCCAAACTCTCTCCAAACTCTCTCAAAACCTCCCCAAGCCAAATTTTCCTTAAATTGAACATTCCCAAGGATTTCTATGGCTCCTAAGCGGAGAGGATCGGTTCTTGGAGCTCCCGTAACAACCGGGAAGAGTACGGCTCGACATCTCCACCGGGAAGCAACTGCTAAGGTCAGTACTCCTTAAGTGATTGATGTGGCTGAGGAATGCAGTAAGGATACCTCCTAGCATTAGTCTCCTTTAGGATTACTTTTTTCTTTCCTTCTTTTGGGTTGTATAACTCCTTTTTATTAAGGTTATGTAAACCTTTTAATATTAATGAATGGATATTTTCCTCCACTCATGTCTTTCTTAGATTTTTTATTTTGCCTGTCAATACTCTTTGACCAAAGATTTCCTACTAAATAGCCAAGCCTTCTAAGAGGTAGATCAATGATAAAGAGCTTCTGATAAAGTGAGCTCTTTAAGAATTGTTTATTAGCCTAGTTCTGTACAAGCTAATTGAGCTCTAACTTATTTGAGCTCATGATCAACTTTATGGAGGAAACTTTTTAAGTATAGTTCATAATGTCATAAGCTCGATGAATTATGAGCACTAATCTCTCCCATCCTCAATAGCTTTAAAGGTTTTGCTATCCCCATCTTAATCGGGTTTTGAGCCTCATAAGCTCTTCGATCCTAAGTACTTTAGGGACTAAGTGAATCTATTAACCTCAACAAATTATGAGCTTTTAGTTCTTCCATCATTAAATTTCTAACGTATACTCTTGCTATCTTGTATAAAATTTAAGTCTTATGGGCTCTCCCATCCTTAACAAGCTGTGAGCAGTGTTTAACTCTTCCATTTGAAGTGAGTTATTAGCCTCATGGGCTCTCCTATCATTAGTGAGTTGTAAATCTCGCTTGCTCTTTCCATCATACGTGAGTTATGTGCTTTAGAATTTTTTCATTCCCAATGAGTTATGAGCCTCGCTTACTCTTCCTATTCGAGGTGAGTTGTGAGCTATAGGCTCTTTTATCATAAGCAAGTTATGAGCCTCACTTACTCTTCTCATCTAATATGAGTTATAAGTTCTAAACTCTTTCCATCCTCAATGAGTTATGAGCTTTATTTTCTCTTCCCATCTTTAATGAGTTGTGAGCTTTGTTCAACTTTACTAGCCTCTAGGGCTCTTTCCATCCTTGGTGAGTTATGAATTTTATGGGTTATCACGTCTACAGTGAGTTATTGGCCTATTAGCCTTTTCATCCATAGTACAATGGCTTACTTCATCTTGCTCATCCCATTTAAGGAAAGTTATGGGCACATTAGACCTTCCATCCTCAATGAGTTTTAATCATTTGTAGGATCAAGCAGGTTGCCCATGTATGAGTTTTGAGAAGATACTTTGAAAGAATTTGCATTTAGGCTTTTGACTCTCTCACCATATAAGTTATATGAGTCTAGATAGTAGTCTTAAGAACAAATCCAATTTATTATTGCATTTGAGTGAACACAAGTTTGGATGAAATTTAATCAAAAAACTTATAACAAAGATTTATAGCAAATATATCCTTTGGTTTTTTGAGTTTTAAGTCCTTGGTATTGGTATGCTGTCAAGCCTTTATAGCTTGTATATGTTGAGTTAAGAAACTTTGGCTACCTTATAGGGACCTTTTAGTTTGGTGCAAGTTTGTTAGAAGCTTCTGCATGGGCAGATGCTTTAACCTTTAGCAGGACTAGGACTCCCTCCTTGAAGAGTCTCTCTTTGACTCTTGAGTATTTTGCTATCCTTTATTGGTAAGCTATTGCTTGGATCTACCTTTTGTTGGTTTGCCCATAAGACACTGGGTAGCTTATTAGCCTAAAGACCTTTGTTTCTATTCCATTGAGTCTTTGCAATGTTTATGATCATCTAATTAGTGGCCTTAGCTTGCCTGTTTGTCTATGGGTAGAACAGTGTGGTAAACTTATGCTTAATCCTTAGCTCCGCATAATGTTGCTCAAACAACTTATTATTGAATTGGGTTCCGTTGTCCATGATTAGAACCTTTATGATGCTTAAATAACAATGATTGATTTGCAAATAAACTCCTATTCCTTATCTGATTTCCAAACAAACTACTATGCCTTATCTTCTGTTATTTTAACAAGAAGTTCCGCTTTAACCCACTTATAAAGTAGTTAATGGCTACAATCCTCTATCCTATGACCAAGGGAAGGTCCTAAAATATCCATCCCCCATTAGGAAAATAGTTATGGACTAATCAATATGGAGAGTTGTATTGTAGGTTGATATAGGATGCTTGCATATCTTTGGCATTTACCTCACCTTTGCACTATACATCCTTTTTCATGGTGGGCTAGTAATAGCCTTTCCTAAGGACTTTGTAAGAAAGCAACTTTCCATCAAGACAACTCTCATAAATTTCTTTATAGACCTTACACAAAATATAGGCTACCTCCAATAGCCTAAGGAATCTGAGGTAGGACAAGGTGTAGGACCTCTTATACAGTTTTCTTTCATCCTAGGTATATTAGTCGCATAATAACAAACCTTATAAGCTTCCCTTTAATCTTCAAGAGGTCCATCTAGCTGAGATCAAGGTTGAAATGCATTACCACTTCTTTCTCTTCTTTACTTTGCCGGACCAAAATCTCCACATCCATTAACCTCTTTAGCTTGGGATACAAGGCATCGATTTGAGAGTTTTGCTCTGCACTCAAGGACTTGTATGATTTTCTAATTTTCAAAGTTGTTGACGAGCTCTTTCACCTTTTGTAGGTATTTGGTCATCTTCTATTCCTTTTCCTCATATTCTCTTGGGACTTGTTTCACCATGAGCTGGGAGTTGCCACGAATTCTAATCTTGAGGACCTTTAGCCTTGGGCTAATTCCAAGCCACAGAGGAGTGCTTTAAACTCCATTTCTTAATTGAAGGCAATGAAGTTAAATGTTACACTTAGGGGAGAGGGAAATCCCAAAAAAATAGTAAGAAAAAAAGAAGAAGAATCCAAAAAGTTCAATTGTATTTGCTTGAGTTCATCTTAAGCTAGTGAAAAATTGATTGCTTTGGCTCTCGCAAAGTTTGTTCTTGGGTTGTTTGAGTTGTGAATTGGTTTGGCACCTATTATGGTTTCTACCATGATAAAGTAAGGATTTATGAATTTCCTAATCACCTAATGAAAGCAATTAGGCAAGTCCTAATCTTTTTTCTAATTAAAGTGAATTAACTAAATTCAATAGAAGTTGCCAAGAACAATATGATCATAGTAATCTCATTCCTCAAATAATTGCTAACATACTGATTATCTCTCTCTCATGCACACACAAACACGCACACATCAAATATTATATATGTAAGGATATAATCAACTGAGCTCACATGAAACATAAACGAGTCTCCAAAAACATACATCATCTACCAAGCAAGATATAAATACATATGTTAGGTGTAAGAGAGGAAAACTATCGAGAAAGATATAGATCAACATGTCAGATGTAAGAGAGGAATGTACCAAGCAAAATATATATCAAGAAGTTAGACTTAAGAGGGGAAATAAAAAACAATATTTAGCTATGATTTCCACCCAATAAGTCGTCAATCCTGGCCTTCCAAAAGATTAATTGCAATCAGGTTAGCAACACTAATTGCACCAACATTGAACACAATTGAATGCATGATATCTGTTGGGAATCTCATACTTAAGAGGGTAGCATGGTTACATCTAACCTTCTCCATAACTCACCTATTGTGCTTATAGGAGTAACAGAGAATCACATGATTGATTCATACTTTTAATGAAATATAAGGTGGTCATCATCTGCTATTTTCCTCGCAAAAAAAGAAAACTCATGCGATTGAAATGCAACATTTTTTCATATCCTTCCTTGAGTTCAATGGATCTTGGTTGTTGATTGGATAACAAAATTTTAACTTTTCCTTCTGGGTTACTATCATATTCAAATTATCAACAAGGCATACTATATTATAACAAGATACAAAGAATTGTACCTATCCTTTTTAATAAGAGTAGCAAATTGCTATTATGTTATTTATGAACGTTGTGATCGAGGTTCATTTTGTTAGTTGTAGATGATAAGCCTTGTCTTGATAATTTTGAAAAACCACCATCTTATTGGTAGGTTAAATTTAAACTAGAAATTGCCTTTGTTAATATGTACTGAGCAAAATTAGTTTCCTCCCAGCTATTGCACAATATGTTCTGTTACTTCAATGCAAGGTGATTTTTGAATCTTGAAACTACTTGGGGCTTATAAGACGCCTTTTTTATTCTAAAAGTTCTTTTTTTATTAATATTTTGATATCCAAAAACTAGTGATAGTTTAGCTTTAATTTTTACCCCATAAGTTTTTGATCCCAGCCTTCCAAAAGATTAATTGCAATCAGGTTGGCAACACTAATTGCACCAACATAATGCATGATGTCTATTAGGAATCCCATACTTGAGAGGGTTGCATGATTCTATCTAACCTTCTCCATAACTCACCCATTATCTTCATAAGACTGGCAAGAAATCACATAATTCATACTTTTAGGCTATGTTTGGATAAGGTATTTTAAAAATTCTTGAAATTTTAGAATACAACATTTCAAATTGTAGTATTTTAAAATTTCAGAATTTCATAAATTTCTTGTTTAAATAGTTGTTCTTGAAAATAAAATTTTATCTGAAGATTGTAAAGTTTTCTATAAAAAAGTTATATAGATTCATGTAATTTCACATAAATATTTTAATATTTTATCTAAATATGAAATATTTATATAATAAATAATAATATTTTACTGTTAATATTAAAATATTCTTGGAAATATTATTATATACTAAAAATATTTATGTAATGTTAAGATTTCAATACGTATTTACTACATATTATTAATTACTATTTTATCAAATTGTTAGTAATATTTTATTAAATATTTATACATAGTAATATTTTTAAGTGTTTATTTGAAAATAAAATAAAATATTTATAAATACTAGATATGTTTTTAGTTAAATTTATATTTTTTATAAATATTTTATTAATTAAAATAAATTTAATTCATAAAATATGTAAATTAATCATAAAATATAAAAAATCTAGTTGCATAAATTAGAAATTAAATAATAATTTAATTACATAATTTTAAAATTTTTATATTAATAATTAATATTATCAATAATATATTTATTAAATATATCATTAATAATACTATTTTAAATAAATATTATTTTATTTATGTTGTATTGATAATTATTAATATTATGTAAATATTAATGATAAAATATTAATACTCTATATAATAAATATTTAATAATAAATTTATTGAATATATAAAATAAATAAACTATAATTGTAAATTATATAAATAAATATTTACTTATAAAGTAAAATAAATATTAAAGTAAATTTATGGAAATAATTTTTTTAATATTTTGTAAATATTTTAGCATGTAAACAAAATTAAATATTTTGACTATTTCTAAGAGGATTTGAAGAAGAATTTGTAAATGAGTTATAGAGGTGGAATTCGATATTTGCTTGAGAAGCTCACGTACGTTTGAAGAGGATGATCTGGCAACAACAAAAAGCAATAAATGAGACCTCGACATTGGATGCAATCCTTGTAGCACTCGAAGCAAGGTGTTAGGCTCCCTATTGTTTTTTTCAAGAAGAACTAAATCACTATCGCAATGGCTATAGTAACGTTAGCGTGGGGATCATGCAAGGACTCTATCCTTTGCCAAATCAACCAAGCGAAGGAGTGAAGATTGTGAATTATTTGTATTGTGAGAGAAATAATTGAGTTATATGAACCTTTCTGTGGATAGATCTTTTTAAGATTGATGGGTTTGATTTAAGATTAAAATGGGAGAGAACAACATCAATTGAATAGTCAAAATCATTTTGATTTGATATCTTAGAGTACTTTTTGGTGATGATACATTGTTGGCATAGAAAGTCCATTAGAAAATGGGCCCAAAGCTTAGAAATGTACCGTTATAATTTGCATTTACATAACTTTTAAGTGTTTAATATACTGAATTTGTAGTTATAGTAAAATAAAATTTCATATTTGTTTGTCTATTTGTACTTAATATTAATTACAAGCACAAGATATATATGAAGGGACATATTAATACTCATATAAGAATAATAGATATAATATCAAAGCAGAATGTTATTCTCTTAAGACCTATAGGTAATACATTGAAATAAAATAAAAAAAATAAAAATTTTAAAACCTGATTTTAATGACATACATAAGCACATGTATTCCTTAAAAGGAAAATCATAAATAAATCAACATTGTCATATACATAAAAAGTAGCTATAAAGCTACTAAAATTGAAATAGAAATAAATGCAAAATGATATAATTAAATATAAAATATGATACATAATTTACTAATTTTTCTTTAAGAGCAAAACCTTCACTTCTTGTAATAAAAGGATCCCAACACTATTGAAAATTTAGCTCAATGATGTTTCTAATAGGCTGCAACGTAGCTTGAGTGACTTTCTTACATAACCATTATCACCTTAGAGAATTTTGAATTGTATTGATAAAGGAATGCTATTTTAAGATACCACCACTTATCTCTAACCTTTATTATAGCTTTATTTTAATTCCTTCTCCCCTCTCGTTTAGTACTGACATTAATTTTTAATAAATATGGAGTTACATTTTATCTAACTTTTTTTTACTCAAAAAATAAAGGAGATAATGCATATGTATGATTCCAAGACTTTGATGTCAATACAAAGAAAATGCATGTATGAGAAGTTATAGGTACGTAGCTAAGAAAAAGTATATTCTAATTCATGTTACATTTAAAAAAAAAAACATCAACAAATTCTAGGAACAGAATAAATTTTCATATGGGATAATATTTTTAAAAAAGACATTCATATGGATAAAATGTTATTTAATACAAAGATTTGTTAGTAAACCGAGGTTTTAAGTTTCTAAAGTAGCACTTTGGTTGCACCATATGTGTTGGATATAACGAAGCTTCATGACTTCCCTTCCTCTATTTTAATTAAATAATTAGCTATAATAAATCAATTTAATTTAATTGTTAGAAATATATATATATATATATATATATATATATATATATATATATATATATATAGGCCATAAATATAGTGAATAAGAAGGAAATAATATCACAAAAAAGGTTAAATACCGTTTCTGAAATAATAAAAGGAGTAACCCATGTGGTATATTTTGCCACATCACCTTGTCACCATATTCCACGCCTCCAGCTTATCAAAACCCAACTTCTTCACGCTGCCGTCCCGAAAACGAAGGCATTTCAGGTAGACCGAAACTTCTATATATTCTTTCATTAGCACCACCATGGTTTACTTAAATTAATTAACCATATGGGCTTAATTAATTAACCAGTGTCGTAGTCCTTGGAGCTTATAAGTTATCTTCTTTAAACTCTATTAATCCCATGCGCTACACGACGAGTCCAGTACGCCACCGTCAGACTGAGGTCAAATCGTATATATATATACACAAGCGCGCAAGATATAAGGAAAAGAAAACAAGGTTTCTCCCAACCTTCCATGGAGAAAAGAATTCAAGACCTTCTTGGTCCCATGCAGAAGGATTTCAACCTTGCTCATAACGACGACTTCAGCGGTGGTATCTTAAAATAATATTTATGCCTTCCTTTCGTTCTTTTTTTGTCCTGGCAAGAAACCTTTTGACATTTCTTGAATTCTTGAATTCATACGATTTTCTTTTCCTTTTTCAATTTTCTTCGTGACTTCAAGATCTTTTTACCGCAAACATCCAATTTTTTCTACGGACTTCAAGGTTTTTTTTTTTTCCTCCTACTAGGTTGAATACGTGATCTGTTGTTCGATCTAATAAGAAAACAAGGTTGCTTTCACTCCCAACTTTGGCGATGTTCTTGGTCGCATGCAGAAGGATTTCAACCTTGCCCATAACGACTTCAGCAGTGGCCAGACATCTCCTCTATGCCGAAACCTTTTGACATTTCTTGAATTCTTGAATTCATACGATTTTCTTTTCCTTTTTCAATTTTTTCCATGACTTCAAGATCTTTTACCGCAAACTTCCAATTTTCTCTATCGACTTCAAGATTTTTTTTTTTTCTCTCCTACTAACTTGAATACGTGATCTATTGTTCGATCTACTAAGAAAACAAGATTGCTTTCACTCCCAACTTTTCATTGTTATGGCCAGGGATCGAGAAGAGAATTGAAGATGTTTTGCTCCATGCAGAAGGATTTCAACCTTGCCCACTCGCATAACGACTTGCGGTGGTCAGATATCTCCTCTATATGCCTTCGCTTCGCTCTTTTTTCTCACGGGAAGAAACCTTTTGACATTTCTTGAATTCTTGAATTCATAACATTTTCTTTTCTTTTTTCAAATTTTTCCATGACTTCAATGTCTTTTTACCGCAAACGTCCAATTTTCTCTATAGATTCCAAGATTTTTTTTTTTTTCCCTCCTACTTGCTTGGATACCTGATGTGTTGTTCTTTCTATCAAGAGATCTTAATGTCCAAATTTATCTTATTGGCTTGAATATATTTGTGAGAATTTGATCCGTAAATATTTGATTTGCATAGTGCTGACATGATATGATCCCCTGTTCTTTCTCTCTCAGGGCTAATCTTCGATGAGTATGGCACGTTTTTACGCCACCCTCCTACCTACAATATCTCATGCAAGAATTCAAGCTTGCCCTGTCCCAAAGCCTCATTGCAACAAGGTATAAAGTTGACCCTTCTCAATATTTTCCGTTATAATTATTTTACAGCAAAGTTTCTTGAATTGATCACTCTAATTCTGGTTTTCCCAGTGAAGCAGAGATATGATGTCTATAATGCTAGTCATGGCCTTCATATTCTGAAACCAGATGCAAGCAAACATGCTCATGAAAAAAAGGTTGTCACGCCCCAGACCCAAAAATTTTGAGCTAGGGTGACAACCCGCCGCGTGCCGGGCACGCAAGGTGTCCCGAAACATGACACTGAGTTCAAGAAAAGCAACAACCTATATATCATTCAAGCCCATGTCTTTAATACAATCCATAACTAAAGATTTGGGCTACAAGCCCTACACATAAGCATTACTGGGGTTACATCAACATATGAATCCACTTTATTTTAAATAGAAGCTCCAACGAATCTATGGTTCCTTACACACCACAATAATATAGTCTGGGCATCAAGCCCTACACATAAATACACTGGTATAGCAATAAAACAAAAATCTATATTTTAGTTGAGTTGAGGTCCATCACTCCAACATGTTATTCTCAAATCTCATGGTCCTGTAGCAAAAACATTATAATATTTTTATGAGATTACACTCAGTAAGTAAACCACGTTATACAGTCAAATCATAGCATAGCAATCAATAAGCATATAAATGATCTGCATGCATAAATATTTCACAAATACTCAAACATGCAATGTAAGTAAACCCATCATTGTTATATTATATCATATGTGTCCCATGGCCTGCAATGCCCCATAACAAAGGAGAGCCGCGGCGGCACATATAAATATAATTCAAATCATTTGCACTCATCATTGTTGTATTATATCATAGCAAATTATCAGTGCATATAAAGCATTCCAATTGTTATATTATATTATATGTGTCCCACGGCCCTGCAATGCCCCATAACAAAGGAGAGCCGCGGCGGCACATATCAGTATAATTCATTCTTTTACATTCACAATCACTCATTATGCAATGTAAGTATTATATCATGCGTGTCCCACGGCCCTGCAATGCCTCATCTGAGCACATCCTCTAGATGTGTATGGCCATAGCAAAGGAGAACCGCGGCGGCACTTATGAATATAATACCAATCATTTGCATCCATAGCCGCTCAATTATACTATATAAGTAAACCCACTTTTATACTCTCAATGGTAACTGTAAATGTGACCCACGGCCCTGCAATATCTCCATAATGTACCAACATGCATCCCCCCTACTGAAGTAGGGTCGAAATGCCATAGTATACTAACAAGTATCCCCCCTACTGAAGTAGGGTCGAAATACCATAGTATACTAACAAGTATCCCCCCTACTGAAGTAGGGTCGAAATACCATAGCGTACCAACAAGTATCCCCCTACTGAAGTAGGGTCGAAATACCATAGTGTATCAACAAGTATCCCCCCTACAGAAGTAGGGTCGAAATACCATAGTGTACCAACAAGTATCCCCCCTACTGTACCAACAAGTATCCCCCCTACTGAAGTAGGGTCGAAATACTAGGGTCACGTAACATGATAAAGGAGAACCGTGGTGACACATAACAGTACCTCACATCACATCAATACATCAATACATCAATCATGTAGTAAAACAGTGGATTATACTTACTGAACAATTGCATGTAATATATCACATCAATGTCATACTAACTGCATTTCTCATGCATAGCAACTGCATCTCTCATGCATAGCAACTGCATCTCTCATGCATAATAACTGTATCTCTCATGCATAATAACTGCATCTCTTATGCATAGCAACTGTATCTCTCATGCATAGCAACAGCATCTCACATGCATAGCAACAGCATCTCATAGGCATAGCATCCACACATGAAATCATAGTACATAAACAGCCATGTATCATAATATTCATCTACTTACAGATTTAGCCAATAACAATTCTTCATATCACAATTCACAATTTAACTACGCATATCCTGAAACAAATCATTTAAATAAACTGATAACTGGCTTACTTACCTCAGTACGCAATCCAACAGGTATAAATAAGCTAGTCAGATGTCTGAGCACCTACAGGATTATTTACACAATTAATTGATTAGCAAGGAATATTAAAATGACCCTTAGAATTTCTACCCAGACTAGTTCACGGGCCCTACTTTGGGCTCGAATATCTCCACTACACACACCTGATTGGGAAGTAAAAATACCCAAGAAACTAGAATTCACCCAGATTCTAGCCATATAATTATTTTTCTAATCCGACCCGTTATGGGGCCCAAAATCCAGCCTCAAAACGGCTCACAGCACGGCCCAAAAGGCCTGAACCGGCCGGCCCAGCCGGCCCAGTTCAATTCCTTCCACCCGATCCCCTGTTTCAGCAAACAGGGGACGGGAACGTGGCCGGCGGCCGGGGCCGCCGCCGGCCAAATTGAGGGTGGCCCGGCCGCCAGTGGCCGGGCCAGAGCCGGCCGCCGCCACGGCCGGCCGCCAAACCATCTCTCCCTCCCTCAATTTCTCTCAATCTCCCAAACTCCTCCGTGTGGCACGGAACCGTGCCGGCGGCACGGCCGGCCACCTTGGCCGGCCGGACCTCCACCGGACGCACGCCCGTGCCGGTGGAGGCGACAGGCCAACGATCGGGCCGGCGAGGCGGCGAGCACGCCGCCGGGCCCGAACCAACCGACGGAATCGAACCGGCTTCGCCACCGCGCGAGAGGAGGGCCAATTGGCCCTACCTCTCCTCTCTCTCTCCACCACTACCCCGCCGGATGCCTCCCCCGGCGCCGGCGGGGTCGCCGGCCAAGGCTCAGGCCCGGCGCGCGGCGAGCACGCCGCCGGGCCTGAACCAAGGTGATCGGCCGGGAACACATCACAGACTCCCTCTCTTTCATCTCGCGCTCTCTCTGTCTCACGCTCTCTCTCTCTCTCTCTCTCTCTCTCTCTCTCTCCTCTCTCTCTCCTGATACTCTTTCTCTTCCTCTCTCCTGATACTCTTTCTCTTCCTCTCTCTCCCATGGCAACTCTCTCTCTCTAGCACTAAGAGGATGAGCAGAGAATTACCTGGAGGGGACGCGGACTCTGAGTACCAAGAGGAAGGGCACCCCCTGCCTTTTTAATGTCGCAGCGAGACGCTTCGTTATGAGATCTGGAGAGCCAAAGCGTCATCGCTGCGAGCGAAGCGTTGCTCAACACATTAAATCAACACATTAAATCAACACATTAAATCAACCCAGACTTGGTTCGCATGAACCGGGTTAGAATTAACCTAGACCTGGTTCCATGAACCGAGTTAGAATTAACCTAAACCTGGTTCGTAGGAACCGGGTACTACATTCTCCCTCCTTATAAGAATTTCGTCCTCGAAATTGATATATATCCAATAGGATATATAATCCAAATTTTCCCTCTCATAATCAATTAAATTTCATTAAAAGTCATGGTCATCGATACATCATTGATCTGTCATAAGATACAAATAATTATGGATTTTTCTTCCCATTTCCTCCTTAGGCTCCCAATAGTCCCTCTCTCTCAGAATGATTATTCTTCTGATCTTTGACATAAGGAATACTACACTATTTCAGAACTTGATTCTTACGGTCCATAATGTGCACAAGATGATCTTCATAGGTAAATTTTTTTTTTTTTAGGCTAAATTGGTTCAAGTTATAACACATAACGGGGTTTGGAATATACTTCCTCTGTCATAAAGATGTGAAACACATTGAACACTACAAGGAGTAATGAAAGCAGTGCTAAGTTATAAGACACTTCCTTTATCTTGATCAAAGTTTCAAATGACCCAATGTTTTGTGGCTCAAGTCACCTCTAACACAGACCTCATAACATCATTGGTTAGCAAAACTTCCAAATGATCTTTAACCTGAAATTTTAAATCTTTCTTTTGATCATTAACATAACTTTTCTATTAACTTTGAGCTACAAAAACTGCTTTAATTAATGATACTTTTCATAGCTGTTAAACAAACTCAATCCAAAATTGTCGCTCTCACCTCATCTCAATATGAAGAAAATCTATACCTTATATCGTAGACAATTGAAATGAATCCATTTGAATATTGGCTTGGTAATCAATAAATAAACAATTTCATTAAGGGTAAGAACAATACCAAGCACCTCTTAAATCTATTACACAGGTTCACAGTATAACATCTAAAATCTTATTGGTTTCTGCAGTTGTCTATTACTTGAGGGTGGAAGGTTGGACTGAGATTCAGCTTAACCCACTAAGCTCTATGATTACATCATCGAATTAGAAGAGTGAGACAAATGAATACCAATTCAATTTACTCATTTTACTACTAAACCAGAAACAAATATTAACATCTTATCCCACTAAAATTTCATCTCCCATATTATTTAAAGGTTTGAAACTGTTACGAATCATTTCCAACAAGTTTAATAGATCTAAAACCTCTAGAAGCCCCTTGACCTCCCCACTGATTAAGGCTACCAGCCAGGGAGCCCACATAATATCATTGGCTTGCGATGGTTCATTCTCAATTCCTATCAAACTTGTAATTCTTGATAAACTTTAAATTTTAAGCTTCCAAAGCATAGTTCATGAAATTCCTTGAAAGTCATAATTGTCTCAATGTCATCCAAGTTTTTGCCTAGAGTGTCATTATGCATATGTCCCTAAGGTCATAACCTGGGTCCTGTGGGTTATGGGCCCACCACGCTCCGCTGCGCACTCTGATGCTGTATGTCCTGCATAGACTGCGCCAGAGAGTCCTCCTCATACAGTTGGCTCCTAGTATGGCAAGCCATAACTAATTCCTGGTAAATTGGATGTGGTTAATATCATCATAAACTAATGTGTTAGGTGACTCTAAGTATAATGTCATCAAAATATGTTCTCTCCGTGTCATCATGTCAATATGTCTGTGTCCCTAGGGTCATAAGTTCTCTACCTGTTATCATGTCAATATGTCTGTGTCCCTAGGGTCATAAGTTCTCTACCTGTTATCATGTCAATATGTCCATGTCCCTAGAGTCATAACCTGAGCTCTGATACCATAAAAGCTGTCACGCCCCAGACCCAAAAATTTTGAGCTAGGGTGACAACCCGCCGCGTGCCGAGCACGCAAGGCGTCCCGAAACATGACACTGAGTTCAAGAAAAGCAACAACCTATATATCATTCAAGCCCATGTCTTTAATACAATCCATAACTAAAGATTTGGGCTACAAGCCCTACACATAAGCATTACTGGGGTTACATCAACATATGAATCCACTTTATTTTAAATAGAAGCTCCAACGAATCTATGGTTCCTTACACACCACAATAATATAGTCTGGGCATCAAGCCCTACACATAAATACACTGGTATAGCAATAAAACAAAAATCTATATTTTAGTTGAGTTGAGGTCCATCACTCCAACATGTTATTCTCAAATCTCATGGTCCTGTAGCAAAAACATTATAATATTTTTATGAGATTACACTCAGTAAGTAAACCACGTTATACAGTCAAATCATAGCATAGCAATCAATAAGCATATAAATGATCTGCATGCATAAACATTTCACAAATACTCAAACATGCAATGTAAGTAAACCCATCATTGTTATATTATATCATATGTGTCCCATGGCCCTGCAATGCCCATAACAAAGGAGAGCCGCGGCGGCACATATAATATAATTCAAATCATTTGCACTCATCATTGTTGTATTATATCATAGCAAATTATCAGTGCATATAAAGCATTCCAATTGTTATATTATATTATATGTGTCCTACGGCCCTGCAATGCCCCATAACAAAGGAGAGCCGCGGCGGCACATATCAGTATAATTCATTCTTTTACATTCACAATCACTCCATTATGCAATGTAAGTATTATATCATGCGTGTCCCGCGGCCCTGCAATGCCTCATCTGAGCACATCCTCTAGATGTGTATGGCCATAGCAAAGGAGAACCGCGGCGGCACTTATGAATATAATACCAATCATTTGCATCCATAGCCGCTCAATTATACTATATAAGTAAACCCACTGTTTATACTCTCAATGGTAACTGTAAATGTGACCCACGGCCCTGCAATATCTCCATAATGTACCAACATGCATCCCCCCTACTGAAGTAGGGTCGAAATGCCATAGTATACTAACAAGTATCCCCCCTACTGAAGTAGGGTCGAAATACCATAGTATACTAACAAGTATCCCCCCTACTGAAGTAGGGTCGAAATACCATAGCGTACCAACAAGTATCCCCCCTACTGAAGTAGGGTCGAAATACCATAGTGTATCAACAAGTATCCCCCCTACAGAAGTAGGGTCGAAATACCATAGTGTACCAACAAGTATCCCCCTACTGAAGTAGGATCGAAATACCATAGTGTACCAACAAGTATCCCCCCTACTGAAGTAGGATCGAAATACTAGGGTCACGTAACATGATAAAGGAGAACCGTGGCGACACATAACAGTACCTCACATCACATCAATACATCAATACATCAATCATGTAGTAAAACAGTGGATTATACTTACTGAACAATTGCATGTAATATATCACATCAATGTCATACTAACTGCATTTCTCATGCATAGCAACTGCATCTCTCATGCATAGCAACTGCATCTCTCATGCATAATAACTGTATCTCTCATGCATAATAACTGCATCTCTTATGCATAGCAACTGTATCTCTCATGCATAGCAACAGCATCTCACATGCATAGCAACAGCATCTCACATGCATAGCATCCACACATGAAATCATAGTACATAAACAGCCATGTATTCATAATATTCATCTACTTACAGATTTAGCCAATAACAATTCTTCATATCACAATTCACAATTTAACTATACATATCCTGAAACAAATCATTTAAATAAACTGATAACTGGCTTACTTACCTCAGTACGCAATCCAACAGGTATAAATAAGCTAGTCAGATGTCTGAGCACCTACAGGATTATTTACACAATTAATTGATTAGCAAGGAATATTAAAATGACCCTTAGAATTTCTACCCAGACTAGTTCACGGCCCTACTTTGGGCTCGAATATCTCCACTACACACACCGATTGGGGAAGTAAAAATACCCCAAGAAACTAGAATTCACTCAAATTCTAGCCATATAATTATTTTTCTAATCCCAACCAATTATGGGGCCCAAAATCCAGCCTCAAAACGGCTCACAGCACGGCCCAAAAGGCCTGAACCGGCCGGCCCAGCCGGCCCGGTTCAATTCCTTCCACCCGATCCCCTGTTTCACCGAACAGGGGACGGGAACGGGCCGGCGGCCGGGCCGCCGCCGGCCAAATTGAGGGTGCCCGGCCACCGGTGGCCGGGCCAGAGCCGGCCGCCGCCGCGGCCGGCCGCCAAACCATCTCTCCCTCCCTCAATTTCTCTCAATCTCCCAAACTCCTCCGCGCGGCACGGAACCGTGCCGGCGGCACGGCCGGCCACCTTGGCCGGCCGGACCTCCACCGGACGCACGCCCGGCGCCGGTGGAGGCGACAGGCCAACGATCGGGCCCGGCGAGGCGGCGAGCACGCCGCCGGGCCCGAACCAACCGACGAAAGCCGGGCTTCCGCCACCGTGCGAGAGGAGGGCCAATTGGCCCTCCCTCTCCTCTCTCTCTCCACCACTACCCTGCCGGAGCCTCCCCCGGCGCCGGGGGTCGCCGGCCAAGGCTCAGGCCCGGCGCGGTGGTGAGCACGCCGCCGGGCCTGAACCAAGGTGATCGGCCGGGAACACAGCATCACAGACTCCCTCTCTTTCATCTTGCGCTCTCTCTGTCTCACTCTCTCTCTCTCTCTTTCTCTCTCTCTCTCTTCCTCTCTCTCTCCTGATACTCTTTCTCTTCCTCTCTCCTATACTCTTTCTCTTCCTCTCTCTCCCATGGCAACTCTCTCTCTCTCTCTAGCACTAAGAGGATGAGCAGAGAATTACCTGGAGGGGACGCGGACTCTGAGTACCAAGAGGAAGGGCACCCCCTGCCTTTTTAATGTCGCAGCGAGACGCTTCGGTTATGAGATCTGAGAGCCAAAGCGTCATCGCTGCGAGCGAAGCGTTGCTCAACACATTAAATCAACCAACATTAAATCAACCCAGACTTGGTTCGCATGAACCGGGTTAGAATTAACCCAGACCTGGTTCGCATGAACTGGGTTAGAATTAACCCAGACCTGGTTCGCATGAACCGAGTTAGAATTAACCTAAACTGGTTCGTAGGAACCGGGTAATACAAAGGTTCTATGGAGATTGCAGTGGTAGGCATGGCTTTCCCATTCCGAAGAGTTGTAAAACAACCACAAGCTCCCATATACCTGATGATCACGAGGACTGTTTGCAACATAGTCAGGCAGAAATCATTCTAAAAGAACTAGAAAACTGAGGGACTCGGCTGATCGTTTGTTAAAGGTTTGGTAAAATTTTATGCTGCTTTTTATTTTTTATTTTTTAATTTGATCTCCGTTCCTATCCTATTTTATGCAACATCACTCGTGATGTTTTAAATGTTGCAGGCTAATGGTGATGAAGTTGAGATCAGTGAGATCTACCTCCATGCAGGATTAAAACTTTGAAAGGTGCGTACTTTCTTGAGTGCTGCTCAGTTCCAAGGCTGAGGGATGCTACCAATGCAATTCATAGCTACGTCGATGCAGCAAATCTCTTCAAGTAAGTCATACAAACACTTCTTTGCAGTATAACATGCTAATTTTTGGCTTACCAAACATATCCGAGACAATGCTTGGCTTAGTCCAGTTATTATTGTATTTATGCTCGCTGCTGAAAAGCTTATTCTAACTGGGAGAACTGGTGGAATGATGTTTGTTGCTGCTGAAATCTTGTCCTCTGACTCGGGCGCATTCGGGCTTCGAGATGGGCTTCCTCCTGGACGGACCTGCAAAACAGTCCTCACGCGAGAGGCGTTCGGGGTGGCCCTCTGCGGAAGACCTTCGACGCTCAAGTCAGTAGAATCGACAGTCAAAAAAATGAGAAGAAGGCTCTCGTTGAAGAGTCTCTCCCAGGGCTCTAAGCAGAGCGGTAATGGCGGAAGCCAAGGCAGAGAGAGGGGAAGAGAGATCAGTGGGCGAGTATGCGCATGAGAGATGGCATACCTGAGGGGATCTAAGGTTGTGGGGTTTATAAAGGATCACCTGGTTGCTTGGGAGCGTCGTGGGTCCGAAGGCCGTTGAGATCTAAATCCAGTTTGTTATGAGAACAGTAGGATTCGTATCTGGTTGGTTAGAGGATCGACGGCTGGGAGAGCTTGTTGACATCTCGAGATTTGGTGGGGGCATAGGCTTCAGGGCTCTAAGCAACTTTCAGATATGATTCCTGTTTGGAATCTTACTATTTAAGCTTTCCTGCATCGAATTCCGCATAGGTGTAGGTATTGCTCAGGCTAGGCCGAGTGATAGAAGAGATCGGCTAGAAAGGCCGGTGATGGGATGGCTCGGTTAGGGCCAAGAGACTATAGCTCGGCTCGAGGGGCCGAGAGACGGTAGACGATAGCTCGGCCGAAGGGGTCAAGAGATGATAGCTCGGCTCGAGGGGCCGAGAGATGATAGAGGATAGCTCGGTTGAAGGGGTCGAGAGATGATAGCTCGGCTCAAGGGCCGAGAGATGATAGACGATAGCTCGGCCGAAGGGGCCGAGAGACGATAGCTCAGCTCGAGGAGCCGAGAGACGATAGACGATAGCTCGGCCGAAGGGGCTGAGAGACAATAGCTCAGCTCGAGGGGCCGAGAGACGAGAGATAGCTCGGCTCGAGGGGCCAGAGACGATAGCTCGGCTCGAGGGGCCGAGAGACGATAGACGATAGCTTGGTCGAAGGGGCCAATAGACGATAGACGATAGCTTGGTCGAAGGGGCCGAGAGACGATAGCTCGGGTCGAGGGGCCGAGAGACGAGAGACGATAGACGATAGCTCGGCCGAAGGGGCCGAGAGACGATAGACGATAGCTCGGCTCGAGGGGCCGAGAGATGATAGACGATAGCTCGGCTCGAGGGGCCGCGCCTTGGGAACCCTTGGCTCGGTGGGGGCTAGGGTGCTCCGACCTACCAAGGTTGACTTATCTCTGGTGGGTGTCGCACAGCGGGTAGAAATCAAGGCTAGCCTTAGCCATGAACACGATTATTGATGCATAGCAATTTTATCCCTCAACACATGCCCCCCACTCCCTAGTTCGAAGCGTAGGTTCGGGCATAGGGAGTATAATTCCAGGTGGCATGACTTGAACGAGGGATCCGGAGTTGACAGCCTGCACAATGATGCCCTATTTAATGCCGCGCGCCACCGTGCCTTTGTGGGTAAGGCTCCTTTGGGGCAACGGTTGGGGAATCGCCACGTAGCAAATCCCGGTTTTGACAGCGTTCGTAATGGCGGTTCCGGGCGTCTCGGTCGAAACGCCTTATGTTCTCTCTTACGGTGGCTTCCTTAGGGAGGAAGCAAAGTCAAAACAGTCTTGTTCCCGTTCACAACGCTCTTTCGTTCCTCTGTAATTTCACTCGGTGTTTCTCTCAGCTAGTAGAATGATGAGCCCCGACGACATGGCTTCGGAGATTGCCGCCGAGGATTTGGGGAGAATACGTCAATAGTACGGCATTCCCTCGAATGTTGTTCTGAGATTGCCGGAGCCCGAGCATAGGGTTTCGTAGGATCTGGAGAACGGGGTCTTTCTTTATGAAGATAGCCTGAAGGCGGGCCTCCGATTTCCCCTGCATCCCTTGGTGAGGGAGATCATGAGATTCTACAATGTTTTCCCGACGATGGTAGCTCCCAACAGTTGGCGCATCATCGGGTTATCTCAATGTGTAGCCGAATTCAGGTAACGGCAAATCTTCCTCTCTTTCGTGCCTGTTTCCACTTGATATCTGGGAGAAAATCGGAGTGGCCTTACATCGGACCTCGGAGGTCATTCAAGATGATAACAGACAAACCCTTGTCCATAAAGGAGTGGAAGGTCAGATTCTTTATTGCCGAGGGGAACATCGGCTCCGATTTTCTCGGGATGGGAAAACTTTGTTCGGGATGTGGAAGCACATCCGACCCTGTCTAAATAGGAGAAGGAGGATTTGGAGGTCCTTCGTGATGCCTGGACGTTTTCGGCTAATGATTTATTGTCGGAGGAGGCTCTCCTCGCCGCCGGCTTAGCCCCCTCGACCCGCATGGTGAGTTCTTTTGTTTTTCCATTGATTTTCGAGCAAAGATATATCGGTCTAACCACTTGTTATCTGTCACCACAGCCAAGAAGTATGAACTATCGGGCCACATAAAGAAAAGAATGAGCAAACGCCCGAGTGAGAGCAGCGGTGGAGAGAAACGCAAGCCTGAGAAGAGGGCTCGCTTCTCCGAAGAGCGCTCGCCGAGGTTGGGTAATCATTGGGGGGCTGAAAACAGAGGAGGACTCAAAGAGGACTGCTGAGATCCCTTGTCCTTCAGTGGTGAAATAGTAGATAGCCTGGACGAGACTCCATTGGCTTGTCCGGAAGCCCCTCCTTTGGAAGATGAGCCAATGGCTGGCACAGCAGAGTTCGGTGTCCCTGAGGGCTCACCTTCAGGCGAGAAGATGTCTCTAGCCTTATCAGGAGGACAGGAGGGAGCAACCGCAAATGTCGAGGCTCAAGACGAGCTCTCCATTGGAGGGCTCCCCCTGGAGGGATTCAATGGCAGCGACGTTGGGCCGACCGCAGCGGGGGCTCGCAAGGAGCCTACGGCTGGAGAACCTCTTCCTGGAGAGGTTGGGGCAACTGATGAACAAACTGAAGCCTTGGTGGGTCCTGCAGGGGATGAGCAGGTACCCATGATCGAGGGAAGGAGCTCAGACAAGGGGAGAGAGCAACGTAAAGGTCTTGCGGCCGAAGCTTCTTCCACCAAAGTTTCGGGTAAACTGGCGTCTGGGTTGGCCGAGTTATCCGAGGCATCCCAGGTTAGTATTCTGCTGAGGGAGGCCGAGAGGGCAAAGGCTTCTCAGTTGGAGGTCGTCCGGACCGATCCTTTGGACGGCGACGGTCAGCCCGGTGGCTCGGAATCAGCCATCGAGGCGGCGTTTGCGGACCTGATGAGGTCATCACTGTATCTGGGCACGGATCCCTCGGCGAATGAGTTCACAGACCTAGATCTGGTTGATGCCGCATTTGGCCAGCGGGGCGTGGCGACTATTAACCTAATTATTGATTTTGATGATTAATAAAAGATATGAGTATATTCATTTTGTTACTAATAAATTTAACAAGTGTTTTAGGGCTTAGAAATGTTTGATTAATCAAAAGGTATAAAGAAATGTGTTTTGAATCAAATGCCAAAGGTATGTTTCAAAATTCAGAGCATGGAGTCGACACCTAGAAGGTCTGGAGCCGACCCCATGGCCGATCAAATGCTTTCCTGATTTTTGGCACGGTCTGGAGCTAACACCCAGTGTTTCGGAGCCGACATCCAGAGTTTCGGAGCCGACACTTATAGTGTCTGGAGCCGACTCCAATGCGGGAACAGAAAGCATATTTTTTGGACTACCTGGAGCCATCACTTATAGTTTTTCAGAGCCGACTCCCGAATGCGGCAAGCCGACACTCAACTTTTTCAGAGCCGACTCCTCAATGAACCATTACTTTCTATTTTTGGATACTCGACTTGGAGCCGACACCTGAAAAGTTGGAGCCGACTCCAACCTATCAGGAACAGATTTTCAAAATATCAGAACGGCCTCCAATGGTAATATTTTCTCACCTAATCTCTAACGGACATTTTTTTGTGTGTAGGAGGAACCTAAGGACAGAAATAACGGCTAGTTTTCCACCTAATCTTGGATTAAGAAGAATTTATAAAAGGGGAGTCCGTCCGTTTGAAAAAAGACGATGAAAAATAGAGAGAAAATAACCTGAAAAATCCTAGAAGTCTTGAGTAAGAAATCCAAGAGGAAAGAGTCAAATTTCAAATCCATCAACTCCAAAAAGCTCAAAGAGAAATCCAAAGCATTCAAGTTCAAAATCGGAGGATTTTCCAAAATAAGAAAAAGAGAACCAAAATCCCTATTTTTCCAACTTCTCATCTGTAAATCTTTGTGAAGAATCCGAGCTGAGGCCTAATTCAATATCTCAAAGGAGTAGAGGAAAAGAAGAAAAGAAGAAAAGCTTAAATCAACTCTGCATCAAACAGACTTTTTAACCTTGTTTATTTATATTGAATATTTTCTTATTTGAGGAGCTGTTTTTATTGTAAACTCTATTCTCATTTGTTTGTGCTAGTTCAATCAGGGGGATTGAATTAGAGGAGGTAGTATATCTCGGGTCAAGCTAGATTAGCTTGGGTTTGGGTTTTGTGCTGGTGAGCCCGGAAAACCAGCTGGGTTCGTTGTGATCCAGGGGGAAACAACAAGTTTTGAGTTGTGAGCTTGTAAAACAACTCGGCTGTAATCTAGTAGATTATAGTGTGTACCCAAGTGGTACTTGGGAGTGGACGTAGGTGTTGGATATACCAACCACTATAAAATCCTTGTGTTTGCCATGTTTTGATTCTCTCTCTCTATCTCTTTGTTTGTGGTTAATATTTATCCTGCACTTAATCTTGTGTATTCCAAAGCCAATGGTTTTAAAAGGTTAAATTTTTAAGAACCCAATTCACCCCCCCCTCTTGGGTTGCCATCTGGGCCAACAATTGGTATCAGAGCTTGTGCTCATTTGATTTTGGTCTAACGATCAAGAGCTAAAGATCCAAATGGTAGCTCAAGCTAGCTCATCTTATTTAGAAGGTCAATCCACTAATCGACCTCCTTTATTTAATGGAACTAATTATAGTTATTGGAAAGCTAGGATGAAGATTTTTATTCAAGCACTTGACTATGACTTATGGGGAATCATAGTTAATGGTCCACACATACCCACAATTAGAGTAGACAACATGGTGATTCCTAAATTGAAAACGGAATGGGATGAACATGATAAGAAGTTGGCTCAGCTCAATGCTAAAGCCATGAATGTTTTGTATTGTTCATTGGATGCAAATGAATTTAATCGAATTTCTACATGTATTTCCGCAAAAGAAATTTGGGATAGATTAGAAGTTACCCATGAGGGTACTAATCAAGTAAAGAATCAAAAATTAATATTTTGATGCATAAATATGAACTATTTAGCATGGAACAAACTGAAACTATTACATGCATGTACACAAGATTCATGATATTGTAAATGGGTTGAAAAGTCTTGGTAAGACTTATACTAATTCTGAACTTGTGCGTAAAATTCTTATGTCACTTCCAGATCATGGGAAGCGAAGGTGACTGCTATCCAAGAAGCCAAGGACTTAAACATTTTACCTTTGGAGGAGATACTTGGATCCTTGATGACTCATGAGCTGACTATAAAGCAACATCAAGAGGAGGAAGTCAAGAAGAAGAAAACTATTGCTTTTAAGGCTGCAGAAAGTGAGGAAAGCTGCAGTGATGGTGATGATAATGAGGAGATTGCACTCCTTTCTAGAAAATTTAAAAAATTCATGCAAAGAAGGAGACCCTTCCATAAGAAAAAGTCTGGAACAAAAATGGAAGGAGAAAAAGAGAAAGAGAAGGACAAAGAAAAGAAAAAGAGCCCTTAATATGTTATGAGTGCAAGAAACTGGGGCATTTCAGATATGACTGTCCTCAACTGAAGAAAGTCTACAAGAAGAAGAAGAAGGCTTATGTTGCAACATGGAGTGATAGTGAAGAATCCTCTTCTGAGGAGGAACAAAAGTGTTGGTCCAGATAGCAACACAAGAGGGGGTGAATTGGGTTTTTCAAAAATTAAACTCTTTTTTAAAAACAATCCCTCAGCGGAAGTGAAAACTTAAATGTACATGAATTAAAACAGAGTATGCATAGATAGAGAGTTAGAGACAAGGAAACAATCACTGCAAGCACAAGAATTTTATAGTGGTTCGGTGTACCTACACCTACATCCACTCCCAAGTACCTCTTGGGTCCACACTATAATCAATCTAATTACAGCAGAGTTGCTTTACAAGCTCACAACTTGAACTTATTGTTTTCCCGGGTACACAACGAACCCAGCTGGTTTTCAATGCTCACCAGCACAAAACCTTACAACACAAGCAACTGCTTGCACAAGGCTAATAGCCTCAACTGAATCAATCCCCTGATTGACCCAGCAAACAATAATGTTTTACAAATCAAGAGCTCCTCCAATGAGCAAATATACAATGATAGAACAAAGATAAAGAGATAGGAATCAAAGCCTGATTTGCAGATCTTGGTGGTTTGCTTCTTCTCTTCTCTTGAGTGGATTTTCCTTTAGTATGCCCTTGAACCTTAGAAGATCAGAAAACTAGGGCTTACTTCTTCTTTTGAGATTTCTTCAAAATAGAACTAAGAAGCTATAAATCTCTCTCTTTTCTGTTGAAAAATCAGTATAATCTTTCCTTTCGAATCTTCCCTCTTTTCTCTTTTGATTTTCTGATGAATTTCACTCTTGTTTTTCTTATCTCTCTGTTTTTCCTCTCTTCTTTTCTTCCTCTTCTTCTTTTTTTTCGGATACAACAAAAACCCCTTCTTATAGACCCTTCTTAATCCATAAATAGTTGAAAACTATCCGTTAGAAACAAGTGTAAGAAGGATTAGAACCAAATAGGGTAATAGCCGTTGGGATTAAAAAGATAAAAATAAAGTTTAGAGACGTTCTGACAGTTCTGGAGTCATTTCTGACAATCTGGAGTCGACTCTAACTTTTCTGGAGTCGGCTCTAAATCAAAAATCCCCAATCCGCTCGATCTAGAGTCGTCTCTGACTTTTCTGGGGTCGATACAAAAATCTTCTGGAGTCGACTCTAACAGTCCAGGTGTCGACTCTAAGTCGTGACCAAAAAAACCATCGTTCTGTCTTTCTGTTGGAGTCGGCTCTAACAGTCCAGGTGTCGACTCTAAAGTCTGTGCCGATTTTTGGAGTCGACTCTGCGATTCCATGTGTCGTCTAATGTCTGCAATCTTACCTTGACATTAGATTCGAACTAGAACTTGATTTGTCTTGTGATTTTGATTAATAAATCAAATCATAAATTGAAAAACTTAACCAAAATCATTAGTAACTTCAAATGTTATACTCAAATATTTTGTTAATCATCAAAATCAATAATTGGGTAAACAATCTCCCCCTTTTTGATGATGACAAAAACTTTGAGTATATGCATTAAAGATTCATTTGAAATAAGCGTTATAGACATTGTTAAAGCTTTAAAACTTCCTAACAGAGAATTTGATGCCAAGTTTCAAAATGAACTTTAAAATACTTGAGTTCTATTATAAACAGCAATCAAGATGATTTAACTTTACGCAGAAAATCATTAAGCTCCCCCTGCATTAAATAACTCCCCCTATGCAAGGTACATGTAAATAAACTGAAATGATTTATACCAATTGATTAGAATTTAAAATTTCTCTCCATCTCAAAATTTCTCTCCCCCTTTTGAGATATGCCAATTGATTAAAACATATTGAAATCTTATATTTTTTTCATTCTCTCTCCTTATTTTCTTTCTCTCTTTCCTTTATGCATATACAAATTTCTCTCCCCCTTTTTTGTTATCAGCAATAAGGTGAGTTTAAAAACAATAATGTAAGTTATCAGAGCGAGGTTGTTGGTTCATTCAATCATAGAGATAGTAAACTTCATTTCAATTGCCAAGATAATTATATTTCAATTCAAGATGCATACATGTGTCTATCAAAATACATTCACAGTAAAGTACCATATCACTTAGAAATTCCTAGATACAAGCTAACAAAGTATAGCAAACTAGAAATCCTAAGATACAAACTAGAATAAGAAAAGCTAATCTTAGGTCTCTAATAGGCTAGGGTAGGATAGGCTTAGATAGGGTATCACTATAGGAAATAGAAGGTCAAACATGTTCGTAAACAATTTTCTTCAGATGACCTATCATTTCCATAATCTCATCTTTTTGTGATTTCTTAAAGCCTTCAAGACAACCTTAACTTGAGCAACAGCAAGGTCTAAATCTTTTTCAATTGTCCCGTAGCATCTAGATAAGCTCTAGATCCATCTGCAATCAAGTCAAGTCTGGAATTGATCTCCTCCTTAAACTGTCTGATGTCATCTCTCATCTGACTAATCATCTCTCCTCTGACTGTCATACTCAGCTAATAATGCTCTGAGCTAACCAATTTGCACATCTGAAAATCTACCAGATACAAATGCTGTCTGAGGTGGAGGTGAAGGGTATGTGCTTGGTCCAGCCTCTGAAGGTCCGACAGTAGATGGTCCCGCAACAGATGGGTCAGGGATGTCCTCTGCTCTGGCCTCCTCAACTCTGGCCTCCTGAATCTCTTTATCCAAATACCATTTACCTTTCTGAAGCCCATACGGTGAATGGTAGAGACACTGTAGTAGTCTATATGCCTTAGTTTCCTCAGTGGCTCATTATCCATGATCAACACACCTTGGCTTCTAAATACCAAAGTCATAATCATACCATATGGCAATGTGGATCTCTTCTTGGTAGCAACCTCTGCCATATAGCCTATCATCATCCCAGCTAAATTTACTGGCCTCCCAGTGATGATGCAATCCATCAACAAGATGTCTCGCTCTGAGACATACTCAAATCGGCCTATCTTGGGAAATAATATCCTCCCGCAGATGTTATGAAGTAGCCTGAGTTTCAAATTCGGTTGATTTGCCATAATCTCCTCAAACTCAGATACCTCTCTCCCTAGCATCCTAGATAGGGCACCACTTCGATCATCATGCTGACACTCATTTAGCCCAACAGTGGGCATCTCTAACAAATTTTAAAGGATCTCAGCAGTGATTACAACTCTTTTTCCTCTAACATAACTTACTAAACCTCCCTCTCCTCTACTCAAATCATTGTAGAACTCTCTTACGAGGGCAGGGTAAGTAGGAATATCTAAAGAACAAGCTTTTCCCATCCCATTTCCTTTAATAGATGGCCAATAGCAAAATTCTCCGAAGCAAAGAAATCAAAATCAACTTTCCTTCCGGTTGTGATAGCCTTACCCGCTAATAGGTCGATATGTGGAGAAGATGGAGAAGGTGGAGAAGCCTCTTAAGTGGCAGATGATGAAGACGAAGCTTGCCTCTGAATCGAGCTCTCCTCGTGGGAACCACCGATCCACCAACAGTAGCACGCCTCTTAGGAGCCATAGGATTTGAATGGAATGAGTAATCAAGAGATTTGAAGGGTTTAGGGGTGTTGGAATCAGGTTGGAACGACTCTAGAAAGGATTTGGAGAAGATGGATTTCATTTAGGTGTCGACTCTGCCTTATATTTTTGACCTAGGTTCACTTAGAGTCGACTCCCGCAAAGCGAGGTGTCGGCTCCGAACCAGAAAATCTGTCAGCGCTCGAATTAGAGTCGGCTCTGCAAAAGCAGGTGTCGCTCTAATTGCCCAGACAGAACATCAAATAGGAAGGTGTCGACTCACAAACTGAAGGTGTCGACTCCACAGACTGAAGGTGCCGACTCCACAATAGTTTCAGTGAAAAATTTGAATTTCAAGGATCTGAAACTGATCAAATTAATCATCAAACTCTAGACAAGTGTCCCTTAACAATTGGGGAAACAATGAATCAAATTTCTAGATAAATTTCCTTATTGAACATAGAGGATTTTCAAGAAATTGATGAAGTCTAGATAGTTGTTGTCCTTAAGAGTTTCAGAAAGTCATTCTAAAGGATCACAAACTCCTAATTCTCCTCTAAGATAACAAAATCTTTCTTCACTTAATGGTTTGGTAAAAATATCAGCTAATTGATCATTAGTATTCACATATTCAAGACAAACATCATTGTTGGAAACATGTTCTCTGATAAAGTGATGTCTAATTTCTATGTGTTTAGTTCTTGAATGTTGAATTGGATTCTTAGTTAGATTGATTGCACTAGTATTATCACATCTAATAGGAATTTTATCAAGTGTGATACCATAATCTTCAAGTTGTCGCTTAATCCAAAGGATTTGAGCACAGCAACTTCCAGCTGCAACATACTCTGCCTCAGCAGTGGATAATGCAACCGAATTTTGCTTCTTGCTAAACCAAGAGATTAAGTTACTTCCTAAAAGTTGGCATGCACCACTTGTACTCTTCCTATCTAATTTACAACCAGCATAATCAGAATCAGAATAAGCAATCAACTTCAAAGTTGAGTCTCTAGAATACCATAATCCTACATTTTTAGTTCCATTTAAGTATCTAAAGATTCTTTTAACAGCAAATAAATGTGATTCTTTAGGATTAGATTGATATCTTGCACATAGGCAAACAGAAAACATAATATCTGGCCTACTTGCAGTTAAGTAAAGAAGTGATCCGATCATACCTCGGTAATGCTTCTGATCTACTTTCTTACCTTCTTCATCCTTGTCCAGCTTGCATGAGGGACTCATTGGCGTACCAAGAGGTTTAGCAGATTCCATACCAAACTTCTTGAGTATTTCCTTTGTGTACTTTGTTTGGTTGATGAAAATCCCCGCTTTCTCTTGTTTGATTTGAAGTCCAAGGAAGAAGTTGAGTTCTCCCATCATGCTCATCTCGAATTCTCCCTGCATTAACTTAGCAAATTCTTGACAAAGGAGATTGTTAGTAGCACCAATACATGTCATCAACATAAATTTGAACAATTAATAAATCCTTTTCTTTTCTTTTTAAAAACAAAGTCTTATCAACATTTCCTCTAGAAAAATCATTTTCAATCAAAAATTTACTCAATCTATCATACCATGCTCTAGGTGCTTGCTTTAAACCATAAAGTGCTTTGTGTAATTTGAAGACGTGGTTTGAAAATTCATGATCTTCAAAACCAGGAGGTTGTTCAACATAAACTTCCTCATTTATAAAACCATTTAAAAATGCACTTTTAACATCCATTTAAAATAAGTTGATATTGATGAGCATGCAAAAGCAAGTAATAACCTAATGGCTTCTAATCTAGCAACAGGTGCAAAGGTTTCATCAAAATCTATACCTTCTTCCTGATTATATCCCTTTGCAACTAATCTAGCCTTATTTCTAATTACCAAGCCATTTTCATCCAATTTATTTCTAAAAACCCATTTAGATCCTATTATAGGGTGGTCTCTAGGTCTGTCTACTAGGGTCCAAACTTGGTTCCTAGTGAATTGGTTTAACTCTTCCTGCATTGCTAACATCCAATAACTATCTTTCTCAGCTTCCTCTATAGTTTTGGGTTCTATATGAGATACAAATGCAAGATGATTATTGATATTTCTCATTGATGATCTAGTCCTTACACCTTGAGATGGATCACCTATGATTAGGTCCTTAGGATGACCATAAGCATATCTCCAATCTCTAGGTAGATCTTTATCATTATGAGCAGTATCAATACCATCATCCTTAGGTGAGTCATCATCCTTAGCTTCAGGTTCTTGATCTGAAGATACATTTAATTTTTCAATACCTCTTTCAATCAAAGATGTATCTTCCTCATCATCAATTTTACTCGAACTTGATGCTAAAGACTCATCAAACACTATATGAATGGATTCTTCTACAACTAAGCTTCTCTTATTAAATACTCTATATGCCTTGCTAGATGTAGAATATCCTAGGAAAATACCTTCATCAGACTTTGCATCAAACTTCCCAAGATTGTCCTTACCATTGTTATGAATAAAACATCTACAACCAAATGCATGAAAATAACCTAAATTGGGTTTCCTATTATGCCATAGTTCATAGGGAGTCTTCTTAAGGATAGGTCTAATCAGGGCTCTATTTAGGATGTAACATGCTGTGTTTATAGCTTCCGCCCAAAAATATTTTGGAAGTTGGCTTTCACATAGCATGGTACGGGCCATGTCTTCTAAAGTCCTATTCTTTCTTTCTACAACTCCATTTTGTTGTGGTGTCCTAGGTGCTGAAAAATTATGATGTATGCCTTTTTCAAAACAGAATTTTTCAAATAAGTGATTTTCAAATTCAGTTCCATGATCACTTCTAATAGACACTATGGTAGTGTTTTTCTCATTTGTGACTTTCTTAACGAATTTCAGGAATATTGAGAAAGTCTCATCTTTGTGAGCCAAAAACATTACCCAAGTGAATCTAGAGTAATCATCTACTATCACAAGACCATATTTCTTTCCTCCTAGACTTGTGGTTCTAGTAGGTCCAAAAAGGTCCATGTGTAGTAGCTCTAGTGGCCTAGTAGTTGAAACAACATTCTTAGATTTGAAAGAAGTTCTTGTTTGTTTTCCAAATTGACATGCATCACAGATTCGATTATTTTCAAAATTTAAGCTAGGAATACCTTTAACTAGATCCATTTTCAATAGTTTAGAAATTAGGTGTGTGCTTGCATGACCTAATCTACGATGCCATAGCCAACCAATCTCATTCATCTTAGCATTATTAGCAACTAAGCAATGATTACTTGGAGATAAATTACTCAAATCAATTAAGTACACATTGCCATAACGTTTACCAACAAGAATAATGCTGTTATCAATGGGATTAGTAACAGTGCAAATAGAAGCTTCAAAGAAACTTTGAAACCTTTATCACACAGTTGGCTAATACTTATCAAATTATGCTTAAGTCCATCAACATATAAAACATTATCAATATGAGTAGATGGAGTAATTTGAATCTTACCAATACCCATGATATGGCCTTGACCATTATCACCAAAAGTAACTACTCCACCTCTTTTCGATTCAAGGGTGATGAATTGATCTTTATCACCCGTCATGTGTCTTGAGCAACCACTATCAAGGTACCACTTTCTTTTCAGTCTGATGGCTGCAAGACACTCCTGCAAAATATTCATATCTTAACTTTAGGTACCAAAGCCTTCTTGGGTCCTTCATGGTTAGACACAATAAATATTGTTCCTTTGGGAACCCAAATCATCTTTCTTTTATCATATGGAGTTTTACACATATAAGATTTATGTCCTATGTTTTCATATTTAAATAAGTAATATTTGATGATTTTTCAGCATGTACAAAAATATTTTTCAAGGATTTTTGCTTTTTAAGTGGATTATATCCTAATCCAGCTTTATCAAAAATAGCTTTTTGATTGTCCAAAATCATATTAAGTTTGATAGAGCTCAAAGTAAATTTATCAACTATAGGTTTAAGTCTATCAACTTCATTTTTCAAGCTTTCATTTTCTTTCATTAAAAGTTCTTTTTCTACAACATGCTTTTCATTTTCTAAAGATAGATTTTGCATTTGATTTTTCATATCTTTGTTCTTTGAATTTAATTTTGCAAAATCATCCATCAATTCATAAAAAGCACTATGCAACTCATCGAAAGTAAAGTCATCAAGAAAACTTGGACTTACCTCATCATTGTTCGCCATGAAGCATAGATTGGCCATTTCACTCTTCTCTTCCTCTTCGAGACTTGAGCTTTCCGAATCACTCCATATGGCCATCATTGCCTTCTTTTTGAGTCTCCGGTGCCTTTCTTTAGTTGTGGGCATTCAGATTTAAAGTGACCTGGCTTTTTGCATTCAAAACAGATAACTTCTTTTTCTTTGCCCTTGTCCTCATCTTTTCTAGCAAAGGTCTTTTTCTTTTCAAACTTCTTTCTTCATGAATTTTTAAACTTCCTTGTGATGAGTGCCATGTCCTCATCATCACTTTCATCTTCAGATTCATGAGGCTCTTCCATATATTCAGAAATCTTAAGAGCCATAGTCCTCTTCTTCTTTGACTCATCATCATCAACATGTTGCTTAACTTGAAGCTCATGAGTCATCAAGGATCCCAAAAATTCTTCCAGGGGCAGGGTACTTAGATCCTTTGCCTCTTGTATTGCAGTCACTTTAGCTTCCCAAGTCCTAGGCAAGGAACGCAAAACCTTCCTCACAAGATCAGAATTATCATAAGATTTACCAAGACTTTTTAAATCATTAACTATATCAGTAAATCTTGTAAACATATCAGAAATAGATTCACATGCATCCATTTTAAACAATTCATACTTATGAACTAGCATGTTAATCTTGGATTCCTTGACTTGATTTGTTCCCTCATGGGTAACCTTAAGTCTATCCCAGATTTCCTTAGCAGAAATGCAAATAGATATACGATTGAATTCATTTGCATCTAATAAGCAGTACAAAACATTCATAGCCTTGGCATTAAGTTGTGCCAATTTTTTATCATATTCATCCCATTCTGTTTCTGGTTTAGGAATCTCCATGTCATTAACTCTAGCAGTGGGTGTGTGTGGTCCATTGACTATAATGCTCCATAGATCATAGTCAAGTGCTTGAATGAAAATTTTCATTCTAGCCTTCTAATAATAACCATAGTTTAAGCCATTAAACAAGGGTGGTCTATTTATAGATTGGCCTTCAAAAAAGATGAACCAGCTTGAGTTGCCATGTGGATCTTTGACTCTTGATCGTTAGATCAAATCAAATGAGCACTAGCTCTGATACCAATTGTTGGTCCAGATAGCAACCCAAGAGGGGGGGTGAATTGGGTTTTTCAAAAATTAAACTCTTTTTAAAAACAATCCCCCAACGGAAGTGAAAACTTAGATGTACATGAATTAAAACAGAGTATGCACAGATAGAGAGTTAGAGACAAGGAAACAATCACTGCAAACACAAGAATTTTATAGTGGTTCGGTGTACCTACACCTACATCCACTCCCAAGTACCTCTTGGTCCACACTATAATCAATCTGATTACAGCAGAGTTGTTTTACAAGCTCACGACTTGAACTTGTTGTTTTCCTGGGTGCACAACGAACCCAGCTGGTTTTCAAGGCTCACCAGCACAAAACCTTACAATACAAGCAACTGCTTGCACAAGGCTAACAGCCTCAACTGAATCAATCCCCTGATTGACCCAGCAAACAATAATGTTTTACAAATCAAGAGCTCCTCCAATGAGCAAATATACAATGATAGAACAAAGATAAAGAGATAGGAATCAAAGCCTGATTTGCAGATCTTGGTGGCTTGCTTCTTCTCTTCTCTTGAGTGGATCTTCCTTTAGTATGCTCTTGAAGCTCAGAAGATCAAAAACTAGGGCTTGCTTCTTCTTTTGAGATTTCTTCAAAATAGAACTAAGAAAGCTATAAATCTCTCTCTTTTCTGTTGGAAAATCAGTATAATCTTTCCTTTCGAATCTTCCCTCTTTTCTCTTTTGATTTTCTGATGAATTTCACTCTTGTTTTTCTTATTCTCTGTTTTTCCTCTCTTCTTTCTTCCTCTTCTTTTTTTTTGGATACAACAAAACCCCTTCTTATAGACCCTTCTTAATCATAAATAGTTAAAAACTATCCGTTAGAAACAAGTGTAAGAAGGATTAGAACCAAATAGGGTAATAGCCATTGGGATTAAAAAGATAAAAATAAAGTTTAGAGACGTTCTGACAGTTCTGGAGTCGTTTCTGACAATCTAGAGTCGACTCTAACTTTTCTGGAGTCGGCTCTAAATTAAAAATCCCCAATCGCTCGATCTGGAGTCGTCTCTGACTTTTCTGGGGTCGACACAAAAATCTTCTGGAGTCGACTCTAACAGTCCAGGTGTCGACTCTAAGTCGTGACCAGAAAAACCATCGTTCTGTCTTTCTGTTGGAGTCGGCTCTAACAGTCCAGTGTCGACTCTAAAGTCTGTGCCAATTTTCGGAGTCGACTCTGCGATTCCATGTGTCGACTCTAATGTCTGCAATCTTACCTTGACATTAGATTCGAACTAGAACTTGATTTGTCTTGTGATTTTGATTAATAAATCAAATCATAAACTGAAAAACTTAACCAAAATCATTAGTAACTTCAAATGTTATACTCAAATAGTTTTGTTAATCATCAAAATCAATAATTGGGTAAACAATCTCCTCCTTTTTGATGATGACAAAAACTTTGAGTATATGCATTAAAGATTCATTTGAAATAAGCGTTATAGACATTGTTAAAGCTTTAAAACTTCCTAACAGAGAATTTGATGCCAAGTTTCAAAATGAACTTTAGAAACATACTTGAGTTCTATTATAACAGCAATCAAGATGATTTAACTTTACGCAGAAAATCATTAAGCTCCCCCTGCATTAAATAACTCCCCCTATGCAAGGTACATGTAAATAAACTAAAATCGATTTGATACCAATTGATTAGAATTTAAAATTTCTCTCCGTCTCAAAACTTCTCTCCCCTTTTGAGATATGCCAATTGATTAAAACATATTGAAATCTTATATTTTTTCATTCTCTCTCCTTATTTTCTTTCTCTCTTTCCTTTATGCATATACAAATTTCTCTCCCCCTTTTTTGTTATCAGCAATAAGGTGAGTTTAAAAACAATAATGTAAGTTATCAGAGCGAGGTTGTTGGTTCATTCAATCATAGAGATAGTAAACTTCATTTCAATTGCCAAGATAATTATATTTCAATTCAAGATGCATTACATGTGTCTATCAAAATACATTCACAGTAAAGTACCATATCAATTAGAAATTCCTAGATACAAGCTAACAAAGTATAGTAAACTAGAAATCCTAAGATACAAACTAGAATAAGAAAAGCTAATCTTAGGTCTCTAATAGGTTAGGGTAGGATAGGCTTAGATAGGGTATCACTATAGGAAATAGAAGGTCAAACATGTTTGTAGATAATTTTCTTCAGATGACCTATCATTTCATAATCTCATCTTTTGTGATTTCTTAAAGCCTTCAAGACAACCTCAACTTGAGCAACAACAAGGTCTAATTCTTTCTTCAATTGTCCTGTAGCATCTAGATAAGCTCTAGATCCATCTGCAATCCCTTCCAGCCTTTCAAAAATCTTTTGAAGCTCAGTACTAAGGGACTCTGCAGAGCGGCTAATGGAAAATGAAATCAAGTCGAGTCTGGAATTGATCTCCTCCTTAAACTGTCTGATGTCATCTCTCATTGACTAATCTCATCTCTCCTCTGACTGTCATACTCAGCTAATAATGCTCTGAGCTGACCAATCTCAAATCTGAAAATCTACCAGATACAAATGCTGTCTGAGGTGGAGGTGAAGGGTATGTGCTTGGTCCAGCCTCTGAGGTCAGCGTAGATGGTCCCGCAACAGATGGGTCAGGGATGTCCTCTGCTCTGGCCTCCTCAACTCTGGCCTCCTGAACTCTCTTTATCCAAATACCATTTACCTTTCTAAAGCCCATACGGTGAATGGTAGAGACACTGTAGTAGTCTGTATGCCTTAGTTTCCTCAGTGGCTCATTATCCATGATCAACACACCTTGGCTTCTAAATACCAAAGTCAGAATCATACCATATGGCAATGTGGATCTCTTCTTGGTAGCTGCCTCTGCCATATAGCCTATCATCATCCCAGCTAAATTTACTGGCCTCCCAGTGATGATGCAATCCATCAACAAGATGTCTCGCTCTGAGACATACTCAAATCGGCCTATCTTGGGAAATAAGATCCTCCCGCAGATGTATGAAGTAGCCTAGTTCAAATTCAGTTGATTGCCATAATCTCCTCAAACTCAGATACCTCTCTCCTAGCATCCTAGATAGGGCACCACTTCGATCATCGTGCTGACACTCATTTAGCCCAACAGTGGGCATCTCTAACAAATTTCCAAGGATCTCAGCAGTGATTACAACTCTTTTTCCTCTAACATAACTTACTAAACCTCCCTCTCCTCTACTCAAATCATTGTAGAACTCTCTTACGAGGGCAGGGTAAGTAGGAATATCCAAAGAACAAGCCTTTTCCCATCCCATTTCCTTTAATAGACGGCCAATAGAAAAATTCTCGAAGCAAAGAAATCAAAATCAACTTTCCTTCCGGTTGTGATAGCCTTACCCGCTAATAGGTCGATACGTGGAGAAGATGGAGAAGGTGGAGAAGCCTCTTAAGTGGCAGATGATGAAGACGAAGCTTGCCTCCGAATCAAGCGTCTCCTCGTGGGAACCGCCGATCCACCAATAGTAGCACGCCTCTTAGGAGCCATAGGATTTGAATGGAATGAGTAATCAAGAGATTTGAAGGGTTTAGGGGTGTTGGAATCAGGTTGGAACGACTCTAGAAAGGATTTGGAGAAGATGGATTTCATTTAGGTGTCGACTCTGCCTTATATTTTTGACCTAGGTTCACTTAGAGTCGACTCCCGCAAAGCGAGGTGTCGGCTCCGAACCAGAAAATCTGTCAGCGCTCGAATTAGAGTCGGCTCTGCAAAAGCAGGTGTCGGCTCTAATTGCCCAGACAGAACATCAAATAGGAAGGTGTCGACTCCACAAACTGAAGGTGTCGACTCCACAGACTGAAGGTGTCGACTCCATAATAGTTTCAGTGAAAAATTCAAATTTCAAGGATCTGAAACTGATCAAATTAATCATCAAACTCTAGACAAGTGTCCCTTAACAATTGGGGAAACAATGAATCAAATTTCTAGATAAATTTCCTTATTGAACATAGAGGATTTTCAAGAAATTGATGAAGTCTAGATAGTTGTTGTCCTTAAGAGTTTCAGAAAGTCATTCTAAAGGATCACAAACTCCTAATTCTCCTCTAAGATAACAAAATCTTTCTTCACTTAATGGTTTGGTAAAAATATCAGCTAATTGATCATTAGTATTCACATATTCAAGACAAACATCATTGTTGGAAACATGTTCTCTGATAAAGTGATGTCTAATTTTATGTGTTTAGTTCTTGAATGTTGAATTGGATTCTTAGTTAGATTGATTGCACTAGTATTATCACATCTAATAGGAATTTTATCAAGTGTGATACCATAATCTTCAAGTTGTCGCTTAATCCAAAGGATTTGAGCACAGCAACTTCCAGCTGCAACATACTCTGCCTCAGCAGTGGATAATGCAACCGAATTTTGCTTTTTGCTAAACCAAGAGATTAAGTTATTTCCTAAAAGTTGGCATGCACCACTTGTACTCTTCCTATCTAATTTACAACCAGCATAATCAGAATCAGAATAAGCAATCAACTTCAAAGTTGAGTCTCTAGAATACCATAATCCTACATTTTTAGTTCCATTTAAGTATCTAAAGATTCTTTTACAGCAAATAAATGTGATTCTTTAGGATTAGATTGATATCTTGCACATAGGCAAACAGAAAACATAATATCTGGCCTACTTGCAGTTAAGTAAAGAAGTGATCCGATCATACCTCGGTAATGCTTCTGATACTTTCTTACCTTCTTCATCCTTGTCCAGCTTGCATGAGGGACTCATTGGCGTACCAAGAGGTTTAGCAGATTCCATACCAAACTTCTTGAGGTATACTTTGTTTGGTTGATGAAAATCCCGCTTTCTCTTGTTTGATTTGAAGTCCAAGGAAGAAGTTGAGTTCTCCCATCATGCTCATCTCGAATTCTCCCTGCATTAACTTAGCAAATTCTTGACAAAGGAGATTGTTAGTAGCACCAAATACAATGTCATCAACATAAATTTGAACAATTAATAAATATTTTCTTTTCTTTTTAAAAACAAAGTCTTATCAATATTTCCTCTAGAAAAATCATTTTCAATCAAAAATTTACTCAATCTATCATACCATGCTCTAGGTGCTTGCTTTAAACCATAAAGTGCTTTGTGTAATTTGAAGACGTGGTTTGAAAATTCATGATCTTCAAAACTAGGAGGTTGTTCAACATAAACTTCCTCATTTATAAAACCATTTAAAAATGCTTTTAATGTCCATTTAAATAAATTGATATTGATGCAGCATGCAAAAGCAAGTAATAATCTAATGGCTTCTAATCTAGCAACAGGTGCAAAGGTTTCATCAAAATCTATACCTTCTTCCTGATTATATCCCTTTGCAACTAATCTAGCCTTATTTCTAATTACCAAGCCATTTTCATCCAATTTATTTCTAAAAACCCATTTAGATCCTATTATAGGGTGGTCTCTAGGTCTGTCTACTAGGGTCCAAACTTGGTTCCTAGTAAATTGGTTTAACTCTTCCTGCATTGCTAACATCCAATAACTATCTTTCTCAGCTTCCTCTATAGTTTTGGGTTCTATATGAGATACAAATGCAAGATGATTATTGATATTTCTCATTGATGATCTAGTCCTTACACCTTGAGATGGATCACCTATGATTAGGTCCTTAGGATGACCATAAGCATATCTCCAATCTCTAGGTAGATCTTTATCATTATGAGCAGTATCAATACCATCATCCTTAGGTGAGTCATCATCCTTAGCTTCAGGTTCTTGATCTGAAGATACATTTAATTTTTCAATACCTCTTTCAATCAAAGATGTATCTTCCTCATCATCAATTTTACCCGAACTTGATGCTAAAGACTCATCAAACACTATATGAATGGATTCTTCTACAACTAAGCTTCTCTTATTAAATACTCTATATGCCTTGCTAGATGTAGAATATCCTAGGAAAATACCTTCATCAGACTTTGCATCAAACTTCCCAAGATTGTCCTTACCATTGTTATGAATAAAATTTACAACCAAATGCATGAAAATAACCTAAATTGGGTTTCCTATTATGCCATAGTTCATAGGGAGTCTTCTTAAGGATAGGTCTAATCAGGGCTCTATTTAGGATGTAACATGCTGTGTTTATAGCTTCCGCCCAAAAATATTTTGGAAGTTGGCTTTCACATAGCATGGTACGGGCCATGTCTTCTAAAGTCTTATTCTTTCTTTCTACAACTCCATTTTGTTGTGGTGTCCTAGGTGCTGAAAAATTATGATGTATGCCTTTTTCAAAACAGAATTTTTCAAATAAGTGATTTTCAAATTCAGTTCCATGATCACTTCTAATAGACACTATGGTAGTATTTTTCTCATTTGTGACTTTCTTAACAAATTTTAGGAATATTGAGAAAGTCTCATCTTTGTGAGCCAAAAACATTACCCAAGTGAATCTAGAGTAATCATCTACTATCACAAGACCATATTTCTTTCCTCCTAGACTTGTGGTTCTAGTAGGTCCAAAAAGGTCCATGTGTAGTAGCTCTAGTGGCCTAGTAGTTGAAACAACATTCTTAGATTTGAAAGAAGTTCTTGTTTATTTTTCAAAATTGACATGCATCACAGATTCAATTATTTTCAAAATTTAAGCTAGGAATACCTTTAACTAGATCCATTTTCAATAGTTTAGAAATTAGGTGTGTGCTTGTATGACCTAATCTACGGTGCCATAGCCAACCAATCTCATTCATCTTAGCATTATTAGCAACTAAGCAATGATTACTTGGAGATAAATTACTCAAATCAATTAAGTACACATTTCCATAACGTTTGCCAACAAGAATAATGCTGTTATCAATGGGATTAGTAACAGTGCAAATAGAAGCTTCAAAGGAAACTTTGAAACCTTTATCACACAGTTGGCTAATACTTATCAAATTATGCTTAAGTCCATCAACATATAAAACATTATCAATATGAGTAGATGAAGTAATTTGAATCTTACCAATACCCATGATATGGCCTTGACCATTATCACCAAAAGTAACTACTCCACCTCTTTTCGATTCAAGGGTGATGAATTGATCTTTGTCACCCGTCATGTGTCTTGAGCAACCACTATCAAGGTACCACTTTCTTTTCAGTCTGATGGCCGCAAGACACTCCTGCAAAATATTCATATCTTAACTTTAGGTACCCAAGCCTTCTTGGATCCTTCATGGTTAGACACAATAAATATTGTTCCTTTGGGAACCCAAATCATCTTTTTTTTATCATATGGAGTTTTACGCATATAAGATTTATGTCCTATGTTTCCACATTTAAAACAAGTAATATTTGATGATTTTTCAGCATGTACAAAAATATTTTTCAAGGATTTTTGCTTTTTAAGTGGATTATATCCTAATCCAGCTTTATCAAAAATAGCTTTTTGATTGTCCAAAATCATATTAAGTTTGATAGAGCTCAAAGTAAATTTATCAACTATAGGTTTAAGTCTATCAACTTTATTTTTCAAGCTTTCATTTTCTTTCATCAAAAGTTCTTTTTCTACAACATGCTTTTCATTTTCTAAAGATAGATTTTGCATTTGATTTTTCAGATCTTTGTTCTTTGAACTTAATTTTGCAAAATCATCCATCAATTCATAAAAAGCACTATGCAACTCATCGAAAGTAAAGTCATCAAGAAAACTCGGACTTACCTCATCATTGTCCGCCATGAAGCATAGATTGGCCATTTCACTCTTCTCTTCCTCTTCGAAACTTGTGCTTTCCGAATCACTCCATGTGGCCATCATTGCCTTCTTTTTGAATCTCTGGGTGCCTTTCTTTAGTTGTGGGCATTCAGATTTAAAGTGACCCAGCTTTTGCATTCAAAACAGATAACTTTTTTTTCTTTGCCCTTGTCCTCATCTTTTTAGCAAAGGGCTTTTTCTTTTCAAACTTCTTCTTCTTCATGAATTTTTAAACTTCCTTGTGATGAGTGCCATGTCCTCATCATCACTTTTATCTTCAGATTCATGAGGCTCTTCCATATATTCAAAATCTTAAGAGCCATAGTCCTCTTCTTCTTTGACTCATCATCATCAACATGTTGCTTAACTTGAAGCTCATGAGTCATCAAGGATCCCAATAATTCTTCAGGGGCAGGGTACTTAGATCCTTTGCCTCTTGTATTGCAGTCACTTTAGCTTCCCAAGTCCTAGGCAAGGAACGCAAAACCTTCCTCACAAGATCAGAATTATCATAAGATTTACCAAGACTTTTTAAACCATTAACTATATCAGTAAATCTTGTAAACATATCAGAAATAGATTCACATGCATCCATTTTAAACAATTCATACTTATGAACTAGCATGTTAATCTTGGATTCCTTGACTTGATTTATTCCCTCATGTGTAACCTTAAGTCTATCCCAGATTTCCTTAGCAGAAATACAAATAGATATACGATCGAATTCATTTGCATCTAATAAGCAGTACAAAACATTCAAAGCCTTGGCATTAAGTTGTGCCAATTTTTTATCATGTTCATCCCTTTCCGTTTCCGGTTTAGGAATCTCCATGCCATTAACTCTAGCAGTGGGTGTGTGTGGTCCATTGACTATAATGCTCCATAGATCATAGTCAAGTGCTTGAATGAAAATTTTCATTGTAGCCTTCCAATAACTATAGTTTAAGCCATTAAACAAGGGTGGTCTATTTGTAGATTGGCCTTCGAAAAAAGATGAACCAGCTTGAGTTGCCATGTGGATCTTTGACTCTTGATCGTTAGATCAAATCAAATGAGCACTAGCTCTGATACCAATTGTTGGTCCAGATAGCAACCCAAGAGGGGGGGTGAATTGGGTTTTTCAAAAATTAAACTCTTTTTTAAAAACAATCCCTAAGCGGAAGTGAAAACTTAGATGTACACGAATTAAAACAGATTATGCACAGATAGAGAGTTAGAGACAAGGAAACAATCACTGCAAATACTAGAATTTTATAATGGTTCGTGTACCTACACCTACATCCACTCCCAAGTTCCTCTTGGGTCCACACTATAATCAATCCAATTATAACAGAGTTGTTTTACAAGCTCACGACTCGAACTTGTTGTTTTCTCAGGTGCACAACGAACCCAGCTGGTTTTCAAGGCTCACCAACACAAAACCTTACAACACAAGCAACTGCTTGCACAAGGCTAACAGTCTCAACTGAATCAATCCCCTGATTGACCCAACAAACAATAATATTTTACAAATCAAGAGCTCCTCCAATGAGCAAATATACAATGATAGAACAAAGATAAAGAGATAGGAATCAAAGCCTGAATTTGCATATCTTGGTGGCTTGCTTCTTCTCTTCTCTTGAGTGGATCTTCCTTTAGTATGCTCTTGAAGCTCAGAAGATCAAAAAACTAGGGCTTGCTTCTTCTTTTGATATTTCTTCAAAATAGAACTAAGAAAGCTAGAAATCTCTCTCTTTTCTATTGAAAAATCAGTATAATCTTTCCTTTCGAATCTTCCCTCTTTTCTCTTTTGATTTTCTGATGAATTTCACTCTTGTTTTTCTTATCTCTGTGTTTTCCTCTCTTCTTTTCTTCCTCTTCTTCTTTTTTTTTGGATACAACAAAAACCCCTTCTTATAGACCCTTCTTAATCCATAAATAGTTGAAAACTATCCGTTAGAAACAAGTGTAAGAAGGATTAGAACCAAATAGGGTAATAGCCGTTGGGATTAAAAAGATAAAAATAAAGTTTAGAGACGTTCTGACAGTTCTGGAGTCATTTCTGACAATCTGGAGTCGACTCTAACTTTTTTGGAGTCGGCTCTAAATCAAAAATCCCTAATTCGCTCGATCTGGAGTCGTCTCTGACTTTTCTGGGGTCGACACAAAAATCTTTTGGAGTCGACTCTAACAGTCCAGGTGTCGACTCTAAGTCGTGACCAGAAAAACCATCGTTCTATCTTTCTGTTGGAGTCGGCTCTAACAGTCCAGGTGTCGACTCTAAAGTCTATGCCAATTTTTGGAGTTGACTTTGCGATTTCATGTGTCGACTCTAATGTCTGCAATCTTACCTTAACATTAGATTCGAACTAGAACTTGATTTGTCTTGTGATTTTGATTAATAAATCAAATCATAAAATGAAAAACTTAACCAAAATCATTAGTAACTTCAAATGTTATACTCAAATAGTTTTGTTAATCATCAATATCAATAATTGGGTCAACAAAAAGAAAGTTGCCAACATTGCTTTATGGCAAACGACGACATTGAGGTAAGTTCTGAAACACCTTATGATGATTTCACTTTTGAAGAATTATATGATGCATTTAATGAGTTAGTAAGTGATTTTAAAGTTCTGAAAAAAGAACAAATCTTTAAAAAATGATAGTTTAAATCTTGCCAAAGAAAAGGATAAACTAATTCATGAAGTTAAAAAATTGAAATCAGAAAATGAAGCTTTGATTGAAGAACAAGGATCAATTTCCAATGAAAATGATAGATTAAAGAAGGAAGTTGATAAATATAAAAATATAGTTGATAAATTTACATATAGTTCTGAAAAACTTAATTTATTATTGAGCAATCAAAGAGCTATATTTGATAAGGCTGGACTAGGTTATAGGCCTAACAAAAACAAAAGTATGTCAAAAACTTCTTTAGAAAATAACAAGATAAAAATGAAGTTTTATGTCATTATTGTAACAAAAAGGGACACAAAGCCTTTGAATGTAATTTTAAGAAAATTAACAAGAATTTAAGTAGTAAAGGAAGGAAAATATGGGTTCCAAAAGGAACAATCTTTATTGCTACTAACCATGAAGGACCCAAGAAGGCTTGGGTACCTAAATATAAGACTTGATCATTTTTGCAGGAGTGTCTTGCGGCCAAAAGATCAAAGCAAAAGTGGTATCTCGGTAGTGGCTGCTCAAGACACATGATGGGTGACAAGGATCAATTCATCACCCTTGAAAGCAAAAGAGGAGGAGTTGTTACATTTGGTGACAATGGCAAAGGCCAAATCATGGGATTTGATAAAATTCAAATAACTCCCTCCACATTTATTTAAAATGTCTTATATGTTAATGGTTTAAAGCATAATCTAATTAGTATTAGCCAATTGTGTGATAAAGGTTTCAAAGTATCATTTGAAGCTTCTATTTGCACTGTTTATAATTTCATTGATAATAGCATTGTATTTATTGGAAATAGAAATGGCAATGTATACTTGATTGATTTAGACAATTTGTCTACTAGTAATCATTGCTTAGTTGCTAATAATGTTAATATGAATGAGATGGATGGTTATGGCATCGTAGATTAGGTCATGCAAGCACACACCTAATTTCAAAATTAATTAGAATGGATTTAGTAAAAGGCCTTCCACAACTAGATTTTGAAAATAACAAAATCTGTGATGCATGTCAATTTGGAAAATAAACTAAAAACTCTTTCAAAACTAAAAACATTGTTTCTACTTCTAGGCCACTTGAACTACTTCACATGGATCTATTTGGACCTACTAGAACCACTAGTCTAGGAGGAAAGAAATATGGTCTTGTGATTGTAGATGATTATTCTAGATACACTTGGGTATTGTTTTTGGCTCATAAAGATGAGACCTTTTCAATATTTTGAAATTCTTCAAGAAGGTCACAAATGAGAAAAACAACACCATAGTGTCTCTTAGAAGTGATCATGGCACATAATTCAAAAATCATTTATTTGAAAACTTTTGCATTGAAAATGGCATCCATCATAATTTCTCTGCACCTAGAACACCACAACAAAATGAAGTTATAGAAAAAAAAAATAGAACTTTAGAAGACATGGCCCATACCATGCTATGTGAAAGCAACCTACCAAAGTACTTTTGGGCGGAAGCTATAAACATGGCATGTTACATTCTTAATAGAGCTTTAATTAGGCCAATCCTTAAGAAAACTCCTTATGAACTATGGAACAATAGAAAACAAACATTAGTTATTTTCATGCATTTGGTTGTAAATGTTTCATTCATAATAATGGTAAAGATAATCTAGAAAAATTTGATGCAAAATCAGATGAAGGCATATTCTTAGGATATTCAACATCTAGCAAAGCCTATAGAGTGTTTAACAAGAGAAACTTAATTGTAGAAGAATTTATTCATGTAGTTTTTGATGAATCTTTAGCATCGAGTTCAGGAAAGATTGATGATGAGGAAGATACAAACATATTAGAAAGGGATATTGAAAAATTGAATATAGATGTATCTTCAGATCATGAATAAAGAGCTAAAGATGATGATTCTCCTAGTGTTGATGTTGTTGATGCAAATCATAATGATGTAGATCTTCTAGAGATTGGAGATATGCCTATGGTCATCCAAAAGAATTAATTATAGGTGATCCATCTCAAGGAGTAAGAACTAGATCATCAATGAGAAACATCAATAATCATCTTGCATTTGTATCTCAAATTGAACCTAAAACCATTGAAGAGGCTGAAAAAGATAATAATTGGATGTTAGCTATGCAAGAGGAATTAAATCAATTTACCAGAAATAATGTCTGGACCCTTGTAGATAGACCTAAAGATCATTCTGTTATAGGATCAAAATGGGTATTTAGAAATAAATTAGATGAAAATGACATAGTAATTAGAAACAAAGCTAGATTAGTTGCAAAAGGATATAATCAAGAAGAAGGAATTGATTTTGATGAAACTTTTGCACCTGTAGCTAGATTAGAAGCAATTAGATTACTACTCGCATTTGCATGTCATATGCATATCAATTTATTTCAAATGGATGTTAAAAGTGCATTTTTAAATGGATTTATAAATGAGAAAGTTTTTGTTGAACAACCACCTGGTTTTGAAGATCATGAATTTCCAAATCATGTTTTTAAATTGCACAAAGCACTATATGGTTTAAAGCAAGCTCCTAGAGCTTGGTATGATAGATTAAGCAAATTTCTGATTGAAAATGATTTTACTAGAGGAAATGTTGATAAAACACTATTTTTGAAAAGAAAAGACAAAGATTTATTAGTAGTACAAATATATGTTGATGATATTGTATTCGGTGCTACTAACAATCTCTTGTGTCAAGAATTTGCTAAGTTAATGCAGGGTGAATTCGAAATGAGCATGATGGGAGAACTCAACTTCTTCCTAGGACTTCAAATCAAGCAAAGCAAAGAGGGGATTTTCATCAACCAAGCAAAATACACAAAGGAACTTCTCAAGAAGTTTGGAATGGAGTCAATCAAACCCCTTGGAACACCTATGAGTCCTTCATGCAAATTAGACAAAGATGAAGATGGTAAGAAAGTAGATCAAAAGTACTACAGAGGTATGATCGGATCTCTACTTTACTTAACTGCAAGTAGACCAGATATCATGTTTGCTGTTTGTCTATGTGCTAGATTTCAATCTGAACCTAAAGAATCTCACTTAATTGCAGTGAAAAGAATCTTAAGATATCTAAGTGGAACTAAAAATGTAGGATTATGGTATTCTAGAGACTCAACACTAAACTTGATTGCATATTCTGACTCTGACTATGCTGGATGTAAACTAGATAGAAAAAGTACAAGTGGTGCATGTCAATTCTTAGGAAGTAACTTAATCTCTTGGTTTAGCAAAAAGCAAAATTCGGTTGCATTATCAACTGCTGAAGCAGAATATGTTGCAGCTGGAAGTTGCTGTGCTCAAATCCTTTGGATTAAGCGACAACTTGAAGATTATGGCATAACACTTGATAAAACTCCTATTAGATGTGATAATACAAGTGCAATAAATTTAACTAAAAATCCAATTCAACATTCAAGAACCAAACACATTGAAATTAGATATCACTTTATAAGAGAACATGTAGCTAATAATAAATTTGTCTTGATTATGTTAATACTGAAGAACAATTAGCTGACATATTTACAAAACCTTTGAGTGAAGAGAGATTTTGTTATCTTAGAGGTGAATTAGGGATTTGTGACCCTTTGGAATGATTTTGAAACCCTTAAGGAATGACTATCTAGATCTCTATTAATTTCCTGAGATTCCTTTCATATTTTAAGGACAATTTATCTAGTCATCTATGCAATTTGATTCTTCATATTCCAAAGATTTTTCTAAAATTTATTGACCCTATTTTGACAAGTTTCGGATGTTTGAAACTCATTATTTTTCTCTGAAACTGTCAGTGGAGTCGACACCTCAATTTGAGGAGTCGACACCTCTTCTGTGTCGCTCTCGGTCCTTGACCTTGGAGCCGACACCCGTATAAGTGGAGCCGACTCCAGTTCGAGCGCTAACTGTGTTAGCGACTTGGAGTCGACACCCGACTTTGCGGGAGTCGACACCTGGTGGTCCCAAATTGACTTTATTAGGGCAGAGTCGACACCTCCGTCATTTCTATCGTTTCCAATCCCTTTCCAAACTCTCTCCAAACTCTCTCAAAACCTCCCCAAGCCAAATTCTCCTCAAATCAACATTCCAAGGATTTCTATGGCACCTAAGCGGAGAGGATCGGTTCTTGGAGCTCCCGTAACCACCGGAAGCGTACGGCTCGGTGTCCGTCCGTGAGCCATCTCCAAGCGATGATTCTTCCTCACCCATTCAGATAATCCTGGTCCTCATCTCACTGGTAGACACTTTAGCCGGGAGAGTTATTACTATGGGTAGAAAGGTTGATTTTGATTTCTTTGAGTCCGAGGGATTTTCTATTGGAAGACAAATCAAAGAGCTTGGCTGGGACAAGGTTTGTCGTTGGATGTTCCCACTTATCCGGCCCTAGTTAAGGAATTCTATTTTAATTTATCAAGGGGAGATGGTGGGATTATCAGTTCTGTTAGAGGAAAGAGAGTTCACCTTACCTTTCAGAGTTTAGGACATCTTCTGAGCATCCCTGTCACTGGATTAGTTGCTGACATTCATAGTGAGAGGTCTGATGCATTATCAAGGATGTTAGGAAGAGAAGTGTCTGAATTTGAAGAAGTTAGGGCTAATCAGTTGCCCTTGGAGCTTAGATTACTTCACAACATATGTAGTAGGATCTTATTCCCTAAGACTGGCCGATTTGAGTATGTCTCGGAGCGAGACATTGTTGTTATGGACAGTGTTCTGACTGGTCAGCCTATTAACCTTGCTGGGATGATGATTTTTATATGGCTGAGGCTGGGGGCAAAAGGAGATCTTCACTGCCCTATGGTATGATTTTGACTATGGTGTTTAGAAGTCAAGGTATTGCAATTTCTGATAATGAGCCTTCAAAGAACCTTAGACACACTGATTACTATAGCTTGGCTACTGTGCACCGGATGGGCTTTGTGAAGGTTAATGGTCAATGGGAGAGAAAGGGCCATCTGGATGAGAGAGCCACTGAGATTAGATCTTCTGCACCATCTGAGGTTGGTCCATCAGCGAGGCATCCTTCACCAGAGCCTAGCAGATCTTCACCACCTCCTGCTCCTGCTCCTGCTCCAGTTCCTGTACCGCCACCTATGTCATCTGTCGGATTTTCAGATATTCAGTTAGAGCAACTCAAAAGTTTATTTGCTGCTCAAAAAGAAGAAATGAAGATAGAGTTTGATAGCCAATTTATGAATTTGAAAGAAACCCTTTACTCTTTGGATGATCGCATTAGAATGATTGAGTCTACCCTTGGTTCCTCTACTGAATCCTTAAAGAATGATCTAAAGAACATATTTGAAGAGCTTAAGGATATTGGTGGAGACTCAGAAACCTACTCCAAATGCAATGCTGAGCTTCAGGACAAGATTATGACTGCATGTGCATTTGTTGACAGAAGGCTAAAAGAATTTGTTAGAACTCAAAGTGAAGGGATGGCAAGGATTGTAGAAGAATTGCAAAGACTTCTTAGAACTCATTTTTGATTATCTTGTAATGAAATGTCTTTGATAATTAGTCTAGTTTGATGTTGATTTATCTTGAAGTTTCAATGTAATGAAGTATAGTTTGATGTTTGATATAATGAAGTTTCATTTTGTAATGTTTAACTTTTGATGTAATGAACTTATCTTATACTTAATGAATATCTTTTGAACCTTGAAAAATCTATCAATTTTGTCATTTTACTTAACTTTTCTTAATTTTTTGTTGATTACAAAAAAGGGGGAGAGTTATGTAAGTATTTCCAAATCGTATATGCATTGAATGTAAAGCAAAAACAAGGTGGAGAACAAAATAAAAGGGGGAGAAATATTTAGCTTTTGGATATGCATTAGATCAAATAAGCTCAATTAAGCTTAATTTATTGGTATCTAATTAACTGCACATAAGGAAAGGCAATTAAAACTGATATAACTGCCTTATCAATATCAAACATTAAAATTTTCTGTTAAAAGAAAGAACAATTGTTAAATTGAACATCATAGGGAAAGCTACCTCATTCAAGGGGAGCTTATCTATGAGGATTAAATATTTAAAAATTTTGATTTGAGAATCCTATTGTTTACTCATGCATATACTCAATGTTTTTATAATCATCAAAAGGGGGAGATTGTTGACCCAATTATTGATTTTGATGATTAATAAAAGATATGAGTATATTCATTTTGTTACTAATATTTAACAAGTGTTTCAGGGCTTAAAAATGTTTGATTAATCAAAAGGTATAAAGAAACGTGTTTTGAATCAAATGCCAAAGGTATGTTTCAAAATTCAGAGCCTGGAGTCGACACCTAGAAGGTCTGGAGCCGACCCCATGGCCGATCAAATGCTTTTCTAATTTTTGGCACGGTTTGGAGCCGACACCCAGTGTTTCGGAGCCGACACCCAGAGTTTCGGAGCCGACACTTACAGTGTCTAGAGCTGACTCCAATGTGGGAACAGAAAGCATGTTTTTTGGACTACCCTGGAGCCATCACTTACAGTTTTCCAGAGCCGACTCCCGAATGCGGCGAGCCGACACTCAACTTTTTCGGAGCCGACTCCTCAACGAACCGTTACTTTCTATTTTTGGATACTCGACTTGGAGCCGACACCTGAAAAGTTGGAGCCGACTCCAACCTATCAGGAATGGATTTTCAAAATGTCAGAATGGCCTCCAACGGTAATATTTTCTCACCTAATCTCTAACGGATACCTTTTTTGTGTGTAGGAGGAATCCAAGGACAGAAATAATGGCTAGTTTTTTACCTAATCTTAGATTAAGAAGAATCTATAAAAGGGGAGTCCGTCCGTTTGAAAAAAGACGACGAAAAATAGAGAGAAAATAACATGAAAAAATCCGAGAAGTCTTGAGCAAGAAATCCAAGAGGAAAGAGTCAAAGTTCAAATCCATCAACTCCAAAAAGCTCAAAGAGAAATCCAAGGCATTCAAGTTCAAAATCGGAGGATTTTCCAAAAGAAGAAAAAGAGAGCCAAAATCCTTATTTTTCCCAACTTCTCATCTGCAAATCTTTGTGAAGAATCCGAGCTAAGGCCTGATTCAACATCTCAAAGGAGAAGAGGAAAAGAAGAAAAGAAGAAAAGCTCAAATCAACTCTGCTTCAAACAGGCTTTTCTAACCTTGTTTATTTATATTGAATATTTGCTCATTTGAGAAGCTGTTTGTTATTGTAAACTCTATTCTCATTTGTTTGTGCTAGTTCAATCAGGGGGATTGAATTAGAGGATGTAGTATACCTCGGGTCAAGCTAGATTAGCTTGGGTTTGGGTTTTGTGTTGGTGAGCCCGGAAAACCAGCTGGGTTCATTGTGATCCCGGGGAAAACAACAAGTTTTGAGTTGTGAGCTTGTAAAACAACTCGGCTGTAATCTAGTAGATTATAGTGTAGACCCAAGTGGTACTTGGGAGTGGACGTAGGTGTTGGATACACCGAACCACTGTAAAATCCTTGTGTTTGCCATGTTTTGATTCTCTCTCTATCTCTTTATTTGTGGTTAATATTTATCCTGCACTTAATCTTGTGTATTCCAAAGCAATTGTTTTAAAAGGTTAAATTTTTTAAGAACCCAATTCACCCCCCTTCTTGGGTTGCCATCTGGGCCAATAGCGACGGAAGCCCATCTTCTCCCCGAGATCAACAATTCTACCCTCATGGGGCTAGCCAGGTCCTACATCTCCCGAGTGAGTTATTATTCCTGAGTAGTGAATGCTTTCTGGTTAGCTTGGTCGCTCTCTTCTTACTTGTGCTTCATTTTGTAGAGTGCTTTGATCACCAGGGTGCTGTGCTGGCACTTGAATCTGGCGACAAGGGCCAGTGCCCAGGCCAGGAGAGTCAACAACGAGCTTCGATCACGGGCGGAGGCGTTTGATACGTTTGAGCAAGCTCTGGGTACCGCCAACGAGAATTTGAAGAAGATAAGGGTGCTGCATCAGGCCGCCCTAGATGATGCGTCTAAGTTGAGGCTCGAAGTGAAAGAGCTATGCAAGCTCCTAGCGAAGTTCGATGACACATGCTTGGAGTTATCGCAGATCAAATCCAGGCATTCTGGAGAAATGAAAACTGTCAAGAAACAGTTTAGCGAAAGCCTGGGCAGGCAGAGGAGAGAGGCCGTCAAGGAGAGAAATCGCCTGAATAAAATGCTTGACGAGTTGGAGGAGAAGGTGCGGCAACTTAACCATGGTATCGCCACAGGGACGACAAGATCAAGTGGCACCAGGAAAAGCTAACCCAATTCGATAGAGAGCTCTCCCAAGCCTAAGGGAAGCCGATGGTAGGCAGTCGAAGATCAATGACCTTAAGAGCAGGATCGAGCAAATTAGGGCCGATAAACAGAGGGCTATTGGCAAGGCCAAGGAGCTGACCAAGAGGTTAGCTCGGTAGGAGGAGGGGTATGGTACTACCCCCTTTTTAGCTTCCTTTACTGGCTCATCGTGGCATCGGCTAATTCTGTTTTTACAGATGAAGAAGGTGGAGCTGGAGAATCGAAGTCAGACGCAGTCCCTGCAAGGGGAACTGGCATCTAGCCGAGGGAGGAACTCAGAGCTCGAGAGGAGGGTCAGTGAGACTGAGGAGCAGATTGCCTTACTGCAGGGTCAAGTTGCTGAAACTGAAATGCGGCTTGCTCTACTCAGGGGCGAACAAGATGCAACCTGTGTCGATGCCTACCAGCTTGGTGTAGAGGAAACTCGAAGTAAGATATCCAAGGAGCATCCAGAATGGGATCTCTCCTTCTTGGATGTTGAAACCTTCAAGGATTGTTCCCCAGAGGATGAAGAGGATGAATATATCGATGTTTCAGACACCGATCTCGATGTTGTTCCGAATGTTAGTGTGGCCGCGGCTCCCGAAGGGCATACTCGTCATACCACCGGGGAAACAACAGTGTTTGAAAAGGGTGAGACAAGTCAAGCTCCCCCGAACGTCACCGAGGAAGCTGCCGAGGCCGCTGGGGCCGTTCCCGACCCTGATTCTTAAGGGTTATCTATATGTTTTTGTTTTTCAAACTTGTAACCCGGTTGACGTTTTCAAGAAATGGATCTTTTTCTTCTGCGTGATTGTTTTTCTTGAATGGTCTCTTGTCTCAAGTTTTCTTTCGACCGCGGGCAGCTCATGGCCTATTTGCATTGTTTGGTCGACTTAACTCGGACCTGAATAAACATCCCGGTCAAGGCCGAGGTATCATGGTAGATCGAGCAGGACCAATATATGAGAATAGCTCGGTTGGAGCCGAAGCTAGATAGTTCGGTTTGATCAAGGCGAGAAAGTGGACGGGCCTTTGGAGGGAGTTTGATCCCGAAAGGGGGGTTCATTGAATTTCTCACCATCATTTACTTATCCTTTTCGATAAAGAGGGAGCGATTCTTTGCTTCCCGTGAGCAGCCACTGAAGCGACGATGCGTGGCGAGGCTTTATAGCAGTGGCATTGGAGCTGATTGCTTGGGCGATTAGGGTACTCGCCCGAAGTAGTTTAAATACCAGTGGGTGGTAGGCTATCGCTAACCATTTCCTTTGCCGATCTTTTGTTGGTTTATCTAAACTTGTGATAGCAAGATGGCTTCCAAGGATGAAGGCAGATCAGCCGGAGAACTAGTCAACAGCGTCAATGCCTGTTGGGGGACCCGCAGGGGCCGTACTAGAATAACCATCGACGGGAAGTCCTGGCATCATCGTTTGCAAGCCATGAGCAACTCAAAAAGGCGGTCGAGCAATACATGGTTGCCTCTACCAGGGAGATTGTGCTCCTCCGCGAGGCTAATAGCCGATTGAAGAAGCAGGTGGCGTCCCTTAAGCAACTGGTGGGCGAGCTGGCTCTGCAGCGAGGGGAGGGCTCAGCCGCTCCTGGAGAAAATGACAAGCCTCTGTGAGGGCCGATGTATTTTTCTTTCTTTTCTGTCGCCCTTTCTATGATGAATGAAGAGAAAAGTTTCCGTAGCTTTTGTGCTTGTTGCTATTTTTGAAATGCTTGCTTTCATCGTGCAAGTCTTATAAGTGAGCCACTCTCTTGGGGGATTTTTGGCCACCTCGGTAAGGTTCAAGGCGTAGCGCCTATGCTTTAGTCGAAGTATAAAGAGTGTTTCGTCATCGTTGAGATAAAGGCAGCTATCTTAGTCCGGATAGGAGTGTAGGATAACACTCAGTCATGTTGGATCGGAAAGGGATACATCGGTTTGTTCCGAAGTATGAAAGTGGCTTGGCCTTGGATGGAAGCACAAGGAGATGTCTAGGTTCATGCCTGGATACAACAGGCAGTTAGGCCGGAGCGAGGAATATTGAAACACCTTTATCGAGGAGTACTTGGCTTCCGCACCTCTTTATTACTCTGTCAGTGCCTTGTCTTTTTTCAAGGCGAGTCGACCTTCGTTTTGCCGAAGTAGATAATACGGCTTTGTAGCCAGCAGAAGGTTGCCTTGGTATTTTCCAAGGGCATTTATCTCGTCGATCTTTCCCAACACGAGTCGTTTCAATGTACAATGCAGGCGCTCGTTTGCCATTGGAGGGTATCGTTTTCACCGGGCGATTTCCAGGTCTGCCCGTATCTTTAAGATCAGCGGGCGATTTTCTGCAATTATGACCCATGATCTGGGATCAGAGGAGATCCTCTGGCATACGTCATGGACTGAGCGACGCATTTGGCGTGCATAGAAGGGCGTTCTTTTCATCCTAGGAGGCCAGGTGGCAGCGTGGATTGGGCATTTTAAATCTCGGGCTTTCTGCTTTAATATCTGCTCCCGGTCCATTTCGCCTATAAGAAGGGGAGGAAGGGGCCGTGTTAGGCCATCCCCAAAAATTTTCTTCTCTGTGAGCTGTGAAAATTTTCATGATGCCTGTATCCCTGAGGCTTAGAGTGGAGGGACCGAGTTTTCCTTTTGCAAGTCGTCTTCCCCCGAATAGTTGGGGTGATGAAGGAGTTGCTGAAGAGTGGCTCGTCCTAAGGGAGGAGCTTCGGAGATCACATGGAGAGCACACAGGAGGTCGCAGAGATCACATGGAGAGCACACATATGTGCTTCCTGTGTGTCCTTTGTGGTTTGGCTGCGGGGGTCGCAGGGTAGGAAGTGCACAGGCACCCCCGTAGCACGCACGAACTTCCTTCTCCCTCAGACTGGATGCTTAGCCCCTTTGTGCGGGGAATCTTCCACCATGCAAAGAGGGAGTTGAGAGTAGTGTGGGGCTGATGGTCCCCTAGTTCTCTCAATCGGGCAGCGACCTGTAGCCCAGCATCCCACCCAGGGGGAAGCTTCCTCAGCATCAGCGTCCACGGGTCTGCATCTCTTTTTGGATCCCTTAATTCATCCAGAGGACCCGTGGAGTGCTGGATCGGCCTTAGCCGGCAGTTCAGGGCGAGCTATCTGATTTATCTGATTTCTTGGGTCAGACACCAAAATGTCATCATTAACCGAAACTGATTGAAGCAGTTCGGCCGAGCTATGTACTCGTTTTTATTTCCTATGCTTTGATGCACTTGTAACTCCTCGTAGGAGGTTGTAACTTTTCTTTTGATAAGGAAATAAAGAAAATTTTCATTCCTTCTTTCTTTAGTCTCTGCCTCTTCTGTGCTGAGAGTTGTTACTCCCACATCACGCTTTTTATGCTGTAGCATATTTCGGCAGCGCTATTGCGGCTTAGTTCTTGCTAAGGCCAGTGTCCGGTCCTCAGCGGAGATAGCATATATCCATGATTGAGTCAAAGAGGGACCTGGGCGATCCTGTGGACTCATGAAGTAGGCATGATCTTATTTATTGAGGCAGGTATTTCGGCAGGGAAAGACAGTTCGTGACATGCCTTTGCTGTTGAGTAATGGGAGGTTGTTTGCCTCCGCCGAGGTATAATAGGATGCCTTAGCCGCGTTAGAGCGATGGAGAGATTACTCGACTAAGCCGAAGCTTCAGGATATCACTCGGTTGTTGCCGAGGTATGAAGGATATTACTCGGTTATTGCCGAAGTATAATATTTTGTTTGGCTCTTGCAGCAAATGTAGATTCTAGTGCGGGCTGCCAAAGAGGATGAGGGTTATCCGAGCGATGCATGGGGGCACCCGAGTTTTATGACTTGGTTATCCTCAAGAGAGGCGAGCTAGTGCCGATCGCTGACGCACTTTTCTGTGTCTTTTTAGGGATGTCCAATTCGAGGGAGTCTGGCAGGTTCTCGAAGACATTTATTTCAGAAGGGTCTGGCAAATCGGAGGGAGCCTGGTCCCTAGAAAGGGGGAGTTCCCTGCGCACCTCGTCGATGCTTCCCGATCTTCCTCGATGAGGGGGCGCGACCCCTTGTCTCCCGCAAGTGCCTATTGAGGCGATGACGTGTGGTGAGTTTCCACGGGTCGAGATTAATGACTCGAGTGATCAAATACTCACCAAGAGTGGTTTAAATATGGACGAGAGAGATGCATATGCCGGTCATCCTCTCAGCTTGTCTCCCAACGACTCTTGAGTGTGGATATGGCCTCCGGCGGCGAAAGGCGATCGACTCAAAGGCCGAACGACGGTGCTAACGGCCGTAGGGACTCCCAGAGGAGCCGCATTGCAGTGACTATTGATGGGGTGGTTCTGGTATCGGCGTTCGCGAGCCATGAGCAGCTTCAAAGAACGGCCGAGCGATATTTGGCTGTTTCACGAGGAAGATCGAGCTCCTTCGCCGTGTTATCAGCCAGCAGGAAGGGGAAATAGCGTCCCTTCGTCAATAGGTCGCCGAGTTGGCTCGGAGCGAGGAGGGCTCGGTGGCTCCTGGGAAAGATGATAAGCCCCTGTGAGGGTTCTTTTTATCTTTTATTTTCCTCTTTGTTGTTTCCTTTATGATAAATAAGGGAGGTTTTTTGCATCTTCTATTTTCGCTGCCATCCCCAAGATGCTTGTCCCCATCGAACAATGTTCTGCATTTTGGAGACCGACAGGTCGGCCGGGGCTTGTAAACGGCCCGAGTCCGAACAAAGCTTAGGAGAACGTTTAGGTCGGTCGAGGCTTGTAAGCTGCCCAAATCTGAGCTAAGCTTTGGGAACGCTTAGGTCGGCCGAGGCTTGTAAGCGGCCTGAATCCAAACGAAGCTTAGGAGAACGTTTAGGTCGGTCGGGGCTTGTAAGCTGCCCGAATCTGAGCTTTGGAGAACGCTTAGGTCGGCCAGGGCTTGTAAGCGGCCCAAATCTGAGCTAAGCTTTGGAGAATGTTTAGTTCAGCTGGGCTTGTAAGCTGCCCGAATCTAGCTAAGTTTAGAAGAACGTTTGGTTCGGTCGGGGCTTGTAAGCTGCCCGAATCCGAACGAAGCTTTGGAGATCGCTTAGGTCAGCCGGGGCTTGTAAGCGGCCCGAATTCGACTAAGTTTGGAGATCGCTTAGGTCTGCTGGGGCTTGTAAGCGGCTCGAATCCGAGCTAAGTTTTGGAGATCGCTTAGGTCGGCCGGGCTTGTAAGCGGCCCAAATCCGAGCTAAGCTTTGGAGAACGTTTAGTTTGGCCGGGGCTTGTAAGCTGCCCGAATCCGAGCTAAGCTTTGGAGAATGTTTGGTTCGGCCGGGGCTTGTAAGCTGCCCGAATCCGAACGAAGCTTTGGAGATTGTTTGGTTCGGCCGGGGCTTGTAAGCGGCCCGAATCCGAGCTAAGTTTTGGAGATCGCTTAGGTCAGCCGGGGCTTGTAAGCGGCCCGAATCCGAGCTAAGTTTTGGAGATCGCTTAGGTCGGCCGGGGCTTGTAAGCGCCTAAATCCGAGCTAAGTTTTGGAGATCGCTTAGGTCGGCCGGGGCTTGTAAGCGGCCCGAATCCGAGTTAAGGTTTGGAGATCGCTTAGGTTAGCCGGGGCTTGTAAGCGGCCCGAATCCGAGCTAAGCTTTGGAGAACGTTTAGGTTGGCTGGGGCTTGTAAGCGGCCCGAATCCGAGCTAAGCTTTGGAGAACGTTTAGTTCGGCCGGGGCTTGTAAGCTGCCCGAATCCGAGCTAAGTTTAGGAGAACGTTTGGTTCGACCGGGGCTTGTAAGTTGCCCGAATCCGAAGGAAGCTTTGGAGATCTCTTAGGTCAGCCGGGGCTTGTAAGCGGCCCGAATCCGAGCTAAGTTTTGGGGATTGTTTGGCTCTTAATCATACTGGGAGCGCTCGGACATACCGAGTCTTTATAAAGTAGGACTTGACCCAGCCGAGGTTCGGAGATTTAATTGAAAGCTCGGGGAATAGCTTGGTTGTGCCGAGAGTGAGCTAGAGGTATCCTTTTCTTATCATAGTTTTTCCAAAGAAGCGACCATGTCGTAGATAACAGGAATACTATGCCAAAGTTATAAACGGGGCAGGTCAAAGAGGCGTACCCTACTGATAGTATATGGAGATTGTCTAGTTCCATGTCCGGTGAATGAATTTTTCGCTTAGATCCTGGAGCTTGTAGGTGCCAGATCCGATGAGTTCCGCTACTTGGTAGGGGCCTTCCCAGTTTGATGAGAGCTTTCCTTGCTCTAGCGGTTTGGAGACGGATGCTCTCCAAAGGACAAGGTCGCCAGGCGAGAAGGATTTACCTTTGACTCTGGAGGCATGGTAGCGGGCCACTCTTTGCTGGTACGCAGCCATTCTTATTCGAGCTTTCTCCCTGATCTCTTCCACCAAGTCGAGATTGGTGCGGAGCTGCTCGTCGTTAGCCTCTTCTGAGTAGCTTTTCACTCGCGGAGAAGGAAGGCCTATCTCCACAGGGATGACGGCTTCCGTGCCAAAGGCCATCCGGAACGGGGTCTCGCCGGTGGGTATTCTCTGTGTGGTGCGATAGGCCCATAGAATATGATGAAGCTCATTCACCCATCTGCCTCGGCTCTGGCGAGCCGGGCTTTAATCCCTTGAAGTAGGGTCCGGTTTGTTACCTCGGCTTCTCCGTTGGCTTGCGGATGCCCTACTGAGGTGAGGCGATGACTGATGCCATGATCCTCGCAGAACTCCCAGAAATTGGGATTATCAAATTGCTTGCCATTGTCGGTGATGATGGTATGCGGGAGACCAAAACGGCAAATGATGGATTTTCACATGAAATCCCTGGCCCAAGCTTCGGTTATTTGGGTAACTGCTTCAGCCTCGACCCACTTAGTGAAGTAATCAATGGCGACGAATAAGAACTTCCTCTGTCTAGTGGCGAGGGGAAAAGGGCCGAGAATATCCATCTCCCACTAAGCAAAGGGCCAAGCGAGGAAATAGGGACCAGATTGGCAGAGGGGAGCCTCTGGATGTTGGAGTGCCTCTAGCATGGGTCACAAACTCGGACGAGATCATCGGCATCTTTTTGCATGGTTGGCCAGTAATATCCCTGGCGAAGCACCTTGTGGCATAGAGATCGACTTCCTAGATGATTGCTGCAAATTCCTTCATGCACCTCTCGAAGAGCATAATCAGCTTCAGATGGGCGGATGCATCTGAGCAGCGGCATGGAAAAGGACCGCCTATAGAGCTGGTCGTCGATCAGCACATAGTGGGTAGCTTGCAGTTTCAGCCTCCTTGCTTTCCTGCGGTCGGCTGGGAGCGACCCTTTGGCGGCGAGGCGGACTTGGCCGGTGGGCAGGTCGGTGCTTATCCAAGCCCTTGGGCTCCTTCTTCTTTGTCAACTCGGCTTGAGCAACTCTCCGTGACTCCTCAACTCTAGCATACTTGTCTGCCAGGGCCATCATATCGAAGAGGTTTGGAGGGTAGCTAACCTCCAAGGCCAGGTAAAAGTCGCTCTCCTTCAATACTCCGCCTGCTACGGTGGACATGGCCACCTCATGATTAAGGTGGTCCACCTCCAGCATGGCCGTGTTGAAATGTCCGAGATACTTCTTCAGAGACTCCCCCTCTCTCTGCTTAACCTCAAAGAGGGAGTCGGATCTCCATTGGTGACGGCGGCTACTGACAACTGGTTGATGAAAAGGCGGCTCAGCTCGCCAAATGAATCAACAGAACCTGGCTTCAAAGCATTGAACCAAGTTCGGGCAGATCCCCTAAGGGTGAAGGGAAGGCACGAGAGGACCGCATCTGATACCCCGTGAACATCATTATTGATCGGAAGCTGCTGAGATGATCGTCGGTGTCGGAGGAGCCATGATAAGGCTCGATGGCAGGCAGCTTGACGTGGGAGGGAATCACTTCCTCCATGATCTTTTAGAGAAGGGGATGCCCTGCTTCGCTTTATTTTGAAGTGGATGGGCTTGCTTGGCGGCGTCAAGCTCTTGACGCATTTCTTGGAGCTGGCGATGGATCTCTTCGTCAGGAAGAGCAGAAGGTGCAGGACGAGGAGAATACTGAGACGGTATAGAATCATGGCGAGAATACACCGGGGAGAGAGATCGGGCCCACCGAGATCTAGGGAGATCTTTGATGCGGGCTCATTAGGGAGCTAGCTCAGCTTCTCTGGGATGGCAAGGGGGGTCCGCAACCCCATGCAGGCTGGAAGAAGAGATCGCTGGATGAGCGGGGGCTGCATTCTCCTCAGAAGGGTGAGGAGTAGGAGCAGTCGGATGGGGGGCTTCGGAGCGCCCCTAATCAGGTGGGCTAGGGCCTAGACTTGCTGGACCAGTAAGGCGAACTGGTCCTGGGTCACCGGGGCCGCCGGTGGTGATGGAGTCTCGACTAGCGGCGGTGGCGGTGCGACACTGCTCACTGGTCAGGCCTTTGAGAGGTGACCTGATCTCGGGCTTCGGAGATAGCCTTTTTTCGGTTGGCCATGAGAGGAGTTCTCTTGCAGACTGAGATCCTTGTCTCCCGGATCACAAGTTTTTAGGGACTTGAGGGCCCTTCCTCTAGCGCCAATTTGTTGCTGCTGAAATCTTATCCTCCGACTCGGGCGTGTTCGGGCTTCGAGATGGGCTTCCTCCTGGGTGGACCTTCAAAATAGTCCTTACGCGAGAGGCATTGGGGGTGGCCCTCTGCGGAAGACCCTCCGATGCTTAAGTCAATGGGGATCGACAATCAACAAAAATGAGAGAAGGCTTTCGCTGAAGAGTCTCTCCCAGGGCTCTGAGCAGAGAGGTAATGGCAGAAGCCAAGGCAGAGAGAGGGGGAGAGAGAATCAGTGGGAGAGTGTGCGCATGAGAGATGGCGTACCTGAGGGGATCTGAGGTTGTGGTGTTTATAGAGGATCACCTGGTTGCTTGAAGCATCGTGGGTCCGAAGGCCGTTGAGATCTGAATCAGTTTGTTATGAGATCAGTAGGATTCGTATCTGGTTGGTTAGAGGATCGACGGTTGGAAGAGCTTGTTGACATCTCAAGATTTGGTGGGGGCATAGGCCCCAGGGCTCTAGGCCACTTTCAGATATGATTCATGTTTGGAATCTTACTATTTTAAGCTTTCTCGCACCGAATTTACAGAGGTGTAGGTATCGCTTGGGCTAGGCCGAGTATAGAAGAGATCGGCTAGAAAGGCCGGGTGATGGGATGGATCGGTTAGGGCCAAGAGACGATAGCTCGGTTCGAGGGGCCGAGAGATGATAGCTCGGCTTGAGGGGCCAGAGATGGTAGATGATAGCTCAGCTGAAGGGACCGAGAGTTGATAGCTCGGCTCAAGGGGCCGAGAGATGGTAGACGATAGCTCAGCCAAAGGGGCCGAGAGACGATAGCTCGGCTCGAAGGGCCGAGAGATGATAGACGATAGCTCGGTCGAAGGGGCCGAGAGACGATAGCTCGGCTCGAGGGACCGAGAGACGATAGACGATAGCTCGGTCGAAGGGGCCGAGAGATGATAGCTCGGCTCGAGGGGTCGAGAGATGATAGACGATAGCTCGGCTCGAGGGGGCCGAGAGACGATAGCTCGGCTCGAGGGCTGAGAGACGATAGACGATAGCTCGGTTGAAGGGGCCGAGAGATGATAGCTCGGCTCGAGGGGCCGAGATACGATAGACGGTAGCTCGGCCGAAGGGGCCGAGAGACGATAGCTCGGCTCGACGGGCCGCGCCTTGGAACCCTTGGCTCGGTGGGGGCTAGGGTGCTCCGACCTACCGAGGTTAATTATCTCTGGCGGGTGTCGCACAGCGGGTAGGAATCAAGGCTAGCCTTAGCCATGAACACGATTATTGATGCATAGTGATTTTACCCCTCAACAATGTTGATTGGATGATTGTTTGTGGTGTCAAAGTGATAACATATTTACATTAGGATTCTAAACCACTTGCCTTTATAGATTTGTTAATGAATTGGAAGATCCCAGCTTCGCTTTGATTTGACCATTTTCTCTTAAAAAGTAAATGCATGAAAAAATAGACCGTTTTACTATGTTATACCCTGCCGTTGACATTCTAGATTATGTTTTCTTTTACCCATAGTGCAAGGAAGATTATGCATACTTGCATCCCCACAATCAAAGTATTTTGAATACTCACATCCCCACAATCTTAATTATTTTTGACTAACATCGATTTATTAACCAAAAACCATGACGATATTTCTTAAAGCCAATAGGTTTCCTATTTTCCATAGGATATCAATTTTCTAAAACTATTAGATTTTTTACGCCCATAAGGAAACTAATTTTTTAAAAAGAACTAGATGGATTAATATTAAATAAATGAATAATAAATAGATTTCTAACTCCAACAAGACTTTGAGTCATTTAATATCTGTTTTTGCAATAAAGAATTATATACAAATCTAGAAGAAAAATTACAATTTATAAAAAATTCATCATATGTTCATAAAATTGCTTACAACTTCCTTATTGAACTCTAATTTAGGTGATTTTAGATGTATTAAGAAGTTAACTCGATATAAGATATTATGATTGCAGATACACTTAAGAGTTTTGATTATATCATTTTTAATATATATTTTTTGTTTTAGCTTATGGATTCTAGATTGGGATATTACCACTTGTATCCTTGCAATCTTAATATAGTGAATCCTGATCACATCCTCGCAATCTTAATGATTTTTTATTAACATCAATTTATTGACTAAAAATCATTCTTTAAATGCAGCTACTACGCACAAACTAATGAGAAGAATGAAAAATTCTTAGTTGCTACTCTTGCATACAAATGCGTAGAGGTGGCATACATGAGAGTTGGCTTTTCGCTGCAGAATGCTTGTACAAGTAGCAAAAGTAATTGGTTTCTGAACTTTGGGTTTTTCTTATTAACAAATATTAACACATTATTACAATTACATATCTTTTGTCGAGCTAATACTTTGATTCTAACTTGAACCCAGGTATGTTATATGAGGCAGATATCAATACATTATTGAATCTCAAACCAAAGAGTCATGATGCATCTCATCTAATTCAGCTTCTCAAAATTGTATGTAGCATTATCTTATTTCAATTAATTTTGTTAGTGCTTTTAGAAACAAAATAATAATTGTTAGTATTACTATACGTTAGAATTTCTCTTTTTTCTTGGTAGTGGGGGAGTGGAGGTAAGAATAGATTGATATTGACTAGTAGATGTATCAAGATGGCATAGAATAGGGGTAGCTGAATGATAAATGCCCAAAAGATAGGGGAACCTAATAAAAAAAAAAAGAGACCAAACATCCTAGTATCTAGATTTTTCAGATCATGCAAAACAAATAAAATCCAAATCTAAAATATGACAAAATCCATCCTAAAAAAGTTTGCAGACACACCTTCTGCATGCATACATATGTATGCATAGCGACATAGAGCTAGAAAAAGGGAAAAAGGCAAATTGATAAACATATGGAAGCACAAGTGGTTTAATTGAAGAGGTTATTGATTTTGAATCTAAGAGTAGTGTTATGGTTTAACTAAGTATATTACTGCAAGTGCAAGCAATGATACATCTTTGGAATAATTTCAAATCACTCACATTTTCTACCAAGATAAATTATATATGCACATGTGCTCCACTGATTCCTAAATCACTAATTAAAACCAACCTATTATTTTGCAGGCAGAGCATGTCAATGCTGCAATGGATGCATCCATAAAATATCATCGTTCTTTAGAACTTGCTATTCAGCACCACTCTTTCTCTTAGGGGCATGAAGTTAAGGGTTTGTCATAAGTGAAAAAGGCCCTGGATTTTGGTTTCTACAGTGTTGAAGACTTCATTCACCTTGTCACATCATCACTGAAGGATATAGAGATGTAGAGTGCTAATTTAAGTTGTATGCAAAATATAAGCTTAATTTGTTTGTTTTTCGATATGTTAATGAAAATATTTTTATAGCTTTGTCAAGTTAGGACAGAGTAACATTCTTTTTTGTAATTATCGTCCTATTATATTTTTGTTTTTTTTTTCCCAAAAAATTTGTACTCATTCATCCTTCCACTTGATGTTAAACATAAACCTATTCTTTTCTCTAAAATTGAACTTTGCAAAAAAAAAAAAAAAAAGTCTCGCAAGCTTTCAAAATTAGAATCCACTAGTTGTCAATTTTCTTTGATTAGCTCTTGTTGAGGCAATCATGGAGGACTACATTATGTATGGAATTATTTGTAGCAACGAAACAAAGATGGTTGAAGGTATTTTCTAATTTCTATATCGCATGTCTGGATGACCTCTTCACTAACCCAACCCGAGAGCACCCGCGGCTCAATCAATCACAGCCATCGGTTGCCCCCCTCGCTCGTTGCTGACCGCAGGTGCCGATGACCATATCGACGAGCTTTCAGGGCTCAAGAACTCTAATCCTACCTGAGCCTCTGGGCCTGAATCAATCACAACCGTTGAAGTCTCCCTTCGTTAGGATATCAGAAGGGGCTTCAGCGCCGGCGTCAAGTGGGTGACTCCGCCGAGGTCACAAGAGGAGCGACACAGGAGCAGAGCAAGATGCCGGCGACCTCGACGGTGTTGGGAGCCCTTCTTGGGCTGGGCACTCAGTTGTACTCCAACGCCCTCCGCAAGCTCCCCTACATGAGGCGTACGATCTCTTCCATTTTATCTTCTTCGCCTCCAAACCCACGATCCCATCTCATCGGCATCTATTTTCCTTCCATTCGCTTACGATATCTCATTCTGGGGTTTCGATTGGATCCAGATCCATGGGAACACGTGTTGGGGATGGGTCTGGGTGCCATCTTCGTGAACCAGCTCGTCAAGTATGATGAGAAGCTCAGGGAGGATCTCGACAAGATGCTCGAGAAGGCCAAGGCCGCCAACGAGCGCAGATACTTCGGTTCGTCTCCGATCTTGCCCCCTTGTTTGCTTCAAACTTTTTTTCCACGTCCTTTTGTTCTTCTTAATTTCCCCTCAAAACCGTATGCATATTTGAGATCTCATCAATTTTTCTAAAGAATGGTGAAAGATGAATTTATAAAGGTCAATCGGGACGCTAAGGTGCTTGATTATTTGCCAAACTCATCAAGGAGGGAAATGTTGCTGTGATCCGGCCCATGATTGCAGAGTTAGTAGATGATGGTTAGGCAGTGCGATGTAGTTACCGTGAAATTGTCACTAGTTCCATGCTATCAGAAGCCAGCTTAATATTTTTTTGCTTGACTTCGTGCGAGATGAGATAATCATACTGATGCATGATTACAATTCGCTAGGTTCCTCCAAGACCCTGGTAACTTCTAGCAAGTTGAAAATTAGGATTGAGAATCTGGATTTACTGAGGTAACCAGTCCATACTGGCCATATCGTACCATACTGTTAAGGTACAACATAGTTACGAATTTTAGGAATCTTATTTATTGCTAAACACAATAAAAGTATGAGCTCCTCTAAAAACATGTGATTTTAATTTGTTATGCCTTTTAAGTTCTTTTTCATGGAACTAGCTGGAAGAGAGGCTTAGATGAATGAATGCCCCAGCATAATCAACTAGATAATAGATGTGACATATCGATGAATCTTGATCTGCTGTCCTACATGTTAGCAAGGGATTGTCAGGTCCCATTTTCTTTGCTTGTTTTTAGCCCATAACTAATTACCGATTTATTTGTTTGTGAGCATTTTCTTTTTCTTGTACTCTGATATCGTGTTAAATGAACTGTGACCATGCATATTGTGTACAAGCAATTCAATAAACCTACACAGCAATATTTAAGTGTCAGACTAACATGACTGCCCCAGTAGAAGCCCCAGATTTGTTTTGGTTGAAATTGAAAAGACAGTTTTGGCTAGTTTAGATAAAAATAACCAAAACTGATCATGACAAAAACTTATCTATCTGTTTTTTCTTTTAGTGCCATTTTGAAATCTTTTTTTGTTTCCTAAAAGTATATTTCTGTAGTTAGTGCTAACTCTCAGCCATTTTTACTTTTTTGAGCTGTAAGTCTTGTCCATGCGTATTATTCATCTTTTTTTTTTAAACATTTGTACTCTTATCAATGATATTGGTAAAGAAATTTAGATTAATAAATAAACAGTCCCTTTTAGATTCCAAGAAGATATAAGTTGTTAAACAAAAAGGTTTTTGTCAACACAATCATTTCCTTGTTATAAGTAAAATAGACATATGCTTCTAGATTCCAAAAATAATAAATATAGTTATTGAAAAGGTTTACATTGATAAATTTATTTTCTAATTAATAAAATGCCAAGGAATAAATTGAAAAGATAATAACCACCAGTTATTTTAAACTGTTGACTCAACTCAACTATTTTAAGGTTCGGGTTATGCCATCATTAATTACTAATTCAAATATGTTGAGTTGTGGTTTGATTGTTATCTAATATCTCCTTTGCAAATCCTCAGTTCCACCATTCATAAGTTCCCCACCACTAGGGATAGTAATCTAGTTTGGGTTGAACCAGATATAGATCGGGTTGGACTCAAATTAAACCAAAAATTTCTCCATCCTAACACGATTTGTTTATTAAATGGGTCAAAAATCTAGAACCAAACCTAAACATTTAATCAAGAAGGTAGCCTGGGTCAAATCTATGATGGATTGAAACAAGTTAAATGGGTTAAACAAGTCAAGCATTGCCACCCTACCCACCACCTTAAAATCTATTCACTCACCCTAGTAGACATTCCATCACCCATCTTACTAGCTACTCACTTTTTTCGATAAGGAAGATTTTATTAAACCATTCTTATCCCCTTAAGCCCATGGTATAATGTACTCGAGCATATTGCATCATACTAATTGTATTGTATTGTACTAATATTATATCGAGATTCAGTATTGGTGTATATTGAGTCTCAGTATGCCAAACCAGCTCACATGCTGAGCGCATCAATACTGTACCAACGTAACATTGGTATGAGATCTAGTATTAAGACATTGAACCTTCCTTAAGCTTGTTCACCAGGGTTCATTGACTCCATCACCATCTACAATATTGTGTACATAGGTAGGGAGAAGTTTAATCTCAAAGGAGGCTGATTGCTTCTCCTTGGCATTTGTTTTAACTAGAAATGTTTTTTTTTTTTGTTGCTTGTTTATTTCTCTTTCCTCCGGATTCCACATACTTGGAATATTGAAGGAGCCAAAGCACCTGAGAAATTTCTTGAAGTCATTTGAGGGGCTTGATTTGATGGCTGGATTTGTCTAGGTTCTTCCAGAGGAATCCTAATAGGTTGGAACACAAGAATGTTTTTTCTTCTGAGATCTTATTAAGGAACCTATTACCTTACGGTATAGTTGTCATACAATTCCCTTCAGCTGACTTGACCTACACTACCATTTATGGTCCAAAGGAGGGGCCTCTGCCTATCCTTTAGGAGGAACTCTCAAAAATTAGAGGTGAATTTCTTGGCAGTTGGGTCTTTGGCAAAGAGTTTAAAATCACAAAGTCTTTCTGATTGTAGAGGTAATCCTTAGAATGTGAAGGATAATCTGGAATTCTTTGATATTATTGTTGAGTTATAGCTACTTGAATGTAAACCTAAAGGGTAGTGACTTTACATGGAGAAATCTATAGGACAGGCCCTCCCTGGCACTATTGGACCACTTCTTGATCTTTGTTGAATGGGAAGATATGTTCTCCTCCATCTGGAAGACGCTTCCTAACAATTGTCCAAACCATGTGCCCACTGCTCGTGTTTTCAACTTCCCTATCAAGAAGTTTAATGTAATTTGTTTCAAGCATTGCTGGACAATGGCGTTAGGCTATGATATGTCATCAAAAACAACAAGGTCTCTGTCATAGGCAATTCAAGTGGTAGGAGGTTGGGTACAAAACATAAGGTGGAGAGCAGCTCTTAGACAGTGGACTTCTGCCAAGACGATTCGAAATCAATAGATGACGAATAAACTCATCTCAAAAGTTGATCAGCTTGATAAAAGGGAGCCCACTGATCTTACCAATTCTAAGATAAATTCTAGAAGAATCCTTAAGGATGAACTTAATGAGATTTATGGTAAAGAAGAACTTTTCTGAAGATTGAATTTGTGACTGAAAGGATTCTTTATAAAGTGGCTTCAGGTCACAAGCATAGAAACACCATTGCTTCCTTATTTGTAGATGGTTTGGAGATGTCATATCAGGAGGAAATAGCACAAAAATTCCATCATTTATTTAGCAATCTCTATTCTTCTTTAGGCTTCTCAATCTCCATTAATTGGAACTGATTATATGGCTACCCTTCTGTTGATTTGGCCAAGCTTATTGAACCATTCACTATCAAATAAATCAAAGCAGCAATCTTTTCATCGGGATAATCAAATCCATAGGATTGAATGGCTTCCCATCATTATTCTTCCAACGATACTAGGATTTACAGCAAAAGATGATCTTATCACTCTCTTCAATTCCTTTCATGCAAGTACTCTCACTTTAAACAAGTTGAACTTTGTTCGTATAACTCTTATTCCCAAAAAAGGAGGGATAACTTTTCATGAAGGATTTCAAACCAATTTGTGTCCCCAATAGACCTTACTGAATCATTAATAAAGATTTGTCTTCAAGGCTTGGTATATTTCTTCTTGGGCTTGATGTTGCCCAATTTGCCTTCATCGAAGGTAGATATATTCTAGAGAATTTCCTTACAAACAATGAGATAATCTCTCGCTGTAAGAGAAACATAATCCATAGGGGTTATTTGCAAATTATATTTAAAAAATGCCTTTGATAAATTGGAGTGGTTGTTTCTTTTTGGATATGCTGAAGGCTAGAGGTTTTTTGTTTCATTGGATCAACTACGTGAATGGAGTATGGATTACTCTCCTCATCCTTGATTGTAGTTCTAACTAATAGTCATTGCAGGAGATGAATATCATATTGAAGAGGAGTTTGGTGGCATGATCTGTTGCCCCTAACGCTAATCATCTTAGTTGTCAACATTCTCTCTAAGCTCTTGCAACAAGCTGGTTCAATAGGGCTAATCATCGGCTTGAGAAATGATCACTATATTGGATCTATTTTTAACATGGTACGCTGCATGGTCTATACTATTCTATACCATGTGCACCGCGTCATATTGAACCGGTACTGAATTGAGACTCGATATGTACTGAGCTTCGATATATTGAATCAACTAATGTACCAATATTCCATTAATGTGGTACCGATATGTGGTCTAGTATCGAAATGGCATACCTTGATTTGCAGCCACTAGTTTGTAGATGATTCTATCCTCTTCTATAAAGGTACAACCTCAAACCTTATAGCTTTGAAGGCCCTCCCTCCTACCATCCTTCAAAAGTGTGACTGACCTCAAGATTAATTTCTCAAAGAGTTCCATAATTGATGAGCGTTGAAGAGCAGGAGGTGCAGATGTTTACAAAGGCTATTTAATTGAATGCTAGATAGGTTTCCATTTGTGGGCCTAGGCCTCCGAATAAGTGTCCATGAACTTCCTAAGAGTGCACGGTTTCCTTTGCTAGAGAAAGTGGACTGTAGACTAGTTTCATGGAAAGGAACATTGCTTTTCTATGATGGGAGGATCACTTAATTGAATGTTGTTTTTACGACACTTCTAATATACTACATGCTGATTTATAGGCTACTTAAATGGTTCAATCTAGAATTTATAGAAGCATGCCTTTTTCTGGAAGGGCAAAGATCAAGTAAGTGGATCCAATTGTACATTTAACTGGTCCAATGCTTGCAAATCCAAAGAGAGAAGAATTGATGTACTAGGCTGCTGAACTTGGTGGAAGCCAATGAACTGGAGGACCTTGTAGCGTGTGCTTTAACAAGTCACAAGCTCAAAAGCCTTGGATCAACCCCTTTGAAAGCTAACAAGATATAGGAGCTTCATTGTCATGTCCTTTTACAAGTTCATTAACAAGGAGTGATCTGCTCTTATCATAAACCTTTATGGGAAGCTATAGTGCTAGAAAAAGGCCAAAATATGCATGTGGTTGGTCTTTGTTACAAACCAAGAAGCTTCTTTCCTCTTTCCTAGAAAGGTTGAGTGGTGGATCAAAACTATCCCTTCTGCAATGCAGCTGACAAAATTGTTATCTACATTTTCTTTCATTGCTCTTTTTTCTTGTGCAAAAGAATGCCAGATGGTCTTTCTTGCGGATAATTTTTCGATCACCTATCTCATGCTTTAAGATTTTGATGGACTAATATGAGAAGATGTTCATTTGATGAACGTAAGATGGATATGATCATTTCCATTTCTAAGGATTTCAGTATTTTCATGACCATCCAAGTAAGGTGGAGAGAGAGATGTGGAGGGAGAGGGGTAGGGCATCCTGTAGCCAAGCCTCCCTTTTTCTTGATCTATTCCTCCTCCCCTTACAAGTGAACATGGCTCCTTCTTTTGGCTATTCATTCCCATGAAGTTGAATATGTGAAGGTGACAAGAGAGACGTAGAGAGGAGGGTTACTACCCATTCATCCCTTCTCTAGAGTTATGGGCTATTATTCTTCTACTCATTTACATTTTTATTGGAGAATGGCGATATATATAAGTAACTTCTTCACTAGAGAATGTGGATATTTATAAATAATCATATATTTATAAAAATAATAGGATTTCGCTATTATCTTTATGTGTTTGTACTTTTAACTTTTTAATCGAGAATCGAGATATTTATAAGTAACTATATATTTGTGTAAAGATAATAGAATACGAGCTATTATTCTTTTTTTTTTCCTCTCTTTTTACTTCATTGGAGGATGGGGATATTTAAAAGCAACTATATATTCGTATAAAGATAATGTGATATGGACCATTCTTCTTATTCTTTTGCTCTTTTACTGTTTTATTGGAGAATGAAGATATTTATAAATAATCATATATTCATATAAAGATAATAGGATACGGGCCATTATCCTTGTTCTTTAGTTCTTTTACTTGTTCGGTAGAGAATGGGGATATTTGGTATGAAGAACAAGGATAGTGGCATATATCCCATTATCTTTATATGAATATACGTAAAGAATAAGGATAATGTCTCATATCCTATTATCTTTGTATGAATTTTTGTTTACTTATAAATATCCCTGTTTTCTAGTGAATAAGTAAAAGAGTAAAAGAATAAGAATAATATTTCATATTCCATTAACTTTATACAATATATAGTTATTTATAAATATCCCGATTTTCAAGAACAGTAAAAGAGCAAAAGAACAAGTATAATGGTCTATATCCCATTAACTTTATATGAATATATGGTTACTTATAATATCCCAGTTTTTTAATGAAAAAGTAAAAGAGCAAAAGAACAACGATAATGACCCTATTCCGTTATCTTTATACGAATATATGGTTACTTATAAATATCTTAGGTCTTTTCCGAAGAAGCAAAAGAGCAAAATAATAAGAATAATGGTACTATACTATTATTTTTATATGAATATACGGTCACTCATAAGTATTTTGGTTCTCCAACGAAGAAGTAAAAGAGTAAAAGAATAAGGATAATGCCTCTATCCCATTATCTTTATATGAATATACGATTACTTATAAGTAACCCTATTCTCTAGTGAAGATCTAAAAGGGCAAAAGAATAAGAATAATAGCCTTATCCCATTATCTTTATATGAATAGAAGTTTATTAATATCTCCATTGTTTAATGACGAACAAAATAGCAAAAAAAAAAAAGAAAGAGGATAATGGCCTATGTCTCATTATTTTTATTTGAAAATATGGTTACTTATAAATATCACTGTTCTCCAGTGAAGAAATAAAAGGGAAAGAATAAAGATAATGGTTCGTATCTTGAGAGAAGGGATGAATGAGCAGCAATCCTCTTCTTTCTAGGTCTCACTTTCATAGATTCAAGTTCATGGGATGAATGATTGAAGGAGGGAGCTACCTTCGCTTGGAAGGAGAGGAGGAAGAACATATTAGAAAGAAGTGAGGCTTGGTTGGAGGATGCTGTCCCCTTTGCTCTCTATGCATCTCTCTCACTCTCTCTACCACCTTACTCGGACGGATGCCAAAAGTATTGGAATCCTTTGAAATGAAATAGATCAGGTCCATCTGACCTCCATCAAATGAACGCCTCCTTGTATTAGGCCATCTAGATCTTAAAGCATAAGATGGACGAAAGGTTATGCGCGAAAGACCATCAAGTGTTCTTTTGCACAAAAGGCCTTACCCGAACTCTTCTCTAGAAGCCTATGGTTGTCATTAAGGATAAGCTAAAGATAAAATATGCGGTGCATCTCTTCCATCCATATGGACCCGGAGGAGAAGGAAGAGGGTGCCCAAGTCAACCTAAAGATCCTAAGATAAACTATTATTGGTTGTTTGCTGTCAACCCTGGCTAGAGCAGAATGCTAGGATTTGCTTGAAGAAAAGTCATTTAATTCTGTCCTAGTAGCAGCCATTGTGTTATTTCACTCTTGGGGATCCCTTATGTATTTCAAAAAGTTTAATCTCCAACAATGAGATTTTGAACCACTTGTACTCTTATATGTGACTCCATTGTATTATCATATTCTATCTCAATAAAAAAATAAGTGGTATTCTAAATATTCCCCTTCTCTCTCTCTCTCTCTCTCTCTCACGCGCGCGCGTGCACACACAAAGAGGCTAAAGTTATTGGTTAATTATGGAGTGTAAGGTTTTGTGCGGATTTTGTGAAATATAGAGGGTTCATAGTGATGTAAGGATATAGTGATATATTGGATTGAATTGTATGCAATAAATGAGTAAATGAGGGTTTGTGATAATTAATTTTGGGTTTGGGAGTATTATTGACTATTTTAGATTGCTTTGTTATCTTTACAGGGTGTATGTGGTTTGCTACCTTTTTCAGATAAGGTAGAAATATACGTTTACTATCCTTTAGGGACATTCTTGAAATTTAGACAAGTTATTGTTGATTATTTAAGGCTAACTAATTTGAGCTGATTCTGTCAAAATAGGATAATGAGGAGGTAGTTTTTGGTTTAATGTGTTAATCTTTTATTGGTAAGCATCTGATCATTCTATTAATTATTTGAGGTTTTGTTTGGTAGATCTAGCTACAACAGGATTGAGAAAATCTCATCTCACTAGAATATTGGAATACATTAAATTTTTGTGCGGTTTGAAGTACCAAAGGAGCATCAAACTAGCATGTGAGAGTAATGCTTGAATAGGAATTTATTATCAAAAGAAATAAATAGTCCCAATAAAAGGAATAGGCTTACTGTAAATAATACTAGCTAAAGCAACCTCAACCTGACAAATTCTCTTTTGTTTGAAGATGAAGAGGGGTAAAAAAGGAGTAACAGGTTTACATTGAATCAAGCTCATGAATCAGGGCTGATCATATCAAATATCAGGCTCAATCTTTAGACCTTGAGTCTGGCTTGGGTTTTAGGTTGAGCCTAGACTGGGTAGAGCATGGATCCGAACTCCATTAGAAATTTAATTAGGTTCTATTCTACTAGACCAAGTTGAAAGCTCGAACCTGACATGCCTCTAGCCTACCCGAGCCCAAATTGTAGTTCCACCTGAGCTCTATCCAGCGCTTTTCAACCATAAAATCCTAGTGCTTGAAACAATCACATCCGCTCATTGAAGTCCCTCCTCACCTCAAAATCTTCATCGACATGGCGCACCATATGTGCCGAACACTAAATTGAAAGGGTTTCTAAGCCGACGTAGGTACTAATTTTCATTGAGGCAGAGAGGAGAGGAGAGGAGAGCAGAGCAGTGATGGAGGAGGAAGATGCTAATGATTGCAACAGTGCTAGGAGCCTTATTGAGGCTAGGCACGAAGTTTATTCCAATGCCCTCCACAAGCTCCCTGCATGAGGTGTACAATCTCTTCCCTATTCTCTTCTTCCCCTCCAAACCAATGATCCCATCTCTTTGACATCTACTTTTGCTTCGATGCAATTCTTTAGGATCATGATCTCTATTTTTGGGGGATTGATTGGATCGCAGATCCATGGGAGCACGTGCTAGGGTTGGGGGCTCTTTGGTATCTTCATGAACCAACTCATCAAGTGGGATGAGAAGCTCAAGGAAGATCTTGACATGATGCTTGGGAAGGCCAAGGCCACCAATGAATGCAGATGTGTCGATGGGTATCCATACCTGCCTCCTTATTATCTTCCATCATTTTCACTGCATTCTTTTTTTCTTAGTTACTGTTCAAAACCGTTTTCATAACTAAAATCTCATCAATTTGCCTAAGGAGAAGTGAAAAATGAATTTAGAATGGTTGATCAAGATCATAAGGTGCTTGATTCATTGCCAAACTCATCAAGGAGGGAAAAGTTCCAGTCATCTGACATATGATTATAGAGGTGGAGATTGTGGTAAATGATTATGGTTAGGCAGTGAATCATGAAAGATGATGTGATTACCATGATATCTCCACTAGTTCTATGCCGTCAAGAGCCAATTTCATGTTTTTGCCTAATTTTTTTTACTTGACTACCGAGTGAGATAGGATGATGATACCGATACATGATTACAATTTGCTAGGTTAGACCCCGGTAACTTCTAGCAAGTTGAATACTAGGATTCACAACTCTAAGAGGGATACAGGTAGTCAACAAAAAATAAAAAAAGGAAAAGGAGAATATCAGGATTGATGACAACATGTAAACACAAGAAGTTCTGAGTAATATGAAATTTTGATGACGTTATGAATTTCAGTATCTCACTTATTGCTAATCACAATACAAATATTGAGTATTCTAAAAACATGTGATTTTAATTTGTACTGCCTTTTAAGTGTTTTTGATGGAACCACATGGAAGAGAGGTTTAGAATAAATGGCCTAGCAGACTGGATAATAAATGCTGCACATTGTTGATTCTTGATTTGCTGTCCTACATATTAGCTAGGTATTGCCAGGTCTTCTTTTCTTCAATTGTTTTCAACTCATAACTAATGATTTATTTCTTTGTAAACATTTTCTTTTCCTTTTTTCACTTGTACTCTTATATGGAGTTAAATGAACCATGAACATGCATATTGGATACAAGCGGTCCAATCAACCTACATAGCATTATTTTAAGTATCAGCCAGTGCTGATTGCTCCAACTGAAGCGATGGTTTTGGTTGAAATTGAGAAGAAATTGACCACCAATATTGGGCTTTGATAGTTTTGATTAGTTTATATTGAAAATGACCAAAACCAATCTTGGATAATACTAATTAACTATTTTGACTTTTAATGTCATTTTGAAAACTTTTTTCCCCCCTAAAAGTATATTTGTGTAGTCAGTGTTTATTCTGTTAGTTTTACATTTTTGAGTTCTGAGAAGGGCTATGATCCTCCTGGTAACCTTTCTTGTCCATTCGTATTACTCATTCTGTTAATTTCTTCATCATTTAAACTCTTGTTATTTATATTGACAAATAAATATAGACATATGCTTCTAGGTTCCGAAAAGATAAAAGCAGCCAGTAAAATGGTTTAGATCAATAAATTTATTTGCTAATTAATAGAAATGCCAAGGAAAAAAACTGAAAGACAATAACCACTGGTGGTTTTAAATTGGTGACACCAACCAAGTCATTTTAAGGTTTGAGTCATGCCATCAATGATCACCAATTAGAATATGTTGAGTCATGGTTTGATTGTAATCTAATTTCACCTTTTCAAATCCTCAATTTTATCATTCTTAAATTTGTGACCACCTTAAAACCTATTCATTCACCCCCCAGTACACACTCCATCACCAATTACCTCCTCACCTTTCCTAATGAAGAAGAGTTTCATCAAATCATCCTCATCCCTTTAAGATTCATTGTCTCTATTGCCATTGACAATCTTGTGTACACAATTGGAGCATCCGACTATGAGATTGTGGTAATCCCACCTAATGGAGGTGGTATACAAACTTTCATGGCAAAAGACATTTGTGCCCAGGAAAAAAGGGTATTAGGATTCAACTATGGTTGCAACAAGGATGGGAGGGGACTTCAATGCAAATGTCATAAAATATATGGGGATTGCCTCTTCCTTTATTGGCTCACAATACCTATAGCAAAAAGATTCACGAATCAGAGGAAGGAGAAAAGATGGGTGAGGCACTCTCAATGATTTACTGGGTGCATCCTGCTCCCCCTTTTTTTGTCCTCTCTCTTTGAATTTTCAATCCCCCTGCAAAACAAAAAGTCATGCTTCCTAACCCATACTGGTTATTGGGCTGCAGACTCGGGCAATTCAAATTGTTGGTCCATCCAGGTCGGTAGTTCAAATGAGTTTTGCAATATTTCAGATCTGAATGTAATCAGACTCAATTCTCATGCTAGTGGGTTAAGCCGTCCTGGTTTTTAGACATTGAATGAAACAATGACTTGTGCATGTGTTGTTTTAGTTTAAACTTTAAATTCAGGACATGAACAAATCATTGCCTCAAAGTGTTGCTATTAGCACTTTTTTCTGTTTGATAGCAGTGCTATTGAAATTTAGCCTTCAAGAATCAATCTCTTAAGATTACACAATGAATTAAAATTTTAGGTGGAAGCAATTGAAATTTAAGATAGATGTACAAGATTTACATTTAATCTTATGAAAATGGTTCTTGAAGACTGCATGAACTCTCTTAGGAGGTCTTGTGGACTTAGGAACACAATGTGGCTTCTCCTACAACGACGAAGCTGATATTATCTTCAAGGCAGTCATGGTGTTAGGAAAGGAGAAGGATGCCCTCAAAGTAGTCTAATCGCTTCTCCCTTATGTTTGTTTTGGCTTGAAGCTTATTGTTAATTTTGCTTATTTCTTTCTCTTTCCTCTATGATTGTACTCACTAGGAATATTCAAGGAGCCAAAGCACCTGAGAAGTTCCATGCTGTCAAAGAGCTTCTGGCCTGATTGGACCAAAATGCATAGCCCAAATTGAAAACTCCTGATGGAAGACACTAATAATGAATAATATTGAATGATCTTAATAGAAGTTTAAGTACTAAACTATAATTAACACAGCTATAGGTGGTGGATCAATTTTAAAGAAGATTGTTAATAAATCAACTACAACATAATTTCTCTTGAGAGAATACAAAATAGGATTGGGTTGAGTTCTAGGCAGAAATGGAGCCTGGGCTTTAGATTGAGGCTAGGCCCAACGGTGGCCCAAATTGGTGGGCCTTATTTTTAGACCCAAGCACAACCCCAATAGTCTTAGGTACTCGTATTGAATATACATATCAGTACCAAGCTGAGACTTATCAATGCATATTAAGTCCGGTATGCTAAATTAACCTGCATATCGGGTGTACTGACACTATCAATGTGGTATCGGTGCAGAATCTGCTACTGAAACGTTGAACCTTTGTCTTAGATTGGTCCACAACTCGACTTGGGGCCAACTTGACCTAGCTTGACAGGCTGGTCGGCAATTTACCATAACCCTCCTCATTATCTAGTCTTAGGATTGGTTATATATAAAACTTTATCTCTAGGTGGAGTTACTAAGGTAGCACTTAAATAAAGCATTTTTTATGTGGTAGTTGAGCAGAACCTTTTTTTTTATGGTAATTGAATGACTTCATCGAACTTAAATAAAACTTTTTGTTTTTGGTGGTAATTGAATGGACTCATCAAAACGTCTCCTGTAGCAGGAGTAGAATATGTTTGACCAAGTGGATATCTCAGTGTTAAGATCATGAATGCTTGATAGAGATGATTGATTCAAAATGCTCAGCCTAACCTGAAAGATTCCAAGTGGAATATCCTAACAATGAATACTAAATGATATTAATAGAAGCTTAAGCACAAAACTACTAACATAGGTACAGCAAGTAGATCAACTTCAAAGAAGATTGTTAATAAATCAACTACAGCACAAGCTTGCAGTTAAAACACTGGTGTTGAATGAGAGTCTGAACTTTAGCTAATCCTATATTACAGACCAAGGTAGCACTTGAGTAAAACTTAATTGAATTAGAACTTTATTTTTGGGTGGTAGTTGGGTTTCTTCATCAAAACGTCTCATTTAGCATGAGTTGAATTTGTTTGACTCAGTGAATGCTTTGGAGTTGAGATGATTAATGCTTGCTTGATAGGGACTGAATTTCATGTACTAACATTTATGTTTCCTTTCTAGAGAATGATTTTCATGAGATAATAAGATCATTTGTAAAGATATTATGTTTTTATGCTTTGTCTTTTAACCAAGCCTTGAAATTGTTATCTTGTTGCAGACGATGCTGAAGATTAGAGATTTGAGGGTTATGGTTTGCCAATTGCTCTGTTTCAATGTTGGGATGGTACTGTTGTAGTATCCACAGCTTTCTTTTCAAAAATGTTCATATCCAGCAGTGATGCAACTACTATTTATTGTTTGCTCTATCTTTACTGTGTTTGACTTTAAAGTCTTGTTTCAAAATAAGAATTAGGGAACAGCTATTATCAGCTGAATGGATTTTCAATGCTCTTCTGGAATCAATCAATGGCTTGCATGTAACAGTTACAGTCCGTTATTCAATAAATTGCAAAGTCATACCAGTCTAATTTGTGTTATACAATCCATACACGGCCTAATTTGTGTTGTACCGTTTATCCACTGTCAACCAGCAAGCATGCTGCACTCAAAAGCAGGAGGGCTATCATGCTTCAGGCCTCTGGTGCGTGCTCTTAGCAGATTCCCAAATGCGACGGCGAGAATTTTAGGCTGTAAGGCAAATTTTGGACACATGGACCAGAACTCTGAATATTCTAAAGTGCATGCACGGCAAACAACATCAATGGCGATGGACGATTCTCGCTAGAAAGCCCTCCCTAACTGGTATGCTGGTGCCTTAAAGCAATGAACGTTGTAGAAAGAGAATGGAAAGTCCGAAGTTCATTGTAGAAAGAGAATGGAAAGTCCTAAATAATGAGAAAGAAATATGTTATATGTTTATAACTTAAAGTTCACTTATATCAATTAATTTTTACTTTAAGTTTTTGAGTTACATAGTTTTGATCCACTAATAGGTTAATTGGGTAAGTAGATGGATGATTAGCATGGTATCAAAATCGATCCGAGTATACGAAAATTAATGAACATTAGGATACGATTAATCATGAGATGGTGGTAAAGTTTCGTTATAGCATGGAGTATGCACTTCAAGTAGTAGATTCTCTTCAATGGTTCAGGAATAAATTTTGGCTAGTTTATGATGTACAACAAGGCATTACATTATAATGGATAGGATTGTAATGAAAAAAAAAAACTTATAACTGAAAGTTTATTTGCTATCAATTAAGTTTTAATTGAGCTTTAGGTTACAGTGATTTTTGCTCGCTAATGAATTAATTAAGCCATAAATGAGCATTAGCCACTATCAAATTTTCTTTTTCCACAAAAATCAAACTAGATTCCGACAACAATCTCTTTTCCAAAGCCACAGCCTACCGTCCGAATGGACTTCAAGTAAAATGTGTCGATTAAACCTAATGGAGAAGATCAGAGGAAACCTGACCTGTCTGAAGTAGGCCACTCAGTAGGAGCAGTCCTGGTAAAAATGCTCTTCGGACTCCTCATGCTGGCTGGTGCCAGAGGTTTCAGGGCAGGGTCTAGAAGCTCCTCTTGCCTTGAGGTCGATGTCCCAATCCTAGATTGCACGAGGTGTAGACCCACGCTCAAAAGCTCCATCAACACTAGGCCGATGCTAGATACCTCTCTTTTCTCGTTAGCTTTCATGGAGTAGGCATACTTTGTCCGGTAAAGGTGATGGACGCAGGCATTCTATAATAAGTTTGGAAGGTGCTTGCTTGTATTATACTTGGATCCATGTACCCGTAAGAACCGGCAAACCAAGAGCCAGATTCGGTATATTGTTTCGAGTCTACTTGGTTGCTCTCGACGACTGCCTTCGCCAGCCCCAAATCTCCAAGTATTGCCTCGATGTCCCTATCGAGCAGTCATGATGTAGATACTCCACTCCCTGCAAGCCTCTCCCTCTTCTTCTTCTTCTTCTTCTTCTTCTTCTTTTGACTCACCAGCCAGTCCCACATGTTGCCAATATCCATTGTACTCATATATCAGCAGATTATTGCCATTGCTTAGAAAGCCCAGCAGCTTCTCCCTTCCTGACACTGCTTAGAATCGTAGCCTCCCTTGGAAAGCTCTTATCTTGAAATAAAAACTCCCTCTCCATATGTGCAATTTTCTTCGCAGCCACGGTCTCGCCGGCAGGCAGCTAAACTTTATAGATGATGCCCGACCATGCTGACCCGATCGCAAGCTCATCACTTAGGTTGCTCGTCGCTTCCATGATGGCTTCCCATTTGAAATCTCACCTTGTGGAAATCTTTTGAGAAATATTTTCTGTTTTCAAATCTCCAGCTTTCCTTTCCATTTCGGTTTTCATTTTCATGAAAAACCAGAGAATGTGTTCATTTATTAAAATATAAAAATTATTTTGATAAGTCATTAATTCATATACTTTCATAACAATATTAGCTAGTTTTAATTTATTTTGAATTATATTTATTTATTTTATTTACTTTTCATTTATTTTGAAGGGAAATAAAAAAAGCAACGGCCAAGGATCTAGAGCGTAAAAAGTAGTAAAGAAATTTTAGAAAAGAATATCGAACCACATAGATTAATTATGTTATTGAATACCAAAATTTACTAAATTACTTACTATTTCAAAAATCAAATATAAACGAAATTCTAATGTAAAATTTTTTAATCTCAAAATTAACAAAGCATAAAAATTTAAATGTATAAAAATATGATGAGAATAGATTTAGAGTGATTGATTTCACTAACAAATCACACACAATTTATTCTTCCTAATTATTAAATAATAATTCCATGATTAAAATTTCCATATTTTCTCTCGAATGATATCAAAAAAACTCCAACTAATAACTCCATATCTCTATGTGAATTTAATTAATTGGATACTCATTACGTACTTTAAATTTTCTAAAAATCACATTAATTACGGTAAAGTATCTCTACTTTCGCTCAACTAATAGCGTTTAATTCTAGATCTAACTCATTGTAATTCAATTGATTAAACAATAAATTGTAAGAATTAATCAAAAGAAATAACAAATCACATTGCATTGTAATTCAATTAATCAAACAATAAATTATAAACATTAATCACAAGAATTAAACACTCAATCATGGAAATATTAAAAATAAAATAACTAATAAAATAAATTATGTATTCATTGATAGATTACATCAATGCTCTAGAAAAGAAAATTAGTTCATAATAAAAGTGAAAAGAAAACAAATAGAATTTATTTTTCATTGGAAGTAATTGATGAATACGCAGCTCTCGCCCTGTTCTTCAGATCCTCCTTCGTTGAAAAACTCTAAAAGTCTCCAGCTCTCTATCTAGTTCTTGGATGCAAACTGCTGCCTCCTTTTTATAGTTGGAAAGCCGATGCGATATGTTGAATATGATGGAAAAATCATCGCCTATGAGTCCTTTCTCGGATAACTACCATGTTGCCAACTGGGCCTCATCTATTGGAATACGGCGTGCCAACTCATCAACGCGTGATCCTCTCCTCTTTGAAAATATGGCATTGGAGTCCTCATCACTCGTGAGTCTTCACGCTGCCAGCTTATCATGTGAAGGAGTCCCCACAAACCACCTCATCAACTTGTCTTCACGTAGAGTCCCTTGGCCGTCTTTTTTTTATTCTCCTTCAAAATAAAATAAAAAGTAAATAAAATAAATAAATATAATTTAAAATAAATTAAAAATTAGCTAATATTTTATGAAAGTATATGAATTAAATGGTCAAATTTACGCTTATCAAATACCCCCAAACTTACACTTTGCTAGTCCTCGAGCAAAGAAAATAAAATAAAAATTCTAAAACAAAAGATTAATTTTTCAAATAGAGCCTCAAAGATTTAACACATGCCATGATTTAAAGAAATTATCCTATGCAACTCAAGTACAAAAGTTAATACAAAATTAGGTCTCACCTCATATTCAATTCTTTCACTCATGAGCATGCATCATTCTCACTTCATTACTCACTTCCTGGATAGTTTTATACAAACATGTAAATGCAATGGATCTCTAAAAAGTATATGTATCTACTCCATAGGTTTGCTCTTTAAATTAACTCTCACTAATGTAGATAAAAGATAACACCAAAGATCAATAGGTCTTTATAAGCTTGTAATGTAAGGCTAGGGTGAGGGCTACAAAGAAAGGATAAGATGTATCAAAGTAGAAACTTAAATCAATATATCCATGGCATAAAGAGCATAGTAGTCTCACTCATAGTGGCTCATACAAAGCTTTCATCAAGTACCCTTTTTTTTATAACAAGAGCAGGGCCACAAACACACATCTCCAATCTCGGCTTCCATGAGCGCATATAAAAACATGTGAATCATTCAGTGGTTTAGCTACCCCAGGGAGCCATTCCATGTCTTTCACGATGACTTCTTCAACAAAAGTATCAACATCAAAGTATGTCAATTTTCTGAATCTATTCATGTCAGAAAAGATCAGAACATCTCCATTTGATGAATCAGTACCATCTTCCCCTTTGCATTTCATTCTTAATTTTTTTAGATCTATCTTCTTCTTGTACCCTATCTGAGTTTGAGAATATCACATTCTTTTCAATCCTTGCATTCCCTTATATTTGTAATTTCTTAATTCCAATAGGATGTATATATTGGCTTTGTTGCATATTAAAAGCTGAAACTTGGTGGATGTGCAATAAGGAAAAGATTTGCTTCAAAGAAGGATTTAATGGTACCAATATCCTTCCAGTAATCATTGAAAAGATATGCCTTGATGAAGAACTCTTTTGCAAATGCAGGAATTATCTCAGATCCAAAGTTATTTGTAGTAGGAAACCTCCATCTGATCTTAGAAGATTTAAAAGTATCTCTTTCTTGAATATATAGACTTCCATAGAAGCAATATATGGTTTCTTTTCTGCTTCAGCTTGTGACAACCCCAGTACATAGTGTTCACTGCCATTGCTTTCTAATATGCTCCTTTTTACTTTTCACTAAAGAGATGACCTTTCCTTTATACACCCCCAACTTATTTCTTGCTGTGCATGGGTGTGATAAAAATTTTTCATACTCCTACCTCTCACAATTTTTTTTTAAGCTCATATAACCATGAGGTAAGTATCAATTAAGTTCCTTTGAAAGGTAAATATATATGTATATAAGTTCAATAGGGTAGGAATCATATGGGTTAAACAAGAAAATATTTAAAAGGCCAAAATGTAAATTTTAAAGGCTCAAAGGGGTGACTAAAGATATATTGATAAAAGGGTTAGGATTTTAGGCTCAACCAATCCAAAGATGGCCTATATCCTTTCCTTGGTGAAACTTTACCTAGGATTTCGCTTTAAGTAATTCTCAAGCAAGTTCTAGAGTAGTTGAGATCATAATATTTATAAAGTTTTCATAAAATGTCTCTAGGCATGCAAACAATTAATGATCGTGATACACATCTAATGAATAAAAAGAAAATCATACTAAGTAAAAATAATTTAAGTATTAACTAATCCACCTAATCACTTAGAATTCTTTCTAAAAATCACAACTTGTTTCAACCATTATCATCATTGGCTCTATAGAAACAAATAAACAAACCAAAATTTATTATTATTATTATTATTATTATATTATTATTAATATTTTTATAAATTTTACCCAAATAAACAAACTAAATATATTTAAAATAGAGAATACGTAACCCATGATATGCAAACTAATATAAATTAACCAAAGCAAACACATAAATAACTAGACCTATTATGCAACCCACCCCTAAACTTAAATCTTGCATTGTCCTCAATGGAAGAGAAAGAAAAGAAAATTAATAAAAATAATAAAGCAAGAAAAGTAAAGTGATACTCCCCTAGTGTCAATGAATGTCATCTTGAAGTGTACCACTAGAAGAGACTCCTCCTTCAATATTTGGGATTGTCAAGGTTGATGAGACTTTTTGCTTGTAAAAATATATCGATGTATGGTTTAAGGCATTTCCATTCACTTTAAATGTTTTCTTGGTTTCATGTTGTACTTCAATTGCTCTATATGGATAGACTTTAGTTATCTCAAATGGTCATGACCATCGAGAGCGTAGCTTTCCTGAAAAAACTCGAAGTCTTAATTAAATAATATAACTTTTTATCTAACTTCAAATTCCTTACTTAAAATATGCTTATCATGCCATCTTTTGGTTTTATCTTTGTAAATTTGAGCATTCTCATAAGCATCATTACAAAACTTATCCATCTCATTGATTTGCAATATTATCTTCTCGCTAGCTGCTTGTAGATTAAAGTTAAGTATCCTTATCGCCCAATAAGCCCTATGTTCTAGCTCCACTGGTAGATGACATGCTTTTTCATAACTAAGCCGATATGATGATATCCCAATCGGTGTTTTGAATGCTGTTCATAGGCCCAAAAGCATCGTCTAACTTTCTTGTCCAATATGTACAAAATATTCACTGTCTTTTCTAATATATGCTTCAATTCTCATTAGATACCTCGACTTGTCCACTCATTTGAGGATGATATGGTGTCTCTCCGTGATGTGTAACTCTATACTTAGTTAGTAGTGCTTCAAATTGACGATTGCAAAAATGCTTTCCACCATCACTGATTATTGCCTTGGAGTGCCGAATCGGAAAAAAATATTCTTTCGTAGAAAATTTACCACAACTCTCGCATCATTAGTCGATGAGGCTACTGCTTTCACCCATTTGAAAACATAATCTACAACCACCAAAATAAATTTGTTAGAATATGATGATGAAAAAGGACCCATGAAGTCTATACCCCAAACATCAAATAATTCAATAACTAAAATATTTTTAAGGGCATCTCATGTTTCTTAGAAATATTTTCAACTCTTTGACAATGATCACATGAATTAACAAATGTAAATACATCTTTAAAAATAGATGGCCAATAAAACCTAGACTGTAGAATTTTTGCTGCTATTTTTGCACCACCAGAGTGACCACCAACTTTCAATGAGTGATAATGTCTGAGTATGTTCTCCATATCCTCCTCAGGCACACATCTTCTGATTATCTGATCCACATAGTGCCGGTATAAAAAAGGTTCTTCCCAAAAATAATATTTCAAGTCGGAGAAGAAATTCTTCTTTTGTTGATATGTCATATTGGGAGATAGAATTCGCGACACCAAGTAGTTGACTATGTTGGCGTACCATGGAACAACTTGTATAGCCATCAAATACTCATCCAGGAATGCTTCATTTATTTGTAATTCATCCATACCTGGACGCTCCATCTAGACAGATGATTTTCCACCAAATTTTCAATACCTTTCTTACCCTTAATTTTCAAGTCGAATTCTTATAGAAGCAAAATCCATCGAAGCAATCTTGGTTTAGCACCCTTCTTGGTAAGAAAATACTTCAGAGCAGAGTGATCAGTGTAGAGAATCACCTTCGAACCTATCAAGTAAGAACGAAATTTGTCAAAATCAAAAACAACTGATAATAATTCTTTTTCAATAGTGGCATAATTTAGTTGAGTTTCTGTTAAGGTTCTACTTGCATAATAAATAACATGAAAATGTTTATCTTTTCTCTGCCCTAAAACAACCCCTATAGCATAATCACTGGCATCTCACATTAATTCAAACGATAATTCCAATATGGTGACACAACTATAGGTGCTGAAATTAATTTTTTTTCAATATTTCAAAAGCATGCTAGCATTCATTAGAAAATTCAAATCAAGTATCTTAAATCAACAAATTGCAAAGAGGTTTAGTAATTTTAAAAAAATCCTTAATAAACCATCGATAGAATCCGGCGTGTCCCAAGAAACTTCTTATGCCCTTCACATTGGTTGGTGGTGGAGTTTTTCAATCACTTCTATTTTTGCTCTGTCAACTTCATATCCCTTAGAGAAAATTCGGTGACCCAACACTATCCCATCCTCTACCATGAAGTGGCATTTTTTTAGTTTAAAACTAATTTTTCTCCTTGCATCTTTGCAAAACTGAAGATAAGTTAGACAAGCAATTATCAAAAGAATATCCAAAGACAGAGAAATCATCATGAAGACTTCTAAAATATTTTTCACCATGTTCGAGAAGATGGACATCATGCATCTTTGAAATGTGGCTGGCGCATTATATAGGCCAAAAGGCATCCTCCTATATGCAAATGTTCCATATGGACAAGTAAAAGTGGTCTTCTCTTGATCTTCAGGGCAATGGCTATTTAATTATAACCAGAGTACCCATCCAGAAAATAGTAGTAACCATGTCCCGCAAGTCTTTCTAGCATTTGATCAATAAAAGGTAAGGAAAAATGATATTTTCAAGTTGCATCATTAAGTTTTCTATAATCTATGCATACTCACCATCCCGTGACCATCCTCATCGGTATAAGTTCATTGTTATCATTCTTGATCACAGTTATTTCACTTTCTTTGGTACAACTTGTATTGGACTTACCCATGCGCTGTCCGAGATAGGATAAATAATTTTAGCATCTAATAGCATTAGCACTTCTTTATGCATCACTTCTTGCATTAATGGATTCAATCTTCTTTGGGGTTGGATAATCGGCTTATATTTATCCTCCATTAAAATCTTGTGTGTGCAAATTGAAGGACTAATTCTTTTGATATCAGAAATGATCCAACCCAAAGCCAATTTATGTTCTCTTAAGATTCTAAGCAACTTTTCATCCTCTATCATTCAAAGAATTATTAATAATAACTGAAAAAGTAGAGTCTTGGCCTAAGAAAGCATACCTTAAATTTGATGGAAGCTATTTGAGCTCAAGTTTAAGTGGTTTCTCTAGTGAAGATATTGGCTGATATGATTTTAAGTCTTTCACTTTTGGGTGCATTGAAGGAGGAAAAATTGGTGTAGCCTCCAAATATCTTTCACACTCTTTAACTTCTTCATCATCAAATTATCTACACAAGTCTTATTAGCTATGATCACATCTCGGTCACTTATTTGAAAATAAGAATGTGTCTTAGAAGAAAATTTCATAGGCTTAAGTACATCAAAAGTGACATCCTCTTCAACCCTTAAAACAAGTTTTTCTTGCTGGACATCAATTATGGTTCTCCCTGTCGCAAGGAAAGGTCGACCCAATATCAAAGGGATCTTCATGTCCTCCTCCATATCAAGAACAATGAAGTCAGCCGGGAAGATGAACTTATCAATTTTTACCAATACATTCTCAATTGTAAAGAGATGGTGGTTGGATTTATTTCTCCTAGACCCAATTTTTAAAAATAAAGAGAGGCATTAGATTAATACTTGCCCCTAAGTCACATGAAGCTTTATCAAAATAAGAATTTTCTATAGTGCAAGGGATAGTGAAACTTCCTCGATCTTTCAGCTTAGAGGGCAGCTTTTTTTGTAAGATTGCACTATTCTCCTCTGTTAGCATTACTGTTTTATGTTCCTCTAATTTTTGCTTCTTTGATATAATGTCTTTTAAAACACTACAAGAAAAACTGAAATAGCGACGCAAATTTAGCGACGCATTTTTGCGTCGCTAAATTGCGACCACATTGCGACGCCTCTGCGACAATAAAATATTGCAACGTAATTAGTGATGCATTAGCAACTCAATAAACCAAAAAATCAAAAAAAATTATTTTTTTAATTTAGCAATGCAAGTAATACGTCGCAATATTTTTAAATTTAATTTTTATAAATATAATTATAAAATAAAAATATTGCGACTCAACTCAGTGCATCACAAATTTTTAAAAAAATTAAATTATGTTAAATAGCGACGCATTAGTGGTGCAATAAACCAAAAAATTAAAAAATTTATTTTTTATTTAGCGACGCACTAATTGCGTCGTAATTATTTTAAATAAAATTAATTTTTAAAAATATAATTATAAAATAAAAATATTGCGATGCAACTCAGTGTGTCGCAATGTTTTTTAAAAAAATTATTACATTAAAGAGCGATGCAATAGCGACACAATAAAATAGTAAATTAAAAAAAATAATTTTTATTTAGCGACACAAGTATTGCATCGTAATATTTTTTTCAAAAAATAAATTTTATAAAAATATTAAAAATAATTATGAAATAAAAATATTGCGACACACTTCAGTGCGTCGCAATATTTTAAAAAATTCATTATGTTAAATAGCGACGTATTAGCGATGCAATAAATTAGAAAAAAAAAAAAAATTAATTTTTAATTTAGCGATGCAAATAATGCATCGCAGAGTTTTTTTTTAAAAAAAATTTATAAAATAATTAAAAGATAAAAAAATTAAAAATAAAACATTGCGATGCAACGAAATGCATCGCAATTGTTTTAAAAAAAATTAATTTTGGTACATACATCGGATCGGTCATTGCCGACCGGGATCGATCATGGCTTGGATCGATCACAACCGTCAGATCGTCGCCGATCGGATCGATCGCGATGGTCCAAGATTGATCATTGCCGACCGAGATCGATCATGGCTTTGATCGATCACAACCATCGGGTCGTTGCTGATCGGATCGATCGCAACGGTCTGAGATTGATCATCGTCGACCGGGATCGATCTTGGCTTCGATCGATCGCAACCGTTGGATCGTCGCCGATCGGATAGATCGTAACGGTCCGAGATTAGTCGTCGCCGACTGGGATCGATCATGGTTTCTATCGATCACAACCATCAGGTCGTTGCCGATCGGATCGATCGTGACGGTCCAAGATCGATCGTCGCCGACCGGGATCAATCATGGCTTCGATCGATCGCAACCGTCGGATCATTGCCGATCGGATCGATCGTGATGGTTCAAGATCGGTCGTCGCCGATCGAGATCGATCATGACTTCGATCGATCACAACCATCGGATCGTTGCTGATCGGATCGATCGCAATGGTCCAAGATCGGTCGTCGCCGATCGAGATCGATCATGGCTTCGATCGAACGCAACCGTCGGATCGTCGTCGATCGAATCGATCGCGATAGTCCAAGATCGTCGTCATCGACCGGGATCGATCATGGCTTCGATCGATCGCAACCATCGGATCGTTGCCGATCGGGATCGATTATGGCTTCAATCGATCGCAACCGTCGGATCATCGCCGATCGGATCGATCGCGACGGTCCAAGATCGATCGTCGCCGACCGAGATCGATCATGGCTTCGTTTGATCGCAACCATCGGATCGTCGCCGATCAGATCGATCGTGATGGTCCAAGATCGGTTGTCGCCGACCAGGATCTATCATGGCTTCGATCGATCGCAACCGTTAGGTCGTTGCCGATCAGATCGATCACGATGGTTTGAGATCGGTAATCACCGACTGGGATTGATCATGGCTTCAATCGATCGCAACCATCGGATCGTTGCCGATCGGATCGATCGCAACAGTCCATGATCGGTCGTCGCCGACCGAGATCGATCATGGCTTCGATCGATCGCAACAGTCAGATCGTCGCCGATCGGATCGATCACGATGGTTTGAGATCGGTCATCATTGATCGGGATCGATCATGGCTTCGATCGATCGCAACCATCGGATCATCGCCGATCGGATCGATCGCGACGGTCCAAGATCGGTCATCGCCGATTGGGATTGATCATGGCTTGGATTGATCATAACCGTCGGATCATCGCCGATCGGATCGATCGCAACAGTTCGAGATCGGTTGTCGCCGACCGGGATCGATCATGGCTTCGATTGATCATAACCGTCGGATCGTCGCCGATCAGATCGATCGCGATGGTCTGAGATCGGCAACGCCAATCGGGATCGATCATGGCTTCGATCGATCGCAACCATCGGATCATCGCCGATCGGATCGATCGCGATGGTCCAAGATCGATCGTCGCCGATCGGGATTGATCATGGCTTGGATCGATCGCAACCATCGGATCGTCGCCGATCGGATCGATTGCAACGATCTGAGATCGGTTGTCGCCGACCGGGATCGATCATGGCTTCGATCGATCATAACCGTCGGGTCATCGCCGATCAGATCGATCGCGATGGTCTGAGATCGGCAACGCCGACCGGGATCAATCATGGCTTCGATCGATCACAACCATCAGATCATCACCGATCGATCAATCGCGCAACGGTCCGAGATCGGTCATCGCCTATCGGGATCGATCATGGCTTCGATCAATCGCAACCATTGAGTCGTCATCGATTGGATCGATCGCGACGTTTCGAGATCGATCGTCGCCGACCGGGATCGATCATGGCTTCGATCGATCGCAACCATCGGATCGTCGCCGATCGGGATCGATCATGGCTTGGATCGATCGCAACCATCGGATCATTGCCGATCGGATCGATCGCAATGATCCGAGATTGGTCATCGCCGATCGGGATCGATCATGGCTTCGATCAATCGCAACCATCGGATCGTCACCGATCGGATCGATCGCAACGGTCTGAGATCAGTCGTCGCCGACCAGGATCGATCATGGCATTGATCGATCGCAACCGTTGGGTCATCGTCGATCGGATCGATCGCGACGGTCCAAGATAGATCGTCGCCGATCGGGATCGATCATGGCTTCAATCGATCGCAACCGTCGGATCGTCGCCGATCGGATCGATCGCGATGATCCGAGATCGGTCGTCGCCGACCGAGATCGATCATGACTTCGTTTGATCGCAACCATCGGATCGTCGCCGATCAGATCGATCGCGACGGTTTGAGATCGGTCGTCGCCGATCGGGATTGATCATGGCTTCGATCGATCGCAACCATTGGGTCGTCGCCGATCGGATCGATCACGATGGTCCGAGATCGGTCATCATCGATAGGGATCGATCATGGCTTGGATCGATCACAATCGTCAGATCTTCGCCGATCGGATCGATCACAATGGTCCAAGATTGGTCATCGCCGACCGGGATCGATCATGACTTCGATCGATCGCAACCGTCGGGTCATGGCCGATCGGACCGATCGCGACGGTCCGAGATCGATCGCAAGCATCGGATCGTGGTTGCGATGCAAATCAGAAAAAAATAATTTTTATCAAATATAATTATCAAATAAAAATATTGCGATGCAAATCAGTGCGTTGCAAATTTTTAAAAAATTTAAATTATGTTAAATAGCGACGCATTAGCGACGCAATAAACCAGAAAATTAAAAAAAAAATAATTTATAATTTTGCGATGCATTTATTGCGTCGCAATATTTTTTAAAAAATAAATGTTATAAAAAAAATTTAAAATAAAACATTGCGATGCAACCATATGCGTCGCAATTATTTTTAGAAAAAGTAATTTTTATCAAATATAATTATCAAATAAAAATATTGCGACGCAACTCGTTGCGTCGCAAATTTTTGAAAAATTAAATTACGTTAAATAGCGACTCATTAGCGATGAAATAAACTAGAAAAATTAAAAAAAATAATTTTTAATTTTGCGACGCATCTGTTGCGTCGCAATATTTTTTTTAAAAAAATAAATGTTATAAAAAAATTAAAAATAAAACATTGCGAGGCAACCATATGCGTCGCAATTATTTTCAAAAAAAATAATTTTTATCAAATATAATTAAAAAAAAATATTGCGATGCAAATCAGTGCATCGCAAATTTTTAAAAAATTAAATTCCGTTAAATAGCGACGCATTAGCGACGCAATAAATCAAAAAATTAAAAAAACTAATTTGTAATTTTGTGACGCATTATTGCGGCACAATATTTTTTAAAAAATAAATGTTATAAAAAATTAAAAATAAAACATTGCGACCCAACCATATGTGTCACAATTATTTTTAGAAAAAATAATTTTTATCAAATATAATTATGAAATAAAAATATTGTGATGCATTAGCGAAGCATTTTTTCAGAAAATAAAAAAATTTTCCCGCCGGTCATTGTCGCCAAATTAGCGACTCATTAGTGACGCAAATAATTGCATCACTAATTTTCCCAGAAAATAATAAAAAAAGTCAAATTAGCAATGGGTTAGCGACGCATAATTGCATCGCTAATCCAAAATAAATTATATAAAAAATAGCGAGGGATTAGCGATGCAATTTTGCGTCGCTAATCTCTAATATATAATCTCAGTCACGCCCGCCCCCCCGGTCTCTTCTTCTTTTTCTTCTAACCCTACTCCGCCGCCGTTCCGTCCTCCAGCTCCCCCCGCCCTCTCCCTCGCGCTAGGAACCACCGGCGGCAGCCCCCCCCCCCCCCCCCCCCCCCGGCGACGTCCCCTCTCTACCGAGGTAAGCCCCCCCTCCCCCACCCCCCCCCCCCTCCCGTTTGCCTTAGGCCATGGCCACGGCGGCGCCGTGGCCGGCGGGCCTGGCCACGGTGGCTAGGCCACCATTAAAAAAAAAATGGTTGGGTTGGGTTTTTCCCCCACCCCTGAGGTGCCGGCCACGGCCGCTGCCGTGGCCGACGGTGGCTTGGCCATGGTGGCCAGACCACTGTTTTAAAAAAAAATTGAAAATGGGGTGGGGTTTTTCCCCCACCCCTGAGGCGCCGGCCACGGCTGCGGCCGTGGCCGTCGTCTCAGGCCATGGCCGCGACCGTGGCCGGAGATGACGGCCATGGCCGCTGCCGTGGCCGGCGGTGGCCTGGCCACGGTGGCCAGGCCACCGTTTTAAAAAAATTGAAAATGGGGTGGGGTTTTTTCCCTACCCCTGAGGCGCCGGCCACGGCCGCGGCCATGGCCGGCGGTGGCCTGGCCACGGTGGCCAGGCCACCGTTTAAAAAAAATTGAAAATGGGGTGGGGTTTTCCCCCACCCCTGAGGCTCCGGCCACAGCCACGGTGGCCATGACACCGTTTAAAAAAACAGTAGGGGTGGGGTTTTTTCCCCTACCCCTGAGGCGCCGGCCACGGCCACGGTGGCCAGGCCACCGTTAAAAAAAAAACAGTAGGGTTTTCCCCACCCCTTGGTCTCCGGCCACGGCAGCGGCCGTGGCCGTCGTCTCAGGCCGCGGCCGTGGCTGAAGACGACGGACACGGCTGCCACCGTGGCCAGCGTGGCCTGGCCACTGGCCACCGTTTATTACAAAAAAAAAGTAGGGGTGGGGTTTTTCCCCACGGCCGTTTACCAAATACAGGAATGAAGTTTAAGTTTAATCACAGTCAAGATTTTATGCATTAGGTTAGGCCTAGATTAGATTGGCTGGTAGCCTAATAATGACTATTATTAGGAGTTGTGCCTTTCATTTTCATGACTGTTTCTCACATGTGGCTTTAGAGAATTGGCATGATACATCATGTTGGTTCAATAAGCTGCCAAGCCTATTTTATTTCTTTATAGCTGTTTATGCAATAATATTTATGCATTTGTAGTTATTTACAATTGTTATGTCTTGATTATTTACATTCTACTTCAAATTGAATGATTCATTAAATTATGTAATGCTAGAATGAAAGTCTTGTTGTAGTTTTATTTAATTTTCAGCAACAAATTAGTAGTTTCAATGATTTATATTTTAGTCTTCACAAACATTTATATTGGACATAATAATCTTAAGAAGTCAGTGATTATATATATAGAACACTATTCCTATATATGTATAATTGACAAGAATTTATGAATAACAAGCATAAGTTCGATTGTCTTCGGATTTCCATATTATTAATCACAGCACTATAACCTTTAGACCCATTTGAGAATTTGTAAGACTTAGTCTTGCAAATTCTCAAATTGTCCTGGTGGACAGTTTGAGAATATTTTTTGCTATATTCAATCATTAATCGTAATTACATTCATGAATCTTAGTATTTTCAGTATGATGGGCCGAGGTAGATCTACCGACGACGGACGGAGTGAGCAGGGACGTAGCCCTGCCACATCAGATCACATGAGCTTTGGAGATGAAGAGTTTCGATCTCCACACATCGCACAGCCTCCGATCTCTCCAGCAGTCGGCGGTGATCCTGCATTGGTATTATCATTCAACTGATCGGCACAGACCTCCGAGAGTTCTTCCACCGTCGGCCGCACCGTACTTCGACTGGATGCTCATGGGCTGTAAGTATATACTAATTAAAAATATATGTTTATGTTTTTAAGTCAATTACTTATAAACATGCATTTTTTTAATAGATTTATTGAGCAGCATCATGTATCGAGCCACATCAGCTCCATATTTCAAAGGCGTGCGGATCGCAGTGGCTACGATTGGCGCCATGTATTTGCAGCCACGAGAGAGTTTTATTTTTCAGAGTTTCAGGTAAACTTATTAAATATAATTTATCACTTATATAAAATTTCTTAATCTTAATAAATTTTGAAACTAACTGTTTATTTTAATGCAAAAAAAGTTTACGTGGGACCCTGCCAGCCATGATGCCATTAGGGCAGCATGGGAAGCTCTTACGGGACGCCGATACTCCGACATGCTTCATCGTTGGAGGTCATCAGGTCACCGTCCTGCGCATGTGTTAGAGGGTATTTAGCACAAGTGGCAGTAGGTCTGGTAGTCTGATGGCTGGCGCAGGAGGTTCGCATCAGCCAGCATGAACCGCCGATCTGAGAGGGGCGGTCCTGGCACGGGTCTCTCCCACCACACTTCGGGCTCCATTTCGATTCAGAAGCACATACGCCGTGTGGTAAGAAAACATAAATAATTTAATTACTAATTTAGTTATTACAAATACTTACATTAATATCAATTTTTCTGTTGTTATAGTCTGAGTAGGAGGGCAGAGATCCTGGTGAGTTTCGTCTATTCAGGGCGACACACACCAGGAGGGACGGTTCCTGGGTCAATACACGATCATGGGAGGTTGCGGTAAGACATTAACTTTATGTTGTATCGTTTAATTTTTAAAATTTTATTTAGAGAAATTTATTGATTCATTTATTATTGATTTTATAATTCAAAGACACGAGTCGAGGAGCTTCACTCCCAGGCATCGCAGGTCGACTCCACTGATGGGGGGATGCTCATCGAACTCTCAGCAGAGGAGAGTCGACGTGTGTTTTTTGGAGGCTGTTGGTGCCCAGCCGCGAGATCGCATCGTCTATGGTCTGGGCACTAGAGCTTCTGCATATTTTTCCCATCAGGCCTCTAGCTCGCGATATTCTGACGATATTCTTGCCGAGCGTTTAGACGACATTCGGAGATCTATCACGGAGGAGGTTCGTCAGGAGGTTCGATAGGACATTCGGCAGGAGGTTCGGCGGGAGGTTCAGCAGGAGTTCGAGCAGCGTATGGGAGGCCTTCAGTAGGAGCTTGCAGACGTGCGAGAGCATATGCGTCAGTTGCAGGATATGGTTAGCCGTATGTCGCAAGGTTTCCAGCCTCTACGTGATCGTGTGGATTCTTGATATATTTTTTTCTTTACTTTTTATATTTTGTACAAGAAAACTTCAAAATTTTAATATATTAATTATTTTTAGGAATTGAATGATGAATGTTTGGATCAATATGAGTGATGAATGTTTCGATCAATATTTAAATGTAATGAAATTGTATTAACCATTTTAATTTTTAATATTTTATTTTTTAAAAAAAATTAATTAGATATGCATTAGCGATTGAAATTGCATCGCTAATATTTTTAAAATATTATTATTAAATATTACGACGCAATGACCTGGCTTCACAATATTTTAAAAAAAATTTAATTAGCGATGCATTAGCAACTGAAATTGCATCGCTAATATATCTAAAATATTATTATTAAATATTGCAACACAACTAAATGCGTCGCCATATTGCGACGCAATTGAATGCATCGTAATATTTAATAATAATATTTTAGAAATATTAGCAATGCAATTTTAGTCGCTAATGCATCGCTAATTAAATATTTTTAAAAAATAAATAAATTAATTAGCGATTCAATTGCGATGAGGTTTTCCATCGCAAATATTTTTAAAAAAATTAATTTTAAAATTAGCGACGCATTTAGGATGCGTTACAATATTGCGACGCATTTAGTGGCGTTGCAATATATTGCGACGCATTTGGTGCGTCGCAGAGAGTCGCTGTTAAGCGATGCAATTGCGACAAATTGAGATTGCGATGATCATCTTAGCGACGCTGTCATTGCATCGCTAATGTATCGCAATAGCATGTTTAGCGATGCATTATCGACGCATTTGGGCGTCGCTATATTTTAATTCTCTTGTCGTGAAAATTTAGCATATTTAGGCATTTGTTCTATAGCTTCAATGAGATGAATATTAATATGTAATTGCTTAAATATACTTAAAATTTAGAAAATTATTCATCCATATTATTCTTTTTTAATCTTTGCAGAAAAAGAATTGGTGGGTCATATATTGAAGGAGAATAAGTTTCAAAAGTAACTTCCCTAAATTTTTTGATTTTGAAGCTCTTTCATTCTTCTTAGTCTTCTTAGCTTGCTCCACTTCTTTCATCTCTGACTTAGCTTTCTTCATCTTGGAATCCTCATTATCCACATTTTTATCTTGTTTGGCATTTGTTACTTGTGGCTCCCCATATGTTAGTCCACTTCTCAATGATATTGCCTTTGCATGTTTTTTCGGTTTAGTGACAGTGTTGCTTGGCAAAATTCCAGCAGTCCTCTCTATGAGCAAGTTTGAGAGATGACTAATTTGTACATCAATATTATGAATTGAAGCTGAGTTGTTTTGGATTGCCACATCTGTTTTCTGCATATACTGCATAAACATGTCCTCAAGTGTTGGCTTCTTCTCTTGCTGCAAAAATTGCTGAGGTGGTTTAGCTTGCCCTTGGTTATTGATCCATGAGAAATTTGGGTGATTCCTCCATCTAGGATTGTACGTGTTCAAGTATGGATTATTTTGACATTGAAAAGTTGACATGTAATTTGCTAGTTCGTAACTTGATTGGGCAAAAGAATTTCTCACTTGATAGTCGACACTTAAATGATTTCCTACACAATGATCACAAACATCATTAGTTTGAATAGCATTAACATTTATCTTACCTAGTTGTTGAGACAAATTTGCCATTTGTGCCACCAATGAATTTATAGAATCAAGTTCTAAAACTCCAGCTGCCTTTCTTGGCATTGCTCTTTCTACAGGCCATTGATAGTTGTTAGATGCTATTTCTTTTAGAAGTTCATATGCTACCTCATGAGTTTCACTCATTAAAGCTCCACCAACTATTGCATCAACCATAGACCTATTTGTAGCTCCTAGATCATTGTAAAATATTTGCACTTGAAGCCATGCTAGAAGGTCATGATAAGGACATCTTCTCAATAAATCTTTGTACCTCTCCCATGCTTCATATAACGATTCACCCTCAAATTGGATGAATGTAGTGATGTCATTCCTTAGCTTTGCTATTTTTGCAAGAAAAATATATTTTGCTAGAAATTTTTGTGCTAACTCTTCCTAGGTAGTGATGATGCCAGGCGGCAAAGAATTCAGTCAAGCCTTGGCTTTATCCCTAAGTGAGAAGGAAAAAAGCCTTATGTTAGTGTATGCCCTAGATCCAATCGGATTGGATGCTATATACATTATATGAATACAAATCAAATAAAAATGATTTCTTTATCTATCCAGATGTTTTTTATCATATATTTGATATATTTGTCTATGAGATAAAGTCCAAAAGAATGTGAATCGTGCATATAAAATTTGTAATAGAGGTTACAAATTATGAGATCTAAATTGCACATTATGGTTCGATTCTTTAAATTTTTCTAGTCGATGTGTAGATGGGACTGGACACCATCAAACACCGTGAGACTAGCACACATTGCATATCCTCACCCTTGGGGTGAGCAGCTGATTTCACAAGCTAAAGTATGAAGATACTTATATAGGTGTGTGGATGCTCGTTATTGTAACGATGCATTGAATGACCCATACAGAGATCACATATGGATATTCTATATAGTGTCGATGGTTGATCTCTAATAACGGTAGTGTGAGTGATCCTTTGACTTGAGATCTTCATTACATCTCATGTGTAGAATGTCATGCTTTGACGATATTCAAATATCGCTCTAGCCATGGGTGGCAAATATGGTGTCGGTTTGGTATGACATGAAGCACATGAAAGTGGTGTTTGATCAAGACAAGATTTGTCTCCCTTGATAGAAAGAGTTATATCCCACGGCTACTTGATGGATTAAATTGACTATTAAATCCTTGTAAGGTTGAGTTAAAATTCGAAATGGTTTTGAAGTTCTAATTCATATGAGTCAATTTTTCTGAGATGAAGTAAATAAAGATTAATTACAGGGTTGACACAATCCTTACCATCGATTGATCTGGGATATGTGACGAAGGGATTGAATCATACGGTAACCGTTCATGGACAGGTGTTGTTGATGGTCACGTCAACAAAACCCTTAGCACTTGGGTGGTCATGATGCTTTCCTAGAGGCCTCTCATGATCTATAATTATATTGTTGATTTGGACAAAGAGTTATCCAATCATTCCTAGGGTCAGTGATTAGGACATGAATATTGCCAACATGTTAAAGGGCCTAATGGGTCACATGCATTAAGGAGAATTTTGGATGAATTAAAATGAGAATTAAATTAGATTTAATTCAGATAAGATGACCAATTAGATAATTGGATAAGACTCAATTTAAAGGAGATAAAATAATAATGGATATGATCCATCATAGAGGAAGGAATTTAGGGAGAGATAATTTGCATATGATGAATAAATAATTGGATACCAAAATTTGGCTTGTTCCATGTGATGGATGGCTCTGATTATTCGGGTATAGATGACAAATCTTAGCCATGTAGAGATAGATTCATGCCCATAGGATGGGGCATGATGAATCTCTACAGTTCGATGGTGAACATGTACAGATTAGGGCATATAGTTATGAGACAACTAATTTCTAATTTCAAGGGCTGAGATTTTGACACATGGATGATGGATGGAGTCTCTTCCTCTTCCTTGAATTAAGGTTACCATGAGTCTCTTCCTTTTTCCTTGGATTAAGGAGAGTCTTTTTCTCTTCCTTGGATTAAGGTTGTCATGAGAAAGGGGTCTCTTCCTCTCTCTTGAAATGTCTCCTTCTCTCCCTTTCTCTCTATAAATATGTTTCCATCTCTTCCTCCTCTCGAATGGTAAAAAAAGATTAGATCTTTAGACCTACGAGAAGATCTTCTGGTTTTAAATTCAAGAAAGGGATTCAAGGGGTGCTAGGCGCTAGCACCCCTCTCTTCCTACGTGTCATCTTTAGACCTTGAAGGTCTTCATCCACTCTTCTCGGCGTAGATTACCGTTAGAGGCCGAATGCGTGGATGGCTAGTGATAGAGGATTCACCGGCTTCATCCTTTTTGTTAACCCAATTATTGATTTTGATGATTAATAAAGGAATTGAGTATATTTATTTGATTACTAATGGATTTGAGAAGTGTTTCAGGAGTTAAAATTATTTGATCAATTTAAATGAATTAAGAAACATGTTTTGAATCAACTGCAAAACTTCAATTTCAAAGGTTCAGAACCTGGAGTCGACACTTAGAATTCCTGGAGCCGACCCCATGGCCATTCAAATTTTATTCTGATTTTTGATACGGTTCGGAGCCGACACCCAGAGTTTCGGAGCCGACACTCAGAGTTTCGGAGTTGACACTTACAGTGTCTGGAGCCGACTCCGATGCGGGAATAGAATGTTGATTTTTTGAGCATCCTAGAGCCGACACCTATAGTATTCGGGAGCCGACACCTGGTGATGGCGAGCCGACACTTACTTTTTCAGAGCCGACTCCTCAACAACTCGAAAATTTTATTTTTGAAAAATGACCTGGAGCCGACACCTAAAAAGTTGGAGCCGACTCCAACCTGACTGGAACAAAAATTTAAATTGCCAGATTAGCTCTAACGGTAATATTTCCTTTTTACCTAATTTCTAACGGATATATTTTGTCTATAGGTACACTCCAACGGCTAGTTTCATCCCAAAAACGGATTGAAGAAAATCTATAAAAAGGGGGAAAACACCCGTTTGAAAGAGAAGACAGAAAAATAGAAAATATTTCAAATCAAAAATCCAAGAAAGCTGAGCCTGAATCTCAAGAGAAAAGCCTTCAAACTCAAATCCTTCCACTCCAAAAAGCTAAAAGAGGAATCCAAGGCACCCAAATCAAAAATCGGTGGATTTTCCAAATTGAAGGAAAAGCTCCGTTTCTTCCATTTCCAATCTTCTCAACTGCAATGACTGTGAGGGATTAAAGCTGAGGCTTTATTCATCATTCCAAAGGAAGAAGAGGAAAAGAAGAAAAGAAGAAAAGCTCAAATTCAATCATCTCCAAACAGGCTTTTCTAAACTTGTTTACTTTATTTTGAATATTTCTCAACTAAGGAGCTGTGAATCATTGTAAAACATTCTTATATTTGTTTGTGCTAGTTCTATCAAGGGGATTGAACTAGTGGAGGTTGTTAACCTCGGGTCAAGCTAGATTAGCTTGAGTTTAGGGTTTTGTGCTGGTGAGCCCGGAAAATCGGCTGGGTTCATTGTGATCCCGGAGGAAAACAACAAGTTGTGAGTTGTGCTCTTGTAAAACAACTCGGCTGTAATCTAGTTGATTATAGTGTGGACCCAAGTGAATCTTGGGAGTGGACGTAGGTGTTGGATACACCGAACCACTATAAAATCCTTGTGTTTGTCATGCATTCATTATCTCTATCTTTATCTACTTGTTTGTGCTTTATATTTGCATTGCTATTAATTTCATTTGTCTTAGAGCAGATATTTTTAAAGAAGGTTAAATTTTTTAAAGAACCCAATTCACCCCCCCTCTTGGGTTGCCATCTGGGCCAACAATTGGTATCAGAGCAAGTGCTCATTAGAATTTGATCACACGATCAAGAGCTAAAGATCCAAATGGCAGCTCATGTTGGATCATTTGCCAAGGTCATTCTACGAATAGACCTCCCTTATTTAATGGTTCCAACTATTCATATTGGAAAGCAAGAATGAGGATATTCATTCAAGCTTCTGATTATGAATTGTGGGTGTTATAATTAATGGACCTAGTACACCCACACACATTGTTGATGGCACTATTGTTCCGAAGCCCGAAAGGGATTGGAATGATAATGATAGAAAATGGCACAGCTCAATGCTAAGGCCATGAATGTCTTATATTGTTCATTAATGATAATGAATTTAATCGCATTTCTATGTAATTCCGCAAAAGAGATTTGGGATAGATTAGAGGTTACCCATGAGGGTACAAACCAAGTAAAAGAATCTAAAATAAATATTCTTGTTCATAAATATGAACTATTTAGTATGAACTGAAACTATAGCTTGCATGTACACTAGATTTACCGATATTGTGAATGGTTTGAAAAGTCTTGGAAAAACCTATACTAATTCTAACTTGTTCGCAAACTTCTTAGGTCACTTCCAAGGACTTGGGAAGCAAAGGTGACAGCAATCCAAGAAGCCAAGGACTCAACACATTACCCCTGGAGGAGCTACTTGGATCCTTGATGACTCATGAGCTAACCATGAAACAACATCAAGAGGAGGAAGTCAAGAAAAAGAAGACCATAGCTCTTAAGGCTGCAAAAGTAAGGAAAGCTGCAGTGATGATGATGATGATGATGAGACAGCTCTTCTAGCAAGAAAATTCAAAAAATTCATGAGAAAAAGAGACCCTTCCAAAAGAAGAAATCTGGATTTAAGATGGAAGGAGAAAAAGAAAAGGAAAAGGACAAGGACAAAGAGAAAGACCCCTTGATTTGCTATGAGTGTAAGAAACCGGGGCACTTTAGATACGATTGTCCTCAACTGAAGAAGACTTTCAAGAAGAAGAAGAAAGCCTATGTTGCAACTTGGAGCGATAGCGATGAATCCTCTTCGGAGAAGAACAAAAAGAGGTTGCCAACATTTGCTTCATGGCAAACGAGGATGATGAGGTAAGTTCTGAAAACCCTTGTGATAATTTTGCTTTTGATGAATTATTTGAAGCTTTCAATGAACTAGTAGATGACTTTAAAATTTTGAAAAAGAAATACAAGTCTTTGAAAAATGATAGCTCAATTTTTATCAAAGAAAAAGACAATCTTACTAATGAGATTAAAATACTAAAATCTGAAAATGATAATTTGACAAAAGAAAAAATCAATTTCTAATGAAAATGATAAATTAAAGAAGGAAGTTGATAAATATAAAAGTGTTGTTGATAAATTTACTTATAGTTCTGAAAAACTTAATTTATTGTTAAGTAATCAAAGAGCCATATATGATAAAGCTGGTTTAGGATATAGACCTAACTTAAAACAAAAATTGTCAAAAACTTTTTTAGAAAAGAACAAAATAGAGATAATGTTACATGTCATTATTGTAACAAGAAAGGTCATAAAACCTATGAATGTAATATGAGAAATAGTAACAAAAATTTAAGTAGTAAAGGCAAGAAAATTTGGGTTCCCAAAGGAACAATTTTTTATGCTACTAACCATGAAGGACCCAAGAAGGCTTGGGTACCTAAATATAAGACTTGATTATTTTTGCAGGAGTGTCTTGCGGCCAAAAGATCAAAGCGAAAGTGGTATCTCGATAGTGGCTGCTCAAGACACATGACGGGTGACAAGGATCAATTCATCACCCTTGAGAGCAAAAGAGGAGGAGTAGTTACATTTGGTGACAATGGAAAAGGCCAATCATGGGGTTTGGTAAAATTCAAATAACTCCCTCCACATATATTGAAAATGTCTTATATGTTAATGGTTTAAAACATAATCTAATAAGTATTAGTCAATTATGTGATAAAGGTTTTAAAGTATCATTTGAAGCATCAATCTGCACTGTTTCTAATCCCATTGATAATAGCATTATTTTTATTGAAATAGAAATGGCAATATATACTTGATTGATTTAGACAATTTGTCTACTAGTAATCATTGCTTAGTTGCTAATAATGCTAATATGAATGAGATTGGTTGGTTATGGCATCGTAGATTAGGTCATGCAAGCACACACCTTATTTCAAAATTAATTAGAATGGATTTAGTAAAAGGACTTCCACAACTAGATTTTGAAAATAACAAAATTTGCGATGCATGTCAATTTGGAAAACAAACTAGAAATTCTTTCAAAACTAAAAATATTGTTTCCACTTCTAGGCCACTTGAACTACTTCACATGGATCTTTTTGGACCTACTAGAACCACAAGTCTAGGAGGAAAGAAATATGGTCTTGTGATTGTAGATGATTATTCTAGATACACTTGGGTATTGTTTTTAGCTCATAAGGATGAGACCTTTCCATTATTTCTGAAATTCTTCAAGAAGGTCACAAATGAGAAAAACAACACCATAGTGTCTCTAAGAAGTGATCATGGCACTGAATTTGAAAATCATTTATTTGAAAACTTTTGCATAGAAAATGGCATTCATCATAATTTTTCAGCACCTAGAACACCGCAACAAAATGGAGTAGTTGAAAGGAAAAATAGAACCTTAGAAGACATGGCCCGTACCATGCTATGTGAAAGCAACCTACCAAAATACTTTTGGGCGGAAGCTATAAACACGGCATGCTACATTCTTAATAGAGCTTAATTAGGCCAATCATTAAAGAAAACTCCTTATGAACTATGGAATAATAGAAAACCAAATATAAGTTACTTTCATGCATTTGGTTGTAAATGTTTCATTCATAATAATGGTAAAGATAATCTAGGAAAATTTGATGCAAAATCTGATGAAGGCATTTTCTTAGGATATTCAACATCTAGTAAAGCCTATAGAGTATTTAACAAGAGAAATTTAATTGTAGAAGAATCTATTCATGTAATTTTTGATGAATCTTTAGCATCAAGTTCTGAAAAGATTGATGATGAGGAAGATACAAACATTCTAGAAAGAGATATTGAAAAACTGAATATAGATGTATCTTCGGATCATGAACAAGAAGCTAAAGATAATGATTCTCCTAGTGTTGATGTTGTTGATGCAAATCATAATGATGTAGATCTTCCTAGAGATTGGAGATATGCCTATGGTCATCCAAGGAATTAATTATAGGTGATCCATCTCAAGGAGTAAGAACTAGATCATCAATGAGAAACATCAATAATCATCTTGCATTTGTATCTCAAATTGAACCTAAAACTATTGAAGAAGCAGAAAAAGATAATAATTGGATGTTAGCTATGCAAGAAGAATTAAATCAATTTACTAGGAATAATGTTTGGACTCTTGTAGATAGACCTAAAGATCATTCTGTTATAGGATCAAAATGGGTATTTAGAAATAAATTAGACGAAAATGGCATAGTAATTAGAAACAAAGCTAGATTAGTTGCAAAAGGATATAATCAAGAAGAAGGAATTGATTTTGATGAAACTTTTGCACCAGTAGCTAGACTTGAAGCAATTAGATTATTACTTGCATTTGCATGTCATATGCATATCAATTTATTTCAAATGGATGTTAAAAGTGCATTTTTAAATGGATTTATAAATGAGGAAGTTTTTGTTGAACAACCACCTGGTTTTGAAGATCATGAATTTAAATCATGTTTTTAAATTACACAAAGCACTATATGGTTTAAAACAAGCACCTAGAGCTTGGTATGAAAGATTAAGTAAATTTCTAATTGAAAATGATTTCATAAGAGGAAATGTTGATAAAACATTATTTTTGAAAAGAAAAGACAAGGATTTATTAGTAGTACAAATATATGTTGATGATATTGTATTCGGTGCTACTAACAATTTGTTATGTCAAGAATTTGCTAAGTTGATGCAGGGTGAGTTTGAAATGAGCATGATGGGAGAACTCAACTTCTTCCTAGGACTTCAAATCAAACAAAGCAAAGAAGGAATTTTCATCAATCAAGCCAAATACACAAAAGAACTGCTCAAGAAGTTTGGAATGGAGTCAATCAAACCACTTGGAACTCCTATGAGTCCTTCATGCAAATTGGACAAAGATGAAGATGGTAAGAAAGTAGATCAGAAATATTATAGAGGTATGATCGGATCTCTTCTTTACTTAACAGCTAGTAGACCAGATATAATGTTTGTTGTATGTTTGTGCGCTAGATTTCAATCTGAACCTAAAGAATCACATTTAATTGCTGTAAAAAGAATCTTAAGATATTTAAGTGGAACTAAAAATGTAGGTTTATGGTATTCTAGAGACTCAACATTAAACTTGATTGCTTATTCTGACTCTGATTATGCTGGATGTAAATTAGATAGAAAAAGCACAAGTGGAGCATGTCAATTCTTAGGTAGTAACTTAATCTCTTGGTTTAGCAAAAAGCAAAATTCGGTTGCATTATCTACTGCTGAAGCAGAATATGTTGCAGCTGGAAGTTGCTGTGCTCAAATCCTTTGGATTAAGAGACAACTTGAAGATTATGGCATAACACTTGAAAAACTCCAATTATGTGATAACACAAGTGCAATAAATCTAACTAAAAATCCAATTCAACATTCAAGAACAAAACACATTGAAATTAGATATCATTTTATAAGAGAACATGTGCTAATAATGAAATTTGTCTTGAATATGTTAATACTGAAGAACAATTAGCTGATATATTTACAAAACCTTTGAGTGAAGAGAGATTTTGTTATCTTAGAGGTGAATTAGGGATATGTGACCCTTTGGATTGATTTTGAAATTATAAGGAATGACTTTCTAGATCTATATTAATTTCTTGATATTCCTTTCATAATTTTAAGGAAAATTATCTAGTCATCTGAGGTATTTGATTCTTAATTCTCAAAATTTTATCAAGATTTTATAAAATATTTTTGATGAGTTTCAGATGGTTGAATTTAATTATTTTTCTCTGAAACTGTCATTGGAGTCGACACCTCAGAATGAGGAGTCGACACCTCTGACTGTGTCGCTCTCGGTCCCTGACCTTGGAGCCGACACCCGTGTAAGTGGAGCCGACTCCAGTTCGAGCGCTGACTGTGTTAGCGATTTGGAGTCGACACCCGACTTTGCGGAGTCGACACTGGGATTCCAAAATCGATTTATTAGGGCAGAGTCGACACCTCGTCATTTCATTGCTCTTCGAATCCTCCACCAAATCCCTCCAAAACTCTTCCAAAACCTCCCCATCTCTAATTCCACTTCTCTCAAGCCTTCCTATGGATTCAATGGCGCCTAAGAGGAAAGGTTCGGTGATTGGAGCGACCGTGGTAACCGGGAAGCGTTCCGCAAGGCGACCCGTCCGCGAGCCGTCTCCAAGTGAAGACTCCTCCACCGATTCAGACAATCCTAACCACTTCACCACAGGTAGATACCCTAGCGGGAGGGTAATCACAATGGGAAGAAAAGTTGATTTCAAACTTTTTGAATCCGAGGGTTTTTCGATTGGTAGGCAACTTAAGGAGCTTGGATGGGATAAAGTATGTTCGCTTGATGTACCCACTTACCCAGCTTTAGTGAAGGAATTTTACTTTAATTTAGCAAGAGGAGATGGTGGTTTAGTAAGCACTGTTAGAGGAAAAGGATTCACCTTACATTTCACAAGTTAGGAAATCTCTTGAGCATCCCAATTACTGGATTGGCTGCTGATGTGCACAATGAGAGATCAGCTGCCCTATCAGATGTTAGGGAGAGAGGTCACTAAATTTGAGGAAATCAGGGCTAATCAGCTGCCCTTGGAATTAAGGTTGTTACACAACATATGCAGCAGAATTTTGTTTCGAAGACCGGACGCTTTGAGTATGTCTCCGAGCGGGACATCGTTGTGATGGATGACCAATCAGCCCATTAATCTTGCTGCTATGATGGTATTTTACATGGCCGAGGCTGGAGGAAGGAGAAGATCATCACTACCCTACGGCATGATCTTAACGATGGTATTCAGAAGCCAAGGGGTTGTAATTTTGGATAATGAACCCTCCAAGAGCCTGAGACACACTGATTATTATAGCTTGGCCACTTTACATCGAATGGGTTTTGTCAAAATTAATGGTCAGTGGGAAAGGAAAGGAACTTGGATGAAGAGTCCCCGAGCCTAGACATTCTGTATCTTGTGAGGCTGGTCCGTCTATGAGGATTCCATCTCACATCCTAGTAGTCCTTCTCCTGCTCCTGTCCCAGTACCAGTGATTCCATCTACTTCACTACTTCTTCAGTCGGATTTTTGGACCTTCAGTTAGAGCAACTCAAAAATCTTCTTGCTGCTCAGAAGGACGAATTAAAGACTGAGTTTGACAAATTTATGAATCTTAAAGAAACTCTTATTCATTAGATGATCGGATTGCCAAAATTGAATCAACACTTAGCTCTTCCACTGGATCTTTAAGTAGTGACTTGAAGAACATTTTTGAAGAACTTAAAGACATTTGTGGAGATTCTGAAATTTATTCAAAGTGCAATGCCGAGTTACAAGATAAAATTATCACTGCTTGTACTTTTGTTGATGAAAGACTAAAAGACTACGTCAAGATTCAGTCTGAAGGAATGCAGAAGATTGTAGATCATTTAACCAGGATTATTAGAACTAATTTTTGATCTTCATGTAATGATGTAATGAATTCTGATGTAATGGAAATACAATCTTGTGTAATGAAAGTTTTTGATATAATGATGTGCAGTTTAATGTAATGTCAAAGTTCAGTTCCATTTTGTAATACTTTTGATGCAATGAAATTACTTTTTGATCTATCAATTTTATCTTATGACTTAACCTTTTTTTTCTTTTTTGATTACAAAAAAGGGGGAGAAAGTTATGTCGTATATGCATTGGTTAATATGTGATTGAAATAGTAAGAATAAAAAATGTTTAAAGCTTATTTGATTAGTATAAAGTTTGTTTGAAATTGCATAAATCTTAAGTATCAAAGGAAGAACAATTGATAATTTGAACTTCATAGGGGGAGTTACCTCATTCAGGGGGAGCCCACTTGTGAAGGTCATTTCCTTAAAAATTTGAATTTAAGAATACTATGCATATACTCAATGTTTTTATAATCATCAAAAAGGGGAGATTGTTGACCCAATTATTGATTTTGATGATTAATAAAGGAATTGAGTATATTTATTTGATTACTAATGGATTTGAGAAGTGTTTCAGGAGTTAAAATTATTTGATCAATTTAAATGAATTAAGAAACGTGTTTTGAATCAACTGCAAAACTTCAATTTCAAAGTTTCAGAACCTGGAGTCGACACTTAGAATTCCTGGAGCCGACCCCATGGCCATTCAAATTTTATTCTGATTTTTGATACGGTCCGAGCCGACACCCAAGTTTCGGAGCCGACACCAGAGTTTTGGAGTCGACACTTACAGTGTCTGGAGCCGACTCCGATGTGGGAACAGAACGTTATTTTTTGAGCATCCTGGAGCCGACACCTACAGTATTCGGGAGCCGACACCTGGCGATGGCGAGCCGACACTTACTTTTTTGAAGCCGACTCCTCAACGAACTCGAAATTTCTATTTTTGGAAAAACGACCTGGAGCCGACACCTGAAAAGTTGGAGCCGACTCCAACCTGACTGAACGAAAATTTAAATTGCCAGATCAGCTCTAACGGTAATATTTCCTTTTTACCTAATTTCTAACGGATATATTTTGTCTACAGGTACACTCAACGGCTAGTTTCATCCCAAAAACGGATTGAAGAAAATCTATAAAAAGGGGAAAACACCCGTTTGAAAGAGAAGACGGAAAATAGAAAATATTTCAAATCAAAAATCCGAGAAAGCTGAGCCTGAATCTCAAGAGAAAAGCCTTCAAACTCAAATCCTTCCACTCCAAAAATCTAAAAGAGGAATCCAAGGCACCCAAATCAAAAATCGATGGATTTCCCAAATTGAAGAAAAAGCTCCGTTTCTTCCATTTCCAATCTTCTCAACTGCAACGACTGTGAGGGATTAAAGCTGAGGCTTTATTCATCATTCCAAAGGAAGAAGAGGAAAAGAAGAAAAGAAAAGATCAAATTCAATCATCTCCAAACAGGCTTTTCTAAACTTATTTACTTTATTTGAATATTTTATCAACTAAGGAGCTGTGAATCATTATAAAATATTCTTATATTTGTTTGTGCTAGTTCTATCAAGGGGATTGAACTAGTGGAGGTTGTTAACCTCGGGTCAAGCTAGATTAGCTTGAGTTTAGGGTTTTGTGCTGGTGAGCCCGGAAAACCGACTGGGTTCGTTGTGATCCCGGAGGAAAACAACAAGTTTGAGTTGTGCTCTTGTAAAACAACTCGGCTGTAATCTAGTTGATTATAGTGTGGACCCAAGTGAATCTTGGGAGTGGACGTAGGTGTTGGATACACCGAACCACTATAAAATCCTTGTGTTTGTCGTGCATTCATTATCTCTATCTTTATCTACTTGTTTGTACTTTATATTTGCATTGCTATTAATTTCATTTTCTTAGAGCAGATATTTTTTAAAAGAAGGTTAAATTTTTTAAAGAACCCAATTCACCCCCCCCCCTCTTGGGTTGCCATCTGGGCCAACACTTTTCTACATCGATAAAGGACTTAGGTATTAATAAATCTAATATTTTAGATTTTATTTTTAATTTAATGAATCTGTTCTAGGGATCCTAAGTATCTAGGAATTTTGTATTTTATCTTCCGCTGTGTTTTCATAAATTTGATTCATGTCTTGCATACATAATTCTCAACAAGTGGTATCGGAGCCTCCTTAGGCTACATATTTATTAATCTAATAAGATACTTGAGTCAATATGATTGATAATATAAGTTTTTATCATTCCTCTTATGAAGATTAAAATCCTAAATTATTTTCATATATTGATAATAAATCTAAAATAAAATAAATGTTTATTATTTAATAATAAACAATATTATTTAGATTTATGCATGTTCATTATAATGTTAAAATAAAGTACTTTGATATGTGATATCAGAGATAAATATTTATTATATAATAATAATAATTAATTTAGATTTAATCATATTTATGTCATGTTAAAATATCCATTATTATTTATGCACGATAGATACTATGTGCTGAAATCCTAGAAATCATGTTTAGGATTTAATTTAACATGATTATTGATATGATTAAGATCTGATATTCATATGATAATGAACACTAAACATTGAAAACTTTTTTTGGATATTTAGACCATGATAAGATTATGATTAAATGTAATCATATGGAATTTAAAATTTTAATCCAAAAATCATATCATAACAAGAACCTGTTAGGGTTTGTTAGAGACATTAGGATTTACATGGGATGTGAAACTAACATGTCATAACATGTAATTAAATGATAAGGAAATTTAAAATTTAAAATTTTAATTTTTAAAATTTGAATTAAGAATTTTATCATAATACCTTAACATGATCACTATCTTAACTTATCATATAATGTAATAGATGATAAAGATTTAGAAAACTTAGATTAACCATATCATTGCTTGATCCTCTGATCCCAAATTGGTCTAATCAATTAGGCTTACTTACATTGGTGTCTAAGAAAAGTATGATCATGATTTTTAATTGATCCATTCACTGCCTGAGAAAACCCATTCAATGGAATCAAAGGGTATGCTAAATAGGATTCCATTGATCAATTAATTTGGCCATTGTTTATGAAAGCTCTTAATTGATTAGATCAATAAGGTTAATCAGGATAGGAGCAATTGATTTGGTCACATGATTAGGGTTCCTAAATTAGATAGTGATCAGGGATCCTAATTTGATTAGGAATCCCAATCATAAGATTTGATCATATGATGATTTTTTAGGTTAATAAAGATTGATCTAAAATCTACATATAGGATATATAACCTAGCATAGTACAAATGTTGTACATGTATGATGGAACCTATATGCGCTAAATCCCTCTACGAATATTAAGTTAATTAGCCTTCCATTGTTCACATGATACAAATCATTAGGTCATGAGATTTGTCATGCCAATGCCGAGGTCGAGTATACTTATGAGGAGTTGATTGTGAAAAATGGGTTGACTTAACTAGATTAGCTGGCATAATTGGCCAAAGTCAGGGTCAGTCTAATTTAGAGGCAAACTTTAGGGTGATCACATATGGATATGATTGATAAGGCAATGACCCTTAAATAATCTAGGAGTTACATTAGATGTGATTGATGATAATCTACCAAATTTGGCTTACCAAGATTTGTTATGCCAAAGCCAAGGTCAAGGTAATTTGAATGAGGATCCTAGCCCAATAAGAAAATTGAATGCCAGTTTCTCGAGATTAATAGAGAGGGCTATTAACCTTGATAAAATAGTGGAAGAAACCAACTTAATTAAAAATCTTAAAATTACCATATTAAGTCGGTGATAATATTCATAGCAATTGACTCGTTCTAATTTTATGTAGGTTATCAGAGAAACCATGAGTGTAAACATCAACCTTAGGAATATTTTAGAATCCAACAAATTGATTGGACTTAACTTTCCTAATTGGCTAAGGAATATAAGGATCATTCTTCAATCCAAAAAAATTCTTTTTATCCTTGATGAGGTTGCATAGGTGGTTCCACCAGTGGATGCTCCGACTGAGGTTCATGTGGTATACAACCGGTATAAAGATGCTAAAAAAATGGCCACATGTTTGATGTTGACCTCGATGTTACTTGATCTTCGAAAATAGCATGAGCATATGAATGCTCAGAAGATTTTGATGCACTGCAAGAGTTGTTTGGTGCACAGTCTTGCTATAAGAGGTTTTAGACCTCTAGATAGCTATTTCAATGCAAAATAACTGAGGATTCATCAGTGGGTACCCACGTGCTGAAAATGATCAATCTGATTGAGAAGTTGGCGCGATTGGGTTCTGTGATGGATCATGAACTAAGTATTGACTTGGTTCTACAATTACTACCTCCCAGCTATTCGCAATTTGTTCTTAATTTCAACATGAACAAGCTAGAGGTGCCTCTACCTAAGCTCGCGAATATGCTGACGAATGCCAAGCCCAACATTAAGAAAGAAAAGGGGCATGTTATGGTTGTGAAGTCCTCTGGCGCTCATAAGAAGTGGACAAAGAAGAATAAGGTCCAAAAGGCCAAAGCGACTAAACCAAATAAGAGCATTAAGAAAAATAAATTAGCCAAGGAAAAGTGTCACTTCTGTGATAAGGATGGGCACTGGAAGCGAAACTGCAGGGCTTATGTGGCTAGCCTAAAAGAAAAGAAACATACGGATGCTTCTACATCATGTATATTTATAATTGAGATATTTTTTTCTGTTACTTCTTATTTCACTTGGGTATTGAATACCGGTTGTGGATCTCATATTTGTATTGATATGCAGATGATAAGAAGCAGTAGAAAGCTGGATAAAGATGAAGTGATCCTGTGCATAAAAAATGTAGCAAAGGTTGCTGCTTTAGCCATAGGATTTTGTTCTTTATCTTTGCCCACTGGGCTTGTAATGGAGCTTAATAATTGTTACTATATTCGAATATAACAAAGAATAATATTTGTTTCATGCCTTGTAAATGATGGATATACATTTGAAATTGGAAATAAAGAAATTTTAATTTTTAAAAATGAAATGTTCTTTGGTTTTGCTGAAATGTTCAATGGGATTTATGTTTTGAATTTACAATGCCCTGTTCTCAATATAGAGACTAAGAAATTAAAATTAAATAATTCTAAGAACTCATACCTATGGCACTGTCGTTTAGGCCATGTAAATAAAACGTGTTTAACCAAGTTACATAAGGATGGCTACTTGGGCTCATTCGATTGGGAATCGTTTGAGAAATGTGAGTCGTGCTTACATGGCAAAATGACTAAGTCATCTTTTTCTAAAAAGGATGAGTGAGCAACTGAATGTTTAGGACTAGTACATTCTGATGTATGTGGTCCTATCAATATTCAGGCAATAGGAGGTTTTTCTTACTTCATCATATTCATAGATGACCATAGTAGATATGATTATGTATATCTGATGAAGCATAAATCTGAAGCCTTTGAAAAGTTCAAAGAATTTAGATCTGAGGTAGAAAAACAAAGTGGCAAAAGTATTAAGATACTTCGATCAGATCGAGATGGAGAATACTTAAGCCATATGTTCTTAGAATATTTAAAGGAGAATGGGATTCTCTCTCAGTGGACTCCTCCTAATACGCCACAGCATAATGGTGTATCAGAAAGAGGAATCACACATTATTAGATATGGTGCAATCAATGATGAGCCTTGCAAATCTCTCAAAAATGTTTTGGGGTTATGCGCTACACATAGCCGAATACACTCTAAATCGAGTTCCATCTAAGTCGGTCAGTTCCACTCCCTATGAGATATGGTGTAGAAAGAAACTATCCCTTAGTCATCTAAGGATTTGGGTTGCTATGCCTATGTAAAGCGTAATGAGTTGGACAAGCTTGAAGCTAGATCCGACAAGTGTAATTTTATGGGGTATCCTAAAGAAACAAAAGGATACTACTTCTACCACCCAATCGAGCAAAAGGTTTTGTCTCGCATGCCATATTCCTAGAGAATGAGATTTTTCTAAGAAAGGGTAGTGGGAGAATATTGAGCTTAGTGAAACTCAAGAATCACAAATTAACACAGACCGATTAGATGATATGAAGCAAATGCCAAATGCAGTGGGAGTTGAGCATGAGACTCAACTCATATTCAGGCTACATTTGCGTGAGCCTCTATTAGAAATGATGGAGCAATAGGTAGTTCCAAGTACACATCAGCTACGTAAGTCTAGTAGAACACATCATATTCTGAAAGATATGGATTTTTATAGAAGATGATGAGCCTACTTACTACGAGAAAGCAATATGTGACATTGACTCCAAGAGATGGCTTGAAGCCATGAAGTCTGAAATGGATTCCATGTTTGACAACCAGGTATGGACCTTGGTTGATCCACCTGAAGGGGTAAAACCCATTAAGTACAAATGGGTCTTCAAGAAGAAGACGACATGGATGGTAATGTGATTACCTATAAGGCGAGGCTAGTCGCAAAAGGTTATAAGCAAAGGCAAAGTATTGACTTTAAAGAAACCTTTTTCTCTGTAGCCATGCTTAAGTCTATAAGGATTTTGCTTGCGATTGCAGCCTATTACGATTATGAGATATGGCAAATGGATGTCAAGATCGCCTTCCTAAATGGTGATTTAGTGGAGGATGTGTATATGACACAACCTAAGGGTTTTGAGTCCATTGATTCTCAAAAAGTATGCAAGCTGCAAAGGTCCATTTATGGACTTAAGCAAGCCTCTAGAAGCTGGAACATCCGTTTTGATGAAACAATCAAAGAATTTGATTTCACCAAAAATGAGGATGATCCACGTGTGTATAAGAAGGTTAGTGGAAGTGTTATTATTTTCTTGATATTATATGTAGATGACATATTATTGATAGGAAATAATGTATCTTTGTTGCAAGAAGTGAAGGATTGGTTGTTCAGCAAGTTCTCCATGAAAGATTTGGGAGAAACAGCCTACATACTGGGTATTAAGATCTATAGAGATAGATTTAGGAGGTTGCTTGGATTGTCCCAATCAACGTACATAGATAAAGTGCTAAAATAGTTTAGCATGGAGGAATCCAAGAAGAGATTCCTGCCAGTATCGCATGGGTTGCATCCTCCAAGGACATGAGTCCTATGACCCAAGAGGAGAGAGAGCACATGAATAAGATTCCATACGCCTCAGCAATCGGATCCATCATGTATGCGATGCTATGTATGAGACCTGATATTTCTTATGCTTTAAGTATCACTAGTAGATACCAGGAAAACCCTGGTGAGAAACATTGGATGACCATCAAGAATATCCTTAAGTACTTACGAAGGACTAAGATATGTTCTTGGATTTATGAAGGACCCGAACTCATAGTTCAGGGTTATACAGATTCTAGTTTTTAGTCTGATAAAGTTGATTATAAATCTCAATCAGGCTATGTCTTTATAGTCAATGATGGTGCAGTTAGCTGGAGGAGTTCTAAGCAGAAAATGACTGCCGACTCTATGATAGAAGCCGAGTACATTGCAGCATCAGATGCAGCCAAAGAAGTGGTTTGGATCAAGAAGTTCATCATTGAACTTGGCATGGTTTCCAGAATTGCTGATCCAATACACTTGTATTGCAACAACAATGGAGCCATTGCGCAAGCTAAGAAGCCAAGGTCTCATCAGAGGTCCAAACATGTACTCATGAGATACCATGTAATTAGAGAAATTATTGATAGAAATGATGTAAAAATAGAATGAGTCCCCACTGAGGATAATGTAGCTGATCCGCTCACTAAAGCCCTGCCACAGCAGAAGCATGATAATCATGTTAAGTCACTCGGCATTAAATACATGGGTGATTGGCTCTAGTGCAAGTGGAGATTGTTAGTGTATGCCCTAGATCCAATCGGATTGGATGCTATATACATTCTATGAATACAAATCAAATAAAAATGGTTTCTTTATCTATCCAGATGTCTTTTATTATGTATTTAATATATTTGTCTATGAGATAAAGTCCAAAAGAATATGAACTATGCATATGAATTTGTAATAGAGATTACAAATTGTGAGATCCAAATTGCCCGTTATGGTTCGATTTTTAAAATTTTCCTAGTCGATGCATAGATGGGACTGGACACCATCGAACACCATGAGACTGGCACATATTGCATTCCTCACCCTTGGGGTGAGCAGCTGATTTCACAAGCTGAAGTATGAAGATACTTGGATAGGTATGTGGATGCTTGTTATTGTAACATGCATTGGATGACCCGTACAGAGATCCCATATGGATATTCTATATAGTATCGATGGTTGATCTCTAATGACGGTAGTTTGAGTGATCCTTTGACTTGAGATCTTCATTGCATCTGATGTGTGGAATGTCATGCTTTGACGACATCTAAATGTTGCTCTAGCCATGGGTGGCAAATATGGTATCGGTTGGGTATGACATGAAACACATAAAGGTAGTGTTTGATTAAGACAGGATTTGTCTTCCTTGATAGAAAGGATTATATCCCATGGCCACTTTATGGATTAAATTGATTGTTAAATCCTTGCAAGGTTGAGTTCAAATTTGAATTGGTTTCGAAGTTCTAATTCATATGAGTCAATTTTCTTGAGATCAAGTAAACAAAGATCAATTACAGGGTTGACACAATCCATACCACTGATTGATCTGGGATATGTGACAAAGAGATTGAATCATACGGTAACCGTTCATGGATAGGTATTATTGATGGTCACATCAATAAAACCCTTAGCTTGGGTGGTCATGATGCTTTGCTAGAGGCCTCTCATAATCTATAATCATATTATTGATTTGGACAAAGAGTTATCCAATCATTCTTAGGGTCTGATTAGGACATGATTATTGCCAACATGTTAAAGGGCTTAATGGGTCACACGCATTAAGGAGAATTTTGGATGAATTAAAATGAGAATGAAATTAGATTTAATTCAGATAAGATGACCAATTAGATAATTGGATAAGACCCAATTTAAAGGAGATAAAATAATAATGGATATGATCCATCATAGAGAAAGAAATTTTAGGGAGAGATAATTTGCATATGATGAACAAATAATTAGATACTGTTGACCCCAGATTGATTTTGATGATTACAAAACAAATTAAGCAATTCTAAGATTGATACAGGGAAGTTCGATCGCCTTGCAAGTAAGTATCTTCATGCAAAATTGACTGATAAGAAAGTACTTTATTTTACTTTGCTTTAGATATTTTTATTTTTGCTTGAAGTTAACTGGTTAGCTAGCTTGTTCTTTCAATTAGCTAGCCGGCATGCCCCTCAGCTAACTAAAATGCTCATCTCAGTTAGATGGCCGAACGTCCTCCTTTTTTAGCTAGCTGGTGAGTTAGTTTATTAGCTAGCTGGAGCCTTTCAGCTAACTAAGAAACTTGTCTTAGGTGCCTGGCCGAACGTCCTTTTCTTTTAGTCAAATGGTGAGCTAGCTTGTTAGCTAGCTGGAATTCCTTCAGCTAACTGATTTGCTCATCACAGTGCATTAGGCCGAACACCCTCCAATTTTAGCTAGCTGGCTGGATGTCTTGTTAGCTAACTGAAACTCCTTCTAGCTAGCTGACGTTTCTTTTAGTTAACTGCTTAGCTAACTATTTCATCCTGGAGCTAACTACTCAGCTAACTGATTTTCACAGGGAACGTCTCAGCCGTGGGGTTCAAAATTTAGTTAACTAAAGAGCTAGCTAACTGTTGGTTAGTTAGCTGGAGAGTTAACTATTATATCAGAATGGATGGCTGCCCTTTTGCTCAGTTAGCTGGAGAGCTAACTAAGCTGGACGGACAACATATTTATTTTGCTTCTAGTTAGCTCGTGAGCTAACTGGCCATTCTTCAGTTAGCTATTCAGCTAACTAGCTGTCTTGTTCTTCTCCTGCAGCCGAGTGGATTTCAAATTAAGTTAGCTGGAGAGCTAACTATGATAGCATGAATTTTTCTCTGTCGTTACTTTTTCTCTGTTAGTTAGCTAAAGAGCTAACTACTTTCGCTTAGTTAGCTGTCAAGCTAACTGATGTGCTGCCTCAGGACGATTCTTTTGTTGTGACCTCTCTGGTTAGCTAACTGATTAGCTAGCTGAGGTTTCTTGCTTTACTCTGGACGATGGCATTCATATCCTCAGCTACCTGGAGCCTCTTTTTTTAATCCACGCCGCCTAAGCTTTTAAGAGTGCTCTTTCTTTTCTCTCTCTCTCTCTCTATTGCTATTTCAAGCTATATTTAACTTTTGATTTTTGAATTTTTACAGTGCTCATCCTTCCTCAAATGGAGATCTGCATTCAATGCTTAAGGAAAACATGTTAACGGTTATATTTTCTTCCCGTTATTATTTTCATTTATTTCTTATGTATCTAACAGATATCTTCTTGTTAGATGGATATAAATAGCTGGATTAGAAGCACACCTAGACGATTTTTGAAAAAAAAAGTTAAAAGAGAGAAAAATCCAAGAAAAGAGCCTTCATTGCATATTTGTTGAGTGGTTGCTGGGCATTCAAGTTCATTCCTTGCTCGAAAGGTCGTCCGAATCATTGAAGCTTTGCAAGCATTCAAGACTTCAGCTGCTTCAACCTAGTTCATTTATTGCTGAGTTTATTGCTTCAAAAGTTGTAAAGTATATTCAAAATATTTGCTCATTGTAGGAGCTTCTCCTTTACATACTCTGATTATCTTTTAAAAGGGTTAGTGAACCCTGGTTTGTTGTTGGCTTCCTTGTGCCATTGAAACAAGAGGACTAGCCTAGGTTTGGCTAGGGTTTTTGGCTGCCTTGTGCCGTATAAACAAGAGGGCTAGCCTGGTTCGGCTAGAGGTTGTAATCGTTGTGATACGATTAGTGGAATTTCCAAAGGTGTTGGGGAGTGGATGTAGGTGCTGAGTTTGGCACCGAACCACTATAAACTTCTATGTGTTTGTGGTTGTTTGCTTTTCTGTTGTTATTATGTGCACCCCACTTCACCGCTGCAAATCAAATTAGGGTTAAAAGCACATATATCTGCATAGCTATTAATTTTTTTTTTAAATAACCCAATTCACTCCTCCTCTTGGGTTACTATATCTGGGCAACAAGTGGTATCAGAGCAGCATGCTCTTGATTTCTATAGCTTTGATTAGCTTGGAGCCAAAGATCAATAGTAATCCCAATGAATTCCATGTTGATTGAGGGACAATCAACTAATAGACCACCTTTGTTCAATGGAACAAACTACACATATTGGAAAGCACGAATGAAAATCTTCATTCAAGCACTAGATTATAATTTATGGGGAATCATAATTAATGGAGCTCACACACCCACTATTATGTTTGAAAATGTTAATATTGCAAAACCTGAATCTGAATGGGATGAGCAAGACAAGAAATTAGCTCAATTAAATGCTAAGGCTATGATGTTCTTTATTGCTCTCTTGATGCAAATGAGTTTAATTGCATATCTACTTGTATGTCTACTAAGGAATATGTGATAGACTTGAAGTCACCCATGAGGGTACAAATCAAGTCAAGGAATCCAAAATAAATATGCTTGTTCATAAGTATGAATTATTTAAGATGGATCCTGCTGAAAATATTACTGATATGTTTACAAGATTTACTGACATTATTAATGGATTGAAGAGTCTTGGAAAATCTTATGCTAACAGTGATCTTGTTAGAAAAATTTTAAAATCTTTACCTAGGACATGGGAAGCAAAAGTCACAGCAATTCAAGAAGCAAAAGATCTCAACAATTTATCACTTGAAGAGTTGGTTGGTTCTTTGATGACTCACGAACTTCAGCAACGACAACATATTGATGAAGATGATTCAAAGAAGAGAAGGACCATGGCATTGAAGAGTGCAACTCAAGAAGATGAGAGTGAAGAAACCACAGTGACAGTGAGAAAGATGATGATATGGCACTTATTTCAAGAAAATTTAAAAAGTTTATGAAGAAAAAAAGATTTGGAAAAAGAAAGCATTTTATCAAAGGAGATCATAGCAAAGATAAGGAAAAGAGTGAACCTCCTACATGCTATGAGTGTAAGAAGCCTGGACACATCAGACCAGATTGTCCACTATTAAAGAAGGCATCTAAAAGAATAAAGAAAAAGGCAATGATGGCCACTTGGAGCGACAGTGAAGCTACAAGTTCAAAATGAAGAGAAAACTGAAGTTGCCAATGTTTGATTCATGGCTGATAATGATGAGGTAAGCCCTAACTTTTTAGATGATTTTACTTTTGATGAGCTGCACGGTGCATTTTATGAACTGATTGACGATTTCGTAAATTTAAGTTCAAAGAATATGGATTTATTCGGTCCTACAAGAACCACTAGTCTAGGAGGTAAAAGATACGGTTTCCTTATTATGATTTTCTCGCTTACATGGGTTTTATTTCTAGCTAGTAAAGATGAAGCATTTCCGTCATTTCAAAAATTATTTAAAGAATTACAAACGAAAAGAATTCTTCTGTTTTGTCAATATGAAGTGATCATGGAAAAGAATTTGAAAATAAATCTTTTGAAGAATTTTGTAATGAAAATGGAATTGAACATAATTTTTCTGCACCAAGAACACCACAACAAAATGGAGTAGTTGAAAGAAAAAATAGAACATTAGAGGAAATGGCGTGTACCATGTTGTGTGAAAGCAATCTTCCTAAATATTTTTGGGCAGAAGCTATTAACACTGCATGTTATGTTTTAAATCATGCATTAATTAGACCTGTTTTGAAAAAGACTCCATATGAACTTTGGAAAGGAAGAAAACCTAATATAAGTTACTTTCATGTTTTTGGATGTCGATGTTTTGTATTAAATAATGAAAAATCAAACCTTGATAAATTTGATGCTAAGTCTGATGAAGGAATTTTTCTCAGGATATTCTTTACATAGTAGAGCTTTTAGAATATTCAACAAAAAGACTTTAGTAGTTGAAGAATCAATTCATGTTATCTTTGATGAATCTAATGATCTTCCATCAAGGAAGGGAAAAGGTATAAATGATGCAGATGACATTGAAGATCAATTCAAGGACATCACATTAAAGGATAAGAACGATACACAAGAGGTAAGTGAAGAAGAGAACGCTGACCTACCTGAAGCCTCACAAGGTAATGATGAATTAGAAAGAGGATGGAGGTATGTTCTTAGTCACCCTAAAGATCAAATTATTGGTGATCCTTCTCAAGGAGTGAGAACTAGATCATCATTTAGAGATGCTTGTAATAATTTAGCATTTGTATCTAAAATTGAACCTAAATGTTATGATGATGCTAAAAATGATGTTGATTGGATTAATGCCATGCATGAGGAACTTAACCAATTTGAAAGAAATAATGTTTGGACTCTTATTGAAAGACCTCATGATCATCAAATTATTGGAACTAAATGGGTTTATAGAAACAAATTAGATGAACATGGTAATATAATTAGAAATAAGGCAAGATTAGTAGCTAAGGGTTATAATCAAGAAGAGGGAATTGATTTTGATGAAACTTATGCCCCTGTTGCTAGATTAGAAGCTATTAGATTACTTCTTGCTTATGCTTGTTATATAAATTTTAAATTATATCAAATGGATGTTAAAAGCGCTTTCTTGAATGGATATATTGCTGAACAAGTTTTTGTGGAACAACCACCCGGATTTGAAAATCATCTGTTTCCAAACCACGTTTTCAAATTAAACAAAGCTTTGTATGGTTTGAAACAAGCGCCCCGGGCATGGTATGAAAGATTAAGCAAATTCTTGATTAGTAATAATTTTATTCGAGAAACTGTGGATACAACTTTATTTATTAAAAAGCAAAATAAAGATATATTAGTTATTCAAATCTATGTCAATGATATCATATTTGGTGCCACTAATGAATCTTTGTGCAAAGACTTTGCTAAGCTTATGCAGGGAGAGTTCGAGATGAGTATGATGGGTGAGCTGACCTACTTCCTCGGACTTCAAATTAAACAAAGCAAAGATGGGATCTTCATAAGCCAATCCAAATATACAAAAGAAATGATTAAGAAGTTTGGCATGGAGACATCCAAGAGTATCGGTACCCCTATGAGCTCATCATGTAGACTTGAAACTTATAATTCTAAAAAATCTGTTGATTTAAAATTATATAGAGGTATGATTGGATCTTTGTTATATTTAACTGCTAGTAGGCCAGATATTTTATTTAGTGTTTGCATGTGTGCAAGATATCAAGCCAATCCTAAAGAATCACATTGCTTGCTGTTAAAAGAATATTTAAATATTTAAATGGAACAATAAATTTGGGTATATGGTATGATAAACAATCTAGCATTCATTTAATAGGATACACTGACTCAGACTTTGCTGGATGTAAATTAGATAGGAAATCAACCACTGAAACTTGTTAGCTTCTAGGTGTTAACTTAATTTCATGGTTTAGCAAAAAGAAAACTTCAGTAGCACTATCTACGGCCGAGGCCGAGTATGTTGCAGCTGGGAGTTGCTGTGCTCAAATCTTATGGATTAAGCAACAACTAGAAGATTATGGTATTAAACAAAAGCCATACCTATAAAATCTGATAATACAAGTGCAATTAGTTTAACTAAAAATCCTATTCAACATTCCAGAACTAAACATATTGAAATTAGACATCATTTTATTAGAGATTATGTTAAAAATGGAAATGTTGTTATTGAATTTTTAAATACTGAAAAACAAATTGCTGATATTTTTACTAAGCCACTTGATGAAACAAAATTTTATAAAATCAGAAGAGAATAGGAATGTTTGATCCAACCATTTAATGAATCATTTAATGAAGTGATATGATATCTAATAGTTATGACATCTTTAAATCACATCAATCAAAGGAATTTCATATCAAATTAAATGCTTGTTGTAAGGCTTTATGTCTTTTCATATTAATAAAAGCTATGTTCTTTGAATTCTTCCAACCACCGGCTGTTTGAAAAGCTTTTATTTTTTCTTTGATGGCAGCTAACTGACCAGGCAACCAAACAGTCACCTGGCCAGTTAACCATCAAGCCTATTCACTATATAACCTTTTTTTTTCTCCACTCGTTTCTTTTCAAATCACGCCGTCTCCTTCATTCTCCCTCATTCAAACTCCAACCGAGCATCTTCTCCACTCATCTCTTTCAACCCTTTCTTTCATTCCTTCAATTAATCCTTCCTTCCATTCAACCTATTAATCTATCTAGAAGAAGTTGATGGCTCCCAAGAAGAAGGCAATCGCTAGAGATGATGATGTGCCGATCTTCGCCGGAAGTCTTCCACGTCTTCTACTCAAATCAACTCCCTACTTGCTTCAAAATCTTTTGCTCATGGGAGGTTAGTAGAATTTAACTTTTTAGAACAAAAAGGTTTTAAAATCGGTAATCTGTTAGTTAAACAAGGATGGGACAAACTATTATCTACCAAAAGACCTATTTATCCTGAACTTATTAAGGAATTCTATGAAAACATTTCCTTTGGTAGTGGAACTATTTCTTCCATTGTGAAAAAGACTAAAATAGACCTAGATGGTAAAACATTAGGATCTGCTTTGAAAATTCCATTTGAAGGGTTCTTAGAAATTCTCCCTAGTGAACGCGGATATAAGATTGGCTTAATCCTTAATATAGATGATACTGAAGCTAGTAAGATTGAAACGTTAGATGCAAATATGTTATCAGTAGAAAATTGGCTTTTCCATAGTATCATTGCTAAGATTCTCGCCCCTCATGCTGGATCATTTAATGTGGTAAACGATAGGGACATTTGCTTAATGTATGATATCTTAATGGAAGACCCTGTTGATTTACCTGAATTAATGATGACCGTTATGAGAGAATCTTTGTCCAGAGCTAAGGCTGCTTTGCCCTACGGAATGTTTCTCACATATGTTTTTGAGTTTTTTGGTATTAAACTTAAAGGAGAAACTGTAGTGGCATTACGTCACTCTGACGTTTTTAATGCTCATTCACTGCACCGTATGGACTTTGCTAAAAGGGATGGTATTTGGTTAAAAGTTAGATCTAGAACAGGACAATCTAGTATGCCACCGCCTACTATGAATCAACCTACCTATTCCCCTCAAAACTTTTTCACTTATGACTTCAGTCAACCTAATCCGTATCTTGCTGCTATGACAGTTGACCAAAACCCTTTTCTACCTGATCCACCTAAAATCAATGTTTCTGGATTATCTTTTCGCAATGACAACCCTGCTCCTACTCCTTTTCCAACTGTTAGATTATGTGATGATCAACTCCATCATATTATCAATGAATTGACCCTTGCCACTTCTAGTCAAAGCTTTGGTGACAGTGCTTCTTCTGTCAATGATCAGACTCTTATACCAAATATTTATTCTGTTTTAAAAACATGTCTCAATTTAAACTTATTCTTGAAAGGCTTGTTCATGATGTGAACATTCTTAATGGGAGAGTTTTTCATCACAACGAATCTGTCATGGAACGGATCCTGAAGGAGGTAAATTTACTTAAAAGCAAGCTTGAAAACTTTGAGATTAAGGCAGAGTGGGTAGAATATCAAATGAGATTGAGCCAGACCCAGACCCGGATGCAGCAAACGCTGTTGTTCATTGGACTGCAACCCTCTTAAGGCTGAGTCAACTCATGGAGACTCTCATCACTTGTTCTGCCGCTCTGCGCCTGATGCTTCTTTTTCTCATCCGCACCTTTTCACTCCACTGTCACGGCCCTCCTCCGTCAAGCCTGAATCTTCAAGCAAGCCAAATGTTTCTTCAGTGCATATTTCTTCATCTGATGACGATAAGTGATTGTACTTAACTTATGTGGTTTTGTAGTATTTGAACAAACTTGTTATGCTTGTTTATGTTTATGCTCTATGACTTAAAACAATGACATGTAATATCTATTGTATTGTACTGATCTGCATGACTGTTTTAATTATGTAATGAATGTTAACATCTCCTTGATCTATTATGCTTAAAGTTATTGCAAGACTCTTCAAACTTCTTTTTGATTAATGACAAAAAGGGGGAGAAGAATGTTGCTTGCATACATTAAGGAATGGAGTAAAATAGTAACTCCATATATTCAGGGGAAGAAAAGAAAAAGATTTCACTTATTTAATTTGACAGGGGGATAAATTAATGTTTTCTGATTACTCCTGTTTACTTATTAAACTTCCATATATACACTTGCTCTTTATATACTTAAAGGTTTTGTCATCATCAAAAAGGGGAAGATTGTTGACCCCAGATTGATTTTGATGATTACAAAACAAATTAAGTAATTCTAAGATTGATACAGAAAATTTCGGTCGCCTTGCAAGTAAGTATCTTCATGCAAAATTGACTAGTATGAAAGTACTTTATTTTACTTTGCTTTAGATATTTTTATTTTTGCTTGAAGTTAATTGGTTCAGCTAACTAGCTGTCTTGTTCTTCTCCTGCAGCTGAGTGGATTTCAAATTAAGTTAGCTGGAAATCTAACTATGATAGCATGAATTTTTCTCTCTGCCGTTACTTTTTCTCTGTTAGTTAGCTAAAGAGCTAACTGACTTTCGCTTAGTTAGCTGCCAAGCTAACTGATGTGCTGCCTCAGGACGATTCTTTTGTTGTAACCTCTCTGGTTAGCTAACTGATTAGCTAGCTAAGGTTTCTTGCTTTACTTTTGGACGATGACATTCATATCCTCAGCTACCTGGAGCCTCTTTTTTTTAATCCACCACCGCCTAAGCTTTTAAGAGTGCTCTTTCTTTTTCTCTCTCTCTATCTCTCTATTGCTATTTTAAGCTATATTTAACTTTTGATTTTTAAATTTTTACAGTGCTCATCCTTCCTCAAATGGAGATCTGCATTTAATGCTTAAGGGAAACATGTTTAACGGTTATATTTTCTTCCCGTTATTATTTCCATTTATTTCTTATGTATCTAACGGATATCTTTTTGTTAGATGGATATAAATAGCTGGGATTAGAAGCACACCCAGACGATTTTTGAAAAAGAAAGTTAAAAGAGAGAAAAATCCAAGAAAAGAGCCTTCATTGCATATTTGTTGAGTGGTTGCTGGGCATTCAAGTTCATTCCTTGCTCCGAAAGGTCGTCCGAATCATTGAAGCTTTGCAAGCATTCAAGACTTCAGCTGCTTCAACCTAGTTCATTTATTGCTGAGTTTATTGCTTCAAAAGTTGTAAAGTATATTCAAAATATTTGCTCATTGTAGGAGCTTCTCCTTTACATACTCTGATTATCTTTTAAATGGGTTAGTGAACCCTGGTTTGTTGTTGGCTTCCTTGTGCCATTGAAACAAGAGGACTAGCCTAGGTTTGGCTAGAGGTTTTTGGCTGCCTTGTGCCGTATAAACAAGAGGGCTAGCCTGGTTCGGCTAGAGGTTGTAATCATTGTGATACGATTAGTGGAATTCCCAAAGGTGTTGGGGAGTGGATGTAGGTGCTGAGTTTGGCACCGAACCACTATAAACTTCTGTGTGTTTGTGGTTGTTTGCTTTTCTGTTGTTATTATGTGCACCCCACTTCACCGCTGCAAATCAAATTAGGGTTAAAAGCACATATCTGCATAGCTATTAATTTTTTTAAATAACCTAATTCACCCCCTCTTGGGTTACTACATCTAGGCAACAAATACCTAAATTTGGCTTGTTCCATGTGTTGGATGGCTCTGATTATTTGGATATAGATGGCAAAGCTTAGCCACGTGAAGATGGATTCATGTTCATGGATGGGGCATGATAAATCTCTATGGTTCGATGGTGAACAGATTGGGGCATATAGTTATGAGACAACTAATTCCTAATTTCAAGGACTGAGATTTTGATACATGGATGATGGAAGGAGTCTCTTCCTCTTTCTTGGATTAATGTTACCATGATAAAGGGGGTTTCTTCCTTTTCCTTGGATTATCGTTGCCATAGAAAGGGGAGTCTTTTCCTCTCCCTTGGATTAAGGTTGCCATGAGGAAAGGGGTCTCTTTCTCTCCCTTGGAACGTTTCTTTCTCTCCCTCTCTCTCTCTAAATATGTTTCCTTCTCTTCCTCCTCTCCAATGGCAGAAAAAGATTAGATCTTTAGACCTATAGGGAGATATTCTAGTTTAAAATTCAAGAAGGGGATTCAAGGAGGTGCTAGCACCCCTCTCTCCCTAAGTGTCATCTTCATACCTTGAAGGTCTTCATCCACTCTTCTCCGTGGATCATCGTTAGAGGCCAGACACGTGGATGGCTAGTGATAGAGGATTCACCGACTTCATCCTTTTCTACATCGATAAAGGACTCAGGTATTAATAAACTAATGTTTTAGATTTTATTTTTAATTTAATGAATCTATTTCTAAGGATCCTAGGCATTCGGGAATTTTGTATTTTATCTTCTGCTACATTTTTATGAATTTGATTCATGTCTTGCATACATAATTTTCAATACCTTAGTTGAATCGCATCATCTATTACTCCTTTATGTTTAAAAGTATCATAAATTTTTAGAAATTTACATATGGACGTTCGGGTCCTCTTGTGTTAATCCTTCAAACTAGACAGTCTATTGTATCATTTGAATGATAGCTAGCTTGATCTCAAATTTTTGGCTTGTATGGCTAGCCTCCTTATGCTTGATGTAGCCCGTTGATCGAGGGCATAGCATAGTCTCGTAATGCCATGTGCTCCTGATCAGCCATATTAGGTAAAGATATGTTGACTTCTTTCTTCTTCTTTTTATCTTTCTTTTTCTTTTTCTTGAGTTTCCGTAAGGTTCTTTTAATTTTGGGATCAAAGGGTATATGCTCTAATAGTTTAGATCGGAGCATGCACTTCTAAGTCTTAAAAAGAAAGATAGCTGGGATCACCCTTGTTGGAAAAGTACCTAGGCTTTCACCCTTTTATTACCAGTAATTAGATTGGTGTAGTGGTAACGTGTCTGTTTGCTGGAATCCTCTCTGACTTCCTCCTCTTCTAGTACGCACTTCTTCCATGCATTTCTTCTGCATGAAACCCATGCAAAAGTGGTTGGGTTTCCGGCCTCCTTTCACTAGTGTTGGGATTTTGGAATTTCAGAAATCACGAAAGAAAGGAAGAAGCATGGTGTAAACCCGTGCGAAAGTGGTTGGGATTCCGGCCTCCTTCACCAGTGTTGGGATTTTGGAATTTCGGAAATCACCAAGGTGTAAACCCATGCGAAAGTGGGGATTCCGGCCTCCTTTCACCCGTATTGGGATTTCGGAATTTCAAAAATCATGGAAGAAAGGAAGAAAGGAAGGTGTTGGGATTTCGGAAGAAAGGAAGAAAGGGAGGCTTCCCTACATGCTTAAAAAGGGAATTCTAGCAAAAAATAAAATAAAATAAAATAAAATAAAATATTTTAATGATAAAATAATATTCAAAGTAATAAATATCTAGTTAGTATCAATATCAATAACAAATAATTAATCATTGGCAACAATGCCAAAAACTTATTCGCGTAAATAATCTGTAAGTGCACAGAATCGTAACAAGTAGTAAAGTATTTTTAGAAAAGATGTTGAACCCATATATATTAATTATGTTATTAAATACCAAAATTTACTAAATTAATTATATTTAAAAATTTAAATATAAATGAAACATTCTACTGTAAAGTTATTTAATCTAAAAATTAACAAAGCATAAAATTTAAGCATGTAAAAATATGATGAGAATAGATCTAGAGCGATTGATTTCACCTAACAAATCCCACACAACTTATTTTTCTTAATTATTAAATTTTAATAATTCTATATTGATGATTAAAAATTTTTAATTATCAATATCTTCTCTCGAACGATATCAAAAATATCTCCAACTAACAACTCCATATCTCTATGTGAATTTAATTAATTGGAGACTCATTACGTACTTTGAATTTTTTAAAAGTCATATTAATTGCGATAAAGTATCTATACTTTCACTCAACTAATGGTGTTTAATTCTATATCTAAAATAATAAATCACTTCTCGGTCTCATTATAATTTAATTGATTAAATAATAAATTGTAAGAATTAGTCATAAGAAATAACAAATCACCTCTCGGTCTCATTGTAATTCAATTAATCAAACAATAAATTGTAAATATTAATCATAAGAATTAAACACTCAATCATGAAAATATTAAAAATAAAATAACTAATAAAATAAATTATGTATTCATTAATAGATTACATCAATGCTCTAGAAAAAAAATTAGTTCATAATAAAAGCGAAAAGAAAACAAATAGAACTTATGTTTTTCATTAGAAGCAATTAATGAACACGCATCTCTTGCCTCTGTTCTTCAAATCCTCTTCTGTTGAAAAACTCTAAATGTCTCCAGCTCTCTATTTGGTTCTTGGATGCAAACCACTGCCTCCTTTTTATAGTTGGAAAGCCGATGCTATACCGTATTGAATACGATGAAAAATTACCGCCTAAGAGTCCTTTCCCGGGTAACTACTATGTTGCCAATTGGGCCTCATCCATTGAAATACGACATTGCCAACTCATCAACACGTGATCCTCTCCTCTTTGAAAATACGGCATTGGAGTCCTCATCGCTTGTGAGTCTTCACGCTGCTAGCTTATCGCATGAAGGAGTCCCCACAAACCATCTCATCAACTCATCTTCACGTAGAGTCCCTTGGCCATTGCTTTTTTTTTATTTTCCTTCAAAATAAAATGAATATAAATAAAAATAAATAAATGTAATTCAAAATAAATTAAAAACTAGCTAATGTTGTTATGAAAGTATATGAATTAAATGGTCGAATTTATGCTTATCATATTTCTTATTTAAAAAAATAAAAAGAGCACCATGATGGATGTTTGATTGTGAAGGTATGATGATAAGTAATAGAGACGAACAATAATGATGATGGATGGTACATGTATGATGGTGATGGAGATGGATAATGGAGGTATGGTAGTGAATGATGAAGAAAGATTGCAATGATGGAGATGGCATAGGTGCTATGGCAGTGGTGGTGGGCAGAGTATGGTAGTAGGTGGATAGTGAAGGTATGGTAGTGAATGATGAAGAAAGATTGCAATGATGGTAGATGGCATAGGTGTTATGGCAGTGGTGATGGACAGAGTTATAGTAGTATACTACTACATAAAGTTATTTAGACTATGTCAAAAACACAGTCTTTTATATTTAGACTACGTTTCCTAAAACATAGTATAGGTGAGTGTAGTTAAAAGTATGAGTATAGTTAAAAGTCTCTCTTTTAGACTGTATTTTTTAGACGTAGTTAAAACTTAAAAAAATATAGTTTTTAGATACATTTAGACTATGTTTTATTAGAAAATGTAGTCTATAACAGTACAAAGACTACTTTTTTGAAAAACATAATTTATCGTTTACTTTAAACTACATTTTATATTCAAAATGTAGTATAATATTCAATACTATCATATAAACATATACTTTCAATTCAAAAAAAATCTCAAAAATATGGAATTGAAATATCCAATACTGTCATACAAATATATACTTTCAATTAAAAAAACCAAATATATGAATTGAAATATTTAATAGTGTCATACAAACATCCATAACATTTTCAGATAATCCAAACTTTAATATACAAACATCCATAATATTTCTTTAAATGAAACCTTGCAAGTACTCGACCCATTCTCTGCGCATAATATCGATCTCTTCTTATTTATAAGTTTTCTTCTCACCAAACTACATATATACATAAGTTACTTAGAAAAAGAATACTAAATAGCACATGACATAATAATCTAAAACCATAAATAGTACTACTTATATGAAGCATGCAATAATAAGCTACCTTTTCATCGATTAAAATAATATGATTCTCAATGATCTCCTTCATATACATGATGACATAATAGCAACATTCAACACCTGATGGTTGCTTAGGACACTTGAAAAATAAATTTAAAAGTTTTATAAGATTCAATAAATAAGATCTAATTTTATGAATTATTAAAAAGAATGTGCAACTTAATATACCTGAACTGACTCCCAAGTGAAAGAATTATGCCCTGAAAGCCAATCACAGTTGTTGTATCAGTGGCAAAATTTGTAATTTCTCTCAACTCAAGAATGATAATAGAGGCAATTTTATATTTCATCATATGTGTGTCTTATATTTTTTATGATGAACCCCATAGAATAGGGCAATGTTTTTAGGGTTACAAAGATAACAGTGAGACCTAAAACCTATAAACCCTAATCTAGAATATTCCTAGTCATAGGATCATCGATTTGGGGATCGATGAATCTGGATAGACTAGCACATCTTATGTATGCTCGATTGTGAGGGTGGTTGGTCTCACGACCACTTGTGTAGGGACACTAATACAAAGATGTGGGTGCTCATTAGGTTATGAGTTCACTGAATTGATCCGACAGGAGAACATCAAATGAAAGTTTTACTTGTCATAATAGATTGTTCTCTAAGTGGGAGTTGTGCAAGTAATCCTTAGACCTGAGACCACCATAGTATCTTGTGCACATGAATCCATATTTTGGTTCATATTCATTCATAACAAAAGGTTATGTACGGGTGATGCTAGATATGAAGGATTGTGTATGAAGGTAATGAGTAGGTCAACAAGGAATCGATGACTCCTAGTAAGAGGAGTATTTATCCCAAGTAATCTCATCAAATGTTGACTCAAAAAATCTTTGATCAAAGTATGATGAAATTAGAAAAGGTTTTCTTATTTATCATCGGTTGAGTCTTCATTAATGATTAGAGATTCAAATGGATTAAGTATGAGGGTTTGACATTTATCCATGCCCATCACTTAATCGGGATAAAGAAATATCGAAGGATTGAATTGCACGGTAACTTGCCACTAAAGGGTATTTTGGTAATTTCTATCAAATTCCTCATCTTCTGGGTAGGCATGACACATTGCTAGATGTCAATATTGTCTTGTAGGTTTTTATGAATCAATTAGATTGATTTCATAAGTCAATTTGAAGGTTGGTCCAGATTGACAGTTTAAGTTAGCCCGATTTGACCTGTTCAGATAGTCGGATACATAATCGGGCTAAATCAAAAACCTACTGCTGGCTAGATGAGGAACCCAGAGGGTCACACACAATAGAGAATTAATTGAAGAAGTTAAAAATATTTTTATTAGGATTTTTGGATCCTAATTGGTTGGCCAAGATCGCATACTAGCATATGTGGGCTAACCGAGCTCCTGACTTAATCTGTTTAGGTCCATTTGCTTGCTGATTAGGCTAATAAATTTAAGTTGGATTTAAATTAACATTAGCCATGTGTTGGGCAGCCTATCTAGAGTTTAATCTAAATTTATAGAATTTTTCTAGATTTTTTTATGATGATCAAATTCGAATTGGATTCGAATTTCAGCCTGATTTGGTTAGTTTGGGTTGACTTGGTTAGTCTGGGTTGACCCGGGGCCTTAGTCCTTTTTTGAACCATTTTATTTGAAATTTAAATGAGTTTAATTTATTAAATATCATTTAAATTTGTTAATAAAATAATTTAATAAATTAAATATTTAATATGTACTTGGTGGGGTTTGAACCGAAGACCCCTTGGACCCTTGGCGCTCGCTCGGAGCGGATAGAAGCGCTCCTCACATAAAACGTCTCCACCCTTTCTTTATGTCCCTTGGATGACGCCCTTTCTCTCCATCCAACGCCTCTCATTGCTGCCCCTTCGTTGAAACATCTCCAACCTTTCTTCATGCCCATTGGATGGCGCCCTCTCTCCATCCAACGCCTCTCATTGCTGCCCCTTCGTTTCTATTTAAAGGGGGCAGAAGATGGGATTCAGTGAATAAAAAAGAAAGAGAAAACAGAGAGCCCGTAAGCCCTCCTTCTCCCCTGTTCTTCTCCCCTTGTCTTAATATCACTATCATATTAAGACAAGGCCCTAAGTTTAGATAGAGAAAGGCTATTAGAGTGTGTAGAGGCTTGTTGGAAAGCTTTTAGAAATATTTTGAAGAGGAGAAAGTCCAAAGAAACATTAAAAGGCTGCATATGATAAAAAGGCTGCCAAGAAGGTTCTAGCAAACAAATAGGAGTGCTTCTTCGAATTGATTCTCGTGTGGATCGCCTTTGGAGGGCATACACTTGTGTGCCTCTTGGAGATTATTGGATTTAGTAATCCAGGTATTTTTCTTACTCCTTTTATTTTAGATTTTAATTAATTTACTTTTTAAACTGCATAAAGGCGATCTTGGAAATTAGGGCTTTTGGCGATGTTTGTTTTCAAAATGATTAAAGTTTATGAAAAGCATGCCTTCAAGCATCCCAAAATTCCCATCACCAAGTAACTATTTTTCTTGCAACTCGATTGGCTTTAGCAATGTATATTTTGAATGCACTGATATATAAAGTATAATAATAGTGTGAGACTCAAATGATATAACCTAGGCAAATTACTATAAAATTATAAAGAAATAAATACTTACATATTAATAACACCTTTCAATTCTTTTCTCGTTGAACGTCTAATAGAATTACAAAAATACACTTTGTCCCCATGAGGGTCAATAACCACCAAGGATCAGTGATCCCTTCATAAACATAATAGCAATAATCAACAACTTAATATCAAAAGTATCAATTTTGATTAAAAAAGCACTTACCCAGAGTTATAAGGAGCTAAAAATAATTGAACCACATAACAATGCTCTAATCTTTTAGCAATCAAATCTGATTATACTTCAGCCGATCCATAATGGACAGAGATCTGTCCAGGGTCTACGAAGCCATACATGTTGAGCAGTTTTGATTTCTTAAGTTGATTGTCCAAATAGCTACACAAATCAAATTATTCAATCCCATAATTATTATTAGAAACTTATAACACTAGTAATTGCATATGAAACACAAAAATATAAAAATATCTTATTACCTCATATATATATATATATATAGCACAATACAACTAGAAGTAATCTTGTTCATTGAGCAAAAGTGATCAATATCTTTTCGAATTATATAATAGACCTGTTCATGATCAAAGACACCAACATCCAATACCATAGTTATTTTATTTGTATTTCTTAAACTTTTTGAAATGTAATTCTTTACATATGACAAACTCCATGGACCCTTTTCTTTGCTTTTTATCTATAACTTTTGTGGAACAATCTTTGCCTATTCATAATAATGAAATTCAACTCACAATGTTACATAGAAAATAGTTTATCAATATAAATTAATCATAAATTTATAGATAAGTTAAAAATTTTTAGATATCTTGACTCGATCATCAAAGAGAAGAAAGATGTCCAACTTTAGTCATCAAAGAGAATACTCATAGCCCCTAAGTATAAGTATCACTGCCCAGAAACACGGTGAAATACCAACAACTTGACCGTAAATTCCAAGAGAAATAGAAATTACAAAAGCTTGGCAATTCAAGTACTTTGATCACTTGGTTTTCATACATTCATGCAGTACAATACCATAAAAACATATGCAAGAATTTGCTTAAGGGCAAGCGTCTATGCAACAATAAGAAGGCAAATAGGAGTTAAGCATTTATTGTGCAAGTTAGTAGTAAATGTTTGCATTGTTTCAGATCACTATGAAGGCAAGGAAGCCTTACATGGATTATGCCATTAAATTAGAAACCTCATAGTACAACATGTTTAGAAGTAATAATTGAAGAATGGCAACAAGCAATGACAATAAAGACTCTAAAGCATTAGTAGTGGTAGCAATTAGCCAATTATAGCAGAGGACTTATAGCAAAACAGATCAATTTCAAACTATTTTACTCTGGTTTTGGATCAAACTGTGAAAATTTAAGTATCAAGAAATGTTAAAAAATTCTGACATAACCAAAAATGAGAAAACATTAATGCAAGATTGTCCATGTTTATATTTGTGAATTGATGTATTACAAGATTTTTAGCAAGTATGAGAATATATGCAGTAGGACATTGCCTGAGGGCAATATTCCACTGGGACCTAGAATTTGAATTAGAAATAGCAAAGTATAACATATGATGGAGCCAAAGGAAGAGGGACACCGCTATGGCACCCAAGCTCAGCGAGTCGACAAGCATGTCGTCGAGCCCGAGCCAAATGTAGGAGCCAGTTTGGCTCCCATAATGACCCTTCTCCTCCCTGAGTGGAGGCACAGCCAGCCTCCTCCAGCCGGACGCTTCCCATGGCCAGGGCCCATCAAGCCGACGGGCACACCACCGGGCCTGAGCCAAACGCGGGAGCTGGTTCGCTCTCGTAACAGGGGAGGGCCATCAGACGGCCCACTCCCGCATCAAACCCTCAATGGCACCGTCCTCTCATCCTCTCTCTCTCTCCCTCTTAGATCAATCTTTAGTTAAAAATAAAAAATAAAGAAAAAAGAATGAAAGATTACCTAGCAGAGATAGCAAACAAAATCCTAATCCTGCATGGTGGTGGAGTCTTCGCAAATAAAATCCTAGTGGTAGAGTCACAGCAATCTTAATCCCGCATGGTGGTGGAGTCTCCGCAAATGGAACCCTAATCTAGAATAAAACCGTGATTGAGAAAATTAAATTTGAGTTTGGGTATCGAGGGCCTTTTTTAGGAAAAGCGGGGAAGTGAATTAGGAGGAGGAAAGAAAGATATTTTTAGTTTTATATTAGACTACATCTTAATTAAAAATATAGCCTTTTATATTATAAGATAATATAAGACTATGTCTTAATTAAAAATAGCCTTTTTATATTATAAGATAATATAAGACTACAACTTAATTAAAACTGTAGTCTTTTTATATTATAAAAATATAAGATTATGTATTAATTCAAAATATAGTCTCTTTATATTATAAAAAATATAAGACTACATTTTTAATTATAGATATAGTCTTTTAATTTGTGAAAAATTATAAAACATAGTCTAAAATATTAGACTACATTTTTTGCTAAAAACATAGTTTTTTTTCTAAAAGCTATTGTAGTCTATTTAACTTTTTGTAGTAGTAGTAGGTGGTGATAGTAGTGATAGCAGTAGTGGCAAGTAGTGCAGGTATGGTAATGGTGATGATAGTAGCGAAGGATGATAGGTCTGATGAAGATATGGTGGTAGTAATGATGGAGGGTACTGGAGGAAAGAGGTGGTAGTGGAGGTACGATGGTAGTCACAATGCTAATAGATTGTAGAGATGTGGTGGTGGTATCATGGTAGTACATTAAAATTTTAGTAAATATTGTTTAACTTATAATAGTTATAAATTAAGTAATTACAAAAGCTCATACCAAATATTTAACTTCAATGTCTGCAATTTAAAAGTTCAATCTATTATATTAGAAGAGACATAAGTATCTGATGATCTAATTTAGTTTTACCTATCTACACCTCACTCTAGTTCAGCCATAACGATGGAGCCTAAGCATCTTGAGCTTTGTAAAGAAAAAAAAAAGGAAAAAGAAAAAGAATATGTAATGAGCTTTGATCGTGTAAGAGTTCTTTACTCAGATATCTTAGGCAACATGATCAATCATCATAATTCACAACATATGATATCATAAATACAAGTAAAAGAAAAACACAAAAGTGGCATATCCAACTATTGATATCTTCATCATGTTTAACTAACAATACTCTACTCATAATAAATAACATCAACAACATGCATATTTATTATAGTATAATCAAGAATGTGTCTCAATATCACAATTATTTAAGCATCGATAACTTAAACATAGCAATGAATAATTCATAATTAGATCATCAAGATTAACAACAGACAACATCAAGATCTGTACTCATTGCAACATAATTGACATCTTTTATTAAGATCTTAGACGAAATCATTAAGCTATCAATAGTAATTTATCTCAAAATATTTACAAGTAATTAATAATAATTTACTTAATTTTTAATTTCTTAGTTGGATGATGTTGGACAAGTCACGTCTACGCTTTTTAACTCATGGTGGGTAGCTAGATTTATATATAGGCAACCAGAACAATCAAACCAACTTGTGGATCGCTAGAACAACCAAATCTGCCAATGGAATGGCTAGAATATTTAGGTCCACCCATAAGTCACCAAAATAGATAGGTTTACTCATAAATAGCCATAACACAAGGACTATCCATGTAGTGGTGGTTAGAACAAGGAAGCTTGCCTATGAGTAGCTGAAATAACTAGGCCTGATATAGGAAAATTAGAACAATATGTCTATTTTTAGTAACCAGAACAATTAGGTCTGCCTTAAGTAACCAAAACAACTAGGCCTACTCCTAGATAGCCAAAACAGCCAGTTTTACTTGTGAGTAGCTAGAATAATTAGGCTTGTTACAAGCCAAAATATAAGACTAGTCAAGTATTTGCCATTCCACATTTTATTGACTTGATTTATGATGTTAATTTCATTTATTAATACATGAGCATTCAACTTCAAGTTAGTCTATGTCATAAACCATTGGTTACTCAAAATATACATGTGCATCATAATGATATATTTAACATGAATTCACCATAATAGAGTTCTCATACAAATTATATAAAATGAACATATTATGTGCAACATGAATCTCATACATGTTCACACAATGCAAAGGGGATTCTTACCTATGCCAACAACAAATCTAGGCTAATTTTTTTGAACTTCAATAACTATCTAACTACACTGATAAAATAACATTTTAATTTAGAATTTTAAATCTTTTATGAGTTTTGAGTTGAGTGTTAAGGCCTATTGTCTTAGGCATGGGTCAATGGAGTCAATGTAAGTGAGGTTCCTAATGTTGAGAGTGCAATCTCAAGGCTACACTCCCAACAAACTAGCCATAAGGTGTATGGGTATAGTAGCCCCATGGTTTAGGGACCTAGCAATAGAGCTAAGCTCATGATAGATAGATTAACAAGGTAGTAGGAGAATTCTTTTATGGTCTACCCTAGGGTCACGAGGCTCAGCTGCAAGACTAAGCCCACAATAAGGCCCAATCAGGCTAAGTCTTGCCTTAGGGCTGATCAGCAGCAACATCTAAAGGTAGACATCACTGATGAATCTTTTTCCTATTTCTAGATGTGATTGGCTAATTGTTGGACCAACTAATAACTGGACTAGCCATCCACTATTCAGCCCATGATGAGGTGAATGGGAATTAGGGTTTGATCAACCTTGGCCCAAAAATGGTGTCAAGCAAGAGGCCCTTGCTATTTTCAAGCAAGAGGCCCTTTCTATTGCAAAGCAGAAAGGGGTCATTGCTACAATAAAATATCTCCCACCTTCACCCATGGTCGATGACCAACACCCCCTGGGGGCCTCCCCTTGCCACAATAGACTAAGGCTTTTACCAGCTAGTTGGGTTTGGTCACTCTATTGGTTGGCATGACAAAAGATAGAGACAAAAGAGGGCCCTCCTTGTTTTCCCAAATAGGGTGGCCAATGGTTTTAAATGTCAAAACAACTATTGGTGCTTAGATAGAAAAAAGGGAGGACCATGTCTTCCTTGAGGGCTGGCCGACCATCACCTTCAATCAATGACAACTGGTTACTGAATTGATTTACATATGAAATGATTGTGTAGCAAGGAAGAAGGATGATCGGCTTACTTGGCTTATTAGTAGCATCCAAAAGTGCAGGTATGAAAGGACATAATCATGTTTGATGGCACAATAATGCTAATTATTAGCCGTGGCTATTGTAGATGAAGTAAATAGAGGATGACTATTGATGTTACCAAAACAAAGGGAAGAAAAGGAGGGTTTTTGGTGGCTTTTTTAGAGGAGGGGTGGCTTAAAAGCCATCCTCTTAACACATTGGAAACCTTCTTTGTGGTAGTTTCATGATACCTAGGTTGCATGAGGTCTCTATCATAAAGGAGCCAATCAGCTTGGGCAATCAATCTTGGGTCAGATAGACTTAGGCTCCGTGGTTGAGCATGAATCTCTTAGATGATCAAATCAAAATTGGTTAACCATATGATGTCAAGGTGAGTTGGTAAGTTGCTCTAGGATCAACGATCGAATGATTTTTAATTAGGAGCTACTCGTATTGATGTGTCTTTAATGAGTTAATGGCATATCCCTCCCATCGATCTCACTTACCTGGTCAATATGGTGAACCATTTATGATTTTGATCATTTACCTGATTCGGGTTGACCCATGCCTGTAAGAAAATCAGTCTGACTGATTTAGGTGCCACTTAACCTGACTTAATCTTGTTTCATTCTACCGATTTCATAGATTCAGTGGAAGAACTTGATTAGTCAATTTATCTTTAGATTATAAAATTCTCTAAAATTATTAGGTCCTTAAAATAAAATAGTTATATGATAACTAGATCATAGCCTCCCATTAAGGTGGGTGATAATGAGTTCGATGTCTTGATAATCATTGGAGGCACTCCATGCCTGGTGCTTGTCAACCATCGGAATTATCATTCATTATATGATAAGTCAGCGTAACTATGAAATAGAAAGTCATGTGGGCCGAGCTTCACTTGGGCTTAGTTGTCTATTGATAGGTTACACTGATTATATCATTTAATGGTTGGACCTAACCAGAACTTTTAGTGGAGGCACTCCATGCCTGCTGAAGAGGAACATGGGGCAAAATTGAACACTAAGAATTATTTGGGAAAACAATTGGTTTTGAACCTACTCTTAGATGCATATGGGTTGGCCAAGCTTCACTTGGGCCTGTATATAGTCTATATAGATCTTAGTGCCCACTAAAGAATTAAGAATAATTCTTCGAATTGGGGTGTAGAGACTGCCAATTTGAACAAAATAGTGGAAGAATCTTTAGACTAAAGTCCAAATCTTTAGACTGAATTAATTTATATACTAATAAACTTTAGTTTTTCCTTATGCAGAAAATGGCCACTAATTTATCATTAAGGTCCCTATTGGATAGTGACAAGTTGAATGGTTCAAATTTCAATAGTTGGTTTAGAAAACTTAAGATCGTCCTTGAGCATGAGAGGATTCTATATATTCTAAATAATCCTACACCAAAGATACCTGATGCAAACACACAAAGTTCTGAGAAAGAACTTATCAGAAGTGGCTCAGTGATAGAACTAGCGTACATTGCATCATGCTAGCAGCAATGAATGATGAATTCGGTCGCCGGTTTGAGAATGCTCAGCCTGAAGAAATCATTCAAGCGTTGAATGAATCTTTCGGCACACCTGACGACGTTGAAAGGCACAAGACTAGTTGTGCTATTTTTAATGCTCGAATGAGGGATGGATCTCCTATCACTGATCATGTATTGTACATGATCGAGAAGATAGAACTGCTAAGCAAGCTCGGCTTTCCCCTACATGAGCAGTTGGGAAAAGATGCGATCCTGAATTCCTTGCCTCCATCCTTCCGACCTTTCCTTACTCATTTTCGAATGACAAAGCCTACAGTCAACTGCCATAGTTTGTTGGGGTTGTTACAGAACTTTGAGAAGGATAACCAGCTCTCTAAGGGTTTGGTTAATGTGGTTGAAGGATCTAAGGTAGGGTGTCAACCTTTGGGAAAGGGAAGAAGAAAAAGAATAAGAAAAAGGTGCAACATGCTAGGACATCTATAAGTGGTCAGATGCAGAAGAAGAAAGTTGATAAAAGTCAAGTTGAATGCTTTCATTGCAAGATGCAAGGGCACTGGAAGAGGAACTATCATCTTTACATTGCCACACTTGATCCACAGGCCAAAGAAGAAAAAGGGATAAGATGTTGCTCAACAAGGTATTTATATGATAATACCTTGTAATTTTTCTGTATATGATAATTAGACCTGGGTATTGGATACCGGGAGTCTTTTTAACATTTGCAATTCATTGCAGGGACTACAGGTCACTAAAAGATTTCAGGACAATGAAAGATTTCTTAATGTCGGCGATGGAAGATTAGTTCCAGTTCTGGCATTAGGAGTTCTTAAAATAGTTTTTAATAGAAATGTCATTATACTAAATGATTATCATTTTTGCCCAACGTTCTTGTTGAACATAATTTCTGTAGGCCTTCTGGCCAAAAGTCATTATAAAATTTTAATAAAGAATATTACTTTGAATATCATTATGAATGGAGTCACTGTAATGACTGGGTATTTATCTAATGGCATTTATATATTATCACAGCCTGTAAATGTAGTGTACAAATCAAGTAAGCGCCCTAAAACAACTGATGTCCTAGACATTTATCTTTGGCACCATCGGCTGGGTCATATCAACAAGAATAGATTAAACAGGTTAACTCAAGAGGGCATCCTTCGAATTGATGATTGTGAATCATTAACTACCTGTGAATCTTGTCTTCTTGGTAAAATAACCAAGTCATCTTTTACTGAAAAAGTTGAAAGAGCCAAAGAGCTATTGGGTCTACTACATACTGATGTATGTGGACCAATGAGCACTTATGCTAAAGGTAGATATTACTACTTCACTACTTTTACAGACGACCTTTCTAGGTTCGGTTATGTCTATCTTATGAGACATAAATCTAAGTCATTTGAAATGTTCAAACTATATCATAAAGAAGTAGAAAAATAAATAGAAAAATGCATTAAGATCCTTCGATCAGATCGATGAGGCGAATACCTTTCCAATGACTTTGTAACATATTTAAGGGAGAATGAGATTCTCTCCCAATGGACTCCTCCTAGAACACCGTAGCATAACGGTGTGTCCGAAAAAAGGAATCAAACCCTGTTAGACATGGTTCGGTCCTTGATGGGTTTTGCAAGCTTGCCAATATCATTTTGGGGATACGCATTAGAATCAGCTTGTCATATTCTTAATAAGGTTCCAAGTAAGTCTGTTTCTAAAACTCTATATGAGATGTGGTATGGACATAAACCGGTTATCATCTATCTGAGAGTCTGGGGGTGTCCGGCTTATGTGAAATGTGCAAAATCAGACAAACTTGAACCTAAATCTGACAAATATTTTTCATCGGCTATCCGAAAGAAACCAAAGGATATTACTTCTACAATACTGAAGAACAAAAGTTGTTCATTAGTAATAGCAGTTTTTCTTGAAAAGGAGTTCCTTAGTGAAGGAACAAATAGATCTAATATTGAACTTGAGAAAGTTCATCAAGTAGAAGGAACAACACAAACCAGTGAACCCTTAGAATCTGAGTTGATTAGATCAAACTCAAAACCCATTCTAGATGCACCATTAAGGCGATCTGATAGAGTACCACATCAACTGGATATATACTTAGGTTTCTTGGTCCAGAACGATGATCCTGTTGAACTCGATGAGAACAATAAGGATCCGATCACCTATATGGATGCTATGCAAAGGACTAAATCTAATAAATGGCTTGATGCCATGAAATCCGAACTTGATTCCATGAAGGACAATAATGTATGAACATTAGTTGACCCACCCGAAGGGATAAAACCCATAGGGTGTAAGTGGGTTTTCAAGAGGAAAAGAGGCATAGACAGAAAGGTTGAGACCTATAAAGCACGTCTGGTTGCTAAGGGGTATCGTCAACGTTATGGTATTGATTATGATGAAGTGTCTTCTCCTGTGGCAATGCTGAAATCCATTCGGATTATGCTAGCTATAGCAGCACACTTCGATTATGAGATTTGGCAGATGGATGTTAAAACCACTTTTCTAAATGATGATTTATAAGAACAGGTGTATGATACAGCCTGAAGGTTTTATATCTGAAGATGAGTCTAAAGTGTGCAGGCTACAGAAGTCTATTTATGGACTTAAGCAAGCATTAGGAGTTGGAACATACGATTTGATAAAGTGATCAAATCTTATGGCTTTATTAAGAATAAAGAAGAACCTTGCATTTATAAATGGGCTAACGATTTTGTTATTGTATTTCTTGTATTATATGTGGATGATATTCTCTTAATCGGGAATGATATCCCTGCATTACAAGGAATAAAGACAGTTATCATCACAATTCTCAATGAAAGATCTGGAAGAAGCATCATACATTCTAGGGATGAAGATCTATAGAGATAGTCTAAGAGGATGCTTGGTTTATCCCAATCTACGTACATTGACACCGTGTTAAAAAGGTTTAGCATGGAGAATTCCAAGAAAGGCTATCTTCCGATAGGCCATGGAATTCATCTTTCTAAGAAGGATTGTCCAACAACTCCTAATGAAAGAGAACGTATGAGTCAAATTCCATATGCTTCGGCAGTGAGATCGATTATGTACACCATGACATGTACAAGACCAGATGTGGCATACTCACTAGGAGTAGTGAGTAGATACCAATCTGATCCAGGAGAAAAACACTGGCAAATTGTTAAGACAATCCTTAAGTATTTGTGAAATACTAAGGACCAGTGGTTAGTCTATGGAGAGTCTGATTTGAAACTTATTGGATATACTGATTTTAGTTTCTAATCAGATTATGATGATAGCAAAAGTGTATCAGGTTTCGTGTTTATCCTAAATGGTGGAGCTATTTGCTGGAAAAGTTTCAAGCAACATACAGTGGCAGATTCGGTGTGCGAGGCAGAGTACATCGCTGCATCAGATGCTGCGAAAGAAGCTATGTGGCTATGAAAGTTTATCTCCGAGCTTGGAGTGGCACCTTCATAGATGGACCAGTCCTGTTGTACAATGACAGTACTGGTGCCATAGCTCAAGCAAAGGAACCACAGCATCAGTGCACCAAGCACATACTGCGCCGGTTTCATCTTATACAAGAGATTGTAGACCGAGGTAACATAAATCTTCAGAAGATTTATGGAAAGGAAAACCTAGGTGACCCATTTACTAAAGCACTCAGCATCAAGGAGTTTGATGACTATAAATTGAAGATGGATATTAAATACTGTAATGAGTGGCTTTAGGCTAAGTGGGAGTTTGTTGGGAATTGTATCCTAAAGCAAATCATTTGATTGTGCTAATGTAAATTGTATATAATTGATATATAATAAAAATTATTTGACAGTTTATTTATTACAAGAACATCTTCTTAAAACTCCTAATGGTAATGAAGCCCTCAGGATCTTCCTTCACGATAAAGGAGAATTTATCGTTGAAGGTCTTAAAAGAGTTCGCGACCAAATGATATACTATAACAGGGCCATAGTACTATCAATTATAGGACGTTGTATATCATATTTGTTGGTTGTCCTCTTAACCAAGGAGTGTAGAGACACTGGTATGACATATAGGTGAAAGTGTAGGAGTATATTTCACCGAATGTGACTCATTTCTGGATACTCTACTATCAAGAGTTAATCCGAGAAGATATAGGTATAAGTATCCTTCAGACCTAAAGATCACAACTAGTGACTTACAAGCAACTCATTGTACTTAGGTGCCGGACCACCTGAATTTCTAATCCAGCTACGAAAGGTTATTGGGTGCGGTCAAGTACTTGTGGTAGTCAGTTGTGGATCAAGATGGAATTTGACCTATCCCGTTAAAAGGAGAAATGCTTGTGTTTCAATTTAGCAAAACCTTGGCCAAGGCACTTCATGTGAAAGTCACATGATCACTAAAATTGAAATCACTTTATGGATTTGTTGTTTAGAGTTGACAGGCTCTTAAGCCATCCTTAGCATTTGTGGTCAAGAGGATGAATATATGGTAACTATTTCTTAGGGTTCTTGGAGTTTGCTCAGCAACTCTTTGACCTATTCGGATGTCGGGTTCCATTGCTAGATGGGCACATCGATTAGTATATAAAGTTGTTTCTATGCTACCGGCTTAAGTTCGAACCTAGAGAGTCACACGTATAGAAGTTTCCTAGGATGATCTATTTGCTGATCGACGATTGAGAATCGTATATGATTTAATTAATCAATTTGATTGATTGAATTATCTCAATTGGGTTAAGTACAAGTGAATAAGATTCAATTTGGTTTAAGTCTATTAGAAGGACTAGTCAATTTCAAATATTGATTTGAAATTAGACTTGATTTGGATTTAAATAGATTCAGGACTAGCCAAATTTGATTTGGGCTAGGACCATGATCTATGTGGGTTCAGTCCAATAAATTCAGATCAGATTAAACCATCACCTGAACCCAAACCTCTCGCATAAGGATCTCACATGATGAGATGGATGAAATCTCATCTCATGAGAGATTAAATTCTCATATAGAATTTAATGTCTGACATTAATCTTCTCCCATTGGAATTCTAAGTGTTAGAATTCATGTACCTCTCGGAATTAGCCAAACATTGTGACTCTTTGGTTTTCACCAAACGTCGAATTAACCAAACGCCGCGTCTCTTTGGTTTTCACCGAACGTCAGAATTAACCAAACGCCACCGCGTCTCTTTGGTTCGACATCTCTTTGCTTTTACCGAACGGTGGAATTCTAAATGTTAGAATTCAATGGGCTGGCTAAAATGAGACTATAAATAGAGGACATCCCTCACCAGATTATACAGAACAACAACACACGATATGTCATGGATTGAAATTCTAAAAGGTTAGAATAGAAAATCCTGATGATTCTAGTGTTAGCGAAAGCGTGGTGGATCTTGAAGGAAGATTCAAGTGGGAGGATTCAAGATCAGCAAAGTTATTTTTCCCAGAGCTAGCACTCCTGGAAATCTGATCATTCAGGGCTTCGCGTGGACGATACTAGAGGCCGGGCGATTGAATGGCTGTAGAGCATAAAAGGATTTACCAACTGCCCTTAAGGTAAGTGATATGATCCCTAGATCTTAAGGCATGATTCAAGGCAAGAAGTACGACTTCTTACCTTGAGGATCAAGATATGATCTTGATGATTTTATTTATATGCATATTTTAGATCAAATGATCCTATATATAAGGCAAATATATGATCTTGATGCATATTAGATAGATTAATATTTAATCTTTATAATTTCGTATTGATAATTGTTATCAAATTTTAAAATATGCATGCCTCAGAGATTATTTCTCCCTACAAGTGCTTCATCTGTCAATGATCAGACCATGGTACCCCACATCTCATCTATTTTCGAGACACTCTCTCAAGTTGTGCTGACTCAAAATCAACTTGTCCATGACGCCAATATTCTTAATGGACGAGTCTTCCACCACAACGAGACTGTCTTGGGTCGGATTCGGAATGAAATTAATTTCTTAAAATCCAAGATTGAAAATTTTGAGACTAAAGCTGAATGAGTGACATTTCAAATGCAAGCTAATGAGAGCTAGATGAAGGATGCAACAAATGTAGTCGATCATTGGACCGCATCTCTTGCAAGGCTGAGCAATCTTGTGGAAACATATATTGCTCTTTCTGCTTTTTTAGCTGCAACTGCATCTTTCTCGCACCCTCACCTTTGGTCTCCTCTGCCTCAACCTCCAAGTGACAAGCCTGTACCCTCCCGAAAACCAGATGGATCTTCAGTGCAACCTTCAGTAATTTCCTTAGATGATGAAAAGTGATTATCTTGTAATATTTGTTGAATGTTTAAGACTTTGCTTTGTGATGAATATTTAAGACTTTGTGTTGAATGCTCAAGACTATATTTTGTAATATTTGTCATGACTTGAGCTTAAAACTTTAATGTTCTATATGAATGTTATGAGTATGAATGAAGAATTCACTTTATCTTGATGAATTATGCTTTGAATTCTTGCACATTTCTTCAATCGTCCTTTGATCAATGACAAAAAGGGGGAGAAGAATATTGCATACATTGAAACAATGGAGAAAAGAAATCACTCCATATATTGAAGGAGAGTTTAATTATTCAAATTGACAGGGGAAGAAAATAATGCATCCTATATTATTTTTTTTGCATGCTTAAGGGTTTTGTCATCATCAAAAAGGGAGAGATTGTTGACCCTAAATTGATTTTGATAATTACAAAGCAATTAAGTAAAGACTAATTCTATTTATTGTGGAAACTAAGCTTGATGCAGGGAAGTACATGTGTTTTACAAATGAGCATTATTAAGCAAAAATCTTATGGAAGTATATCCCTTTCATTTTACTGCTTACCTGTAAGCTAGCAAATTGATCCATTCTTTCTGGCCGTTTGCATAATTATGTGAGCTAGCTAGCTAGCTAGCTTATCCTTCTTTCTAGCTAGCTGACGCATATGTTAGCTAACTAACATTATCTTGCTGTGGCCTGGCTGAATGGTTGCCTTCCTTAGTTAGCTGGATAGCTAGCTGGTCCCTTCCTTGGCTAGCTAAAATTCCATTTTAGCTATGTCTCCCTGATCTCTATGCTAGCCGAACCATGCTCATTTCTAGCTAGCTGGTTAGCTAGCTTGGCCTTCTTCTTAGCTAGCTGAATTGCTTCCTTAGTTAACTACTTTTTGCTTGATCTCTGTGCTGGCCTAATGCTATTGAATTCAGTTAGCTGACAAGCTAACTCATCCTCCCTCTTAGCTAGCTGGCTTCATCCTTTAGTTAACTATTTTTTCTGATACTTTGCATGGCCGAATGGTGCTTATTTTTAGCTAACTGGCGAGCTAGCTGGGTGTTTCTTTTAGCTAGCTAGTATACCCTGTTAGTTAACTGCTTTGCCTTGAGAGCTAACTAGTCTTTGTTGGCAAGATGGCAACCTAAGAGGGGGGGGTGAATTGGGTTCTTAAAAAAATTTAACTATTTTAAAAAACTTTTTGCTTTGATATGAAAGAGCTTAAGTGCAAAGTAGATAAATGCTAATCACAAATAAATGAGATAGAGAGAGACTAAGAAACAAAGCACGGCAAACACAAAGATTTTATAGTGGTTCGGTGTATCAAAACCTACGTCCACTCCCAAGCTTCTCTTGGGTCCACACTATAATCCTTTTGATTACAGTCGAGTTGTTTTACAAGCTCACAACTCAAAACTTATTGTTTCCCCTGGGATCACAACGAACCCAGCTGGTTTTTGGGCTCACCAGCACACAACCCAACAACAAGCTATCCTTAGCTTGTACCGAGGTATACTACCTCCACTAATTCAATCCCTGATTGAATTAGCAAACACTAATAAAAAATAGAGTTTAAGTACACAGCAGCTCCTCAAATGAGCAAATAAACAATAAACTAAACAAGGATAAGAAAAGCCTATTTGAAGCTCTTTGAATGTGTGCATTTCTTCTTTTCTTCTTTTCCTCTTCTCCTTTGAAAGATTGAATCAGGGCCTCAGCTCAGATTCTTCAGAAATTTGCAGTTGAGAAGTTGAGGATTTGGGGCTTTGCTTTCTTTCTTCTAAAGATAGAAATCTCCTTGATTTGAACTTGAGAAGCTTGTGGATTTCTCTTTGAGCTTTCTGAGGTTGATGGATTTGAGCTCTAAGTCTTTCCTCTTGATTTCTCTCTCTTTTTCACAGAGTATTTTCTTCATTTTTCTCCTCTTTTCTCTTGTATATTCTTTTTTCAAACAAACGATTTTCCCTTTTTATAGATCTCTTAATCCAGGTTTAGGTGGGAAATATAGCCGTTGTGAGATGTTTGGATCTTTCTACACACAAAGAAAATAGCCGTTAGAGGTTAGGTAAAAAGAAATCTTACCATTGGAGTCCGTTCTGACAAATAAAAAATCGTTCCTGACAGGTTGGAGTCGGCTCCAACTTTTCAGGTGTCGGCTCCAAGTCGGGTATCCAAAAATAGAAAATAAAAAGTTGTTGAGGAGTCGGCTCCGAGAAAGTTAAGTGTCGGCTCACCGCTTTCGGGGTCGGCTCCGCAATCCGAAGGTGTGGCTCCAGAAATGCTCATAAAACCATGCTCTCTGTTCTCAGGTTAGAGTCGGCTCCAGAAAATCAGGTGTCGGCTCCGAACTCTCAGGTGTCGGCTCCCGAATACTGGTGTCGGCTCCGAAAACTGAAACAGAATACGCTTCTCTGTATCTCAGGTTGGAGTCGGCTCTGAAACTCTGGGTGTCGACTCCAGACCGTGCCAAAATTTTAGAAAACTTCTGATACGCCTTGGGGTCGGCTCCTGACCATTTGGGTGTCGACTCCAAGCTCTGAACTTTGAAAAATTCTTTTGACATTTTGATTCAAAACTTGTTTCTTTATTCCTTTTGATTGATCAAACATTTTTAATCCCTGTAACACTTGTTAAATCTATTAGAAACATAGTAAATATACTCATGTCTTTTATTAATCATCAAAATCAATACTTGAGTCAACAATCTTCCCCTTTTTGATGATTATAAAAACATTGAGTATATGCATGAGTTAGACAATAAGATTTTCAACTCAAATTTCTCAAATATTTAGTTCTCATAGGTAAGCTCCCCCTGAATGAAGTAGCTCCCCTATGATACTCAATTTAACAGTAAACTTTTAATGTTTGATACTAATTAAACAATCATATCAAATTATATCAAATTAAGTGCACATATGTCAAATTACTTCTCTCTATATGTAATACCAATTAATTAAGCTTATTTATTCCAATGCATACACAAATACTTTTCCCTCTTTTTAACTTTTAATGCATATACGACTATCAATTACTTCTCCCCTTTTTTGTAATCAACAAAAAGGTTAAGAAGTTTCAAGTTAAATGATAAAATTGAGAGATGCTTCAAAGATCAAATGATATTCATTAAGTATCAAATAAGTTCATTACATAAAGTCAAGTATTACATCATATTGCAAAAAGAAACTTCATTACATCAAAATTTCTAAACTAAACTTCATTACATCAAGACTTTAGTGAAAAGTAAATCAACATCAAACTAAACTAAACATCATCTTTTAATTACATCAAAGAACTTCATTACAATGTAATCAAAGATTAGTTCTAAGAAGTCTTTGCAAATCTTCTAATATTTTTCCCATTCCTTCACTTTGAGTTCTTACAAATTCCTTTAGTCTTCTATCAACAAATGCACATGCAGTCATAATTTTGTCCTGAAGCTCAGCATTGCATTTGGAGTAAGTCTCTGAATCTCCACCAATATCTTTAAGCTCTTCAAAAATATTCTTGAGATCATTCTTCAAAGATTCTGCGGAGGCTCCAAGTGTAGATTCAATTTTACCAATTCTTTCATCCAAAGAATAATACATTTCTCTTAAATTCATTAAACTGTTGTCAATTTCTGTTTTCATTTCTTCCTTGTGAGAGCAAATAAACTTTTAAGCTGTTCTAACTGGATATCAGAAAAACCAATAGATGACATAGGCGGGGTACATGTGCAGGAGCTGGAGTAGGTGCCGATGGTGGTGAAGATCTGCTAGGCTCTGGTGATGGATGCCTCGCTGATGGACCTGCCTCAGATGGTGCAGTAGCCCTAATATCAGCTGCTCTCTCATCCAGATGGCCTTTCCTTTCCCATCTACCATCCACTTTTACAAACCCCATTCTGTGCACAGTAGCCAAGCTGTAGTAATCTGTGTGTCTAAGGTTCTTCGATGGCTCATTGTCAGAAATCACAACTCCTTGACTTCTAAAAACCATGGTTAGGATCATCCCATAAGGCAATGAAGATCTCCTCTTGCCCTCGGCCTCAGCCATATACCATATCATCATTCCAGCAAGATTAATTGGCTGACCCGTCAAGATACTATCCATAATCACTATGTCTCGCTCTGAGACATACTCAAAATGGCCAGTCTTGGGAAATAAGATCCTACCACAAATGTTATGCAGCAATCTAAGTTCAAGTGGCAATTGATTTGCCCTAACTTCCTCAAACTCAGTTATTTCTCTTCCTAACATCCTTGACAAAGCATCTGATCTCTCACTGTGAATGTCCGCCGCAAGCCCAGTGACAGGGATGCCTAAAAGATTTCCTAAAATCTGAAATGTGAGATGAATTCTCTTTCCTCTTACAAACTGACTATTCCACCATCTCCCCTTGATAAATTGAGATAAAATTCCTTAACTAGGGCTGGATAAGTGGGAACATCCAAAGAACATACCTTATCCCAACCGAGCTCTTTAATTTGTCTACCGATTGCAAAACCCTCGGCTTCAAAGAAATCAAAATCCACCTTTCTTCCCATGGTTATGACTCGCCCAGCAAGGATATCTACTTGAGGAGAGGAGGGGCTAGGATTATCCGAGTGAGTTGAAGAGGAATCATCGCTTGGGAAGGTTCACGGATGGGACGCCGAGCCGTGCGCTTCCTTGTAGCCACGGAGCATCAAAGACCGATCCCCTACGCTTAGGTGCCATTGGAATCTTAGGGAATGGTTGATTTGAGGAGTATTTGGCTTTGGAAGGTTTGGAGGGGTTTTGGAGAAGGTTTGGAGAAGATAAAAATGAGAAGGTGTCGACTCTGCCCTAATATAATCAATTTGGGTCCACCAGGTGTCGACTCCCGCAAAGTCGGGTGTCGACTCCAAGTCGCTAACACTGTTAGCGCCCGAGCTGGAGTCGGCTCCGCTTAAGCGGGTGTCGGCTCCAAGGTCAGAGAGAGAGCGACACAGACAAGGTGTCGACTCCACTAACAGTTTCAGAGAAAAATAAATGAGTTTCAACAGCCGAAACTTGTCAAAATAAGGTCAATAAATTTTTGAAAAAATCTTTGGAATGTGAGAATCAAATTGCTCAAAAGTCTAGATAAATTGTCCTTAAAGTCATGAGAGAAATCTCAGGAATTGATTGAATTCTAGATAATCATTCCTTAGGTGTTTCAAAATCATTCCAAAGGATCACAAATTCCTAATTCTCCTCTAAGATAACAAAATCTCTCTTCACTCAAAGGTTTTGTAAATATATCAGCTAACTGTTCTTCAGTATTAACATAATCAAGGCAAATTTCATTGTTAGCTACATGTTCTCTTATAAAGTGATATCTAATTTCAATGTGCTTAGTTCTTGAATGTTGTATTGGATTCTTAGTTAAATTGATTGCACTTGTATTATCACATCTAATAGGAGTTTTATCAAGTGTTATGCCATAATCTTCAAGTTGTCGCTTAATCCAAAGGATTTGAGCACAACAACTTCTAGCTGCAACATATTCTGCTTCAGCAGTAGATAATGCAACCGAATTTTGCTTTTTGCTAAACCAAGAGATTAAGTTACTTCCTAAAAATTGACATGCACCACTTGTACTTTTTCTATCTAGTTTACATCCAGCATAATCAGAATCTGAATAAGCAATCAAATTAAGTGTTGAATCTCTAGAATACCATAATCCTACATTTTTTTCCACTTAGATATCTTAGTATTCTTTTTACAACAATTAAGTGAGATTCTTTAGGTTCTGATTGAAATCTAGCACATAAACAAACAGCAAACATGATATCAGGTCTACTTACGGTTAAGTAAAGTAGAGATCCGATCATACCTCTATAGTGTTTTTGATCAACTTTCTTACCGTCTTCATCTTTAACCAATTTGCATGAAGGACTCATAGGTGTTCCAAGGGGTTTGATTGATTCCATTCCAAACTTCTTGAGTATTTCCTTTGTGTACTTTGTTTGGTTGATAAAAATCCCTTCTTTGCTTTGCTTGATTTGGAGTCCTAGGAAGAAGTTGAGTTCTCCCATCATGCTCATCTCGAATTCACCCTGCATTAGCTTAGCAAATTCTTGACACAAATGATTGTTAGTAGCACCGAATACAATATCATCTACATATATTTGTGCTACTAATAAGTCTTTGTCTTTTCTTTTCAAAAATAGGGTTTTGTCTACATTTCCTCTAGAAAAACCATTTTCAATTAGAAATTTGCTTAACCTATCATACCAAGCTCTAGGTGCTTGTTTTAAACCATATAGTGCTTTGTGTAATTTAAAAACATGATTTGAAAATTCATGATCTTCAAAACCAGGTGGTTGTTCCACAAAAACTTCTCATTTATAAAACCATTTAAAAATGCACTTTTAACATCCATTTGAAATAGATTGATGTTCATATGACATGCAAATGCAAGTAGTAATCTAATTGCCTCTAATCTAGCTACAGTGCAAAAGTTTCATCAAAATCAATTCCTTCTTCTTGATTATATCCTTTTGCAACTAATCTAGCTTTATTTCTGATTACTATGCCATTTTCATCCAATTTATTCCTAAATACCCATTTAGATCCTATAACTGAATGACTTTTAGGTCTATTAACTAAGGATCATACATTATTCCTAGTGAATTGATTTAATTCTTCTTGCATAGCTAGCATCCAATTACTATCTTTTTTAGCTTCTTCAATAGTTTTAGGTTCAATTTGAGATACAAATGCAAGATGATTATTGATATTCCTCATAGATGATCTAGTTCTTACTCCTTGAGATGGATCACCTATAATCAATTCCTTCGGATGACCATAGGCATATCTCCAATCTCTAGGAAGATCTACTTCATTATGATTAGTATCAATAACATCAACCCTAGGTGAATCATCATCTTTAGCTTCATGTTCATGATTTGAAGATACATCTATATTTAATTTTTCAATATCTCTTTCTAGAATATTTGTATCTTCCTCATCATCAATCTTTTCTGAACTTGATGCTAAAGACTCATCAAAAACTACATGAATAGATTCTTCTACAATTAAGGATTTCTTGTTAAATATTCTATAGGCTTTACTAGTTGTTGAATATCCTAAGAATATGCCTTCATCAGATTTTGCATCAAATTTACCAAGATTATCTTTTCCATTATTATGAATAAAACATTTACAGCCAAATGCATGAAAATAACTAATGTTTGGTTTCCTATTATTCCATAATTCATACAGAGTTTTCTTAAGAATTGGCCTAATTAGGGCTCTGTTAAGGATGTAACATGTCGTGTTTATAGCTTCTGCCCAAAAATACTTTGGTAGGTTGCTTTCACATAGCATGGTACGGGCCATGTCTTCTAAAGTCCTATTTTTTCTTTCTACAACTCCATTTTGCTGAGGTGTTCTAGGTGCAGAGAAATTATGATGAATGCCATGTTCAATGCAGAAACTTTCAAACAAATGATTTTCAAATTCAGTGCCATGATCACTTCTAAGAGACACTATGGTGTTGTTTTTCTCATTAGTGACTTTCTTGAAGAATTTCAAAATATTGAGAAAGTCTCATCCTTGTGAGCCAAAAAAATACCCAAGTGAATCTAGAATAATCATCTACTATTACAAGGCCATATTTCTTTCCTCCTAGACTTGTTGTTCTAGTAGGTCCAAAAAGGTCATGTGAAGTAGCTCTAGTGGCCTAGAAGTGGAAACAATATTTTTAGATTTGAAAGAGTTTCTATTTTGTTTTCCAAATTGACATGCATCACAAATTTGGTTATTTTCAAAATCTAACTTTGGAAGTCCTTTAACTAAGTCCAATCTAATCAATTTTGAAATCAAGTGTGTGCTTGCATGACCTAATCTACGATGCCATAGCCATCCAATCTTATTTACATTAGCATTATCAGCAACTAGGCAATGATTACTTGTAGACAAATTGTCCAAATCAATTAAGTATACATTGTCATTTCTATATCCAGTAAATATAATGCTATTGTTAATAGGATTAGAGACGGTGCAGATAGAAGCTTCAAATGAAACTTTGAAACCTTTATTGCACAATTGGCTAATACTAATTAAGTTATGCTTTAAACCATCTACATAAAGAACATTTTCAATGAAAGTGGAGGGAGTTATCTGAATTTTACCAAATCCCATAATCTGGCCTTTACCATTATCACCAAATGTGACAACTCCTCCTCTTTTATCCTCAAGGATGATGAATTGCTCCTTGTCACCCGTCATGTGTCTTGAGCAGCCGCTATCAAGACACCACTTTCGTTTTGATCTTTTGGCCGCAAGACACTCCTACAAAGTAATCAAACTTTCTGTTTAGGTACCCAAGCTTTCTTGGGTCCTTCATGGTTAGTAGCAACAAAGATTGTTCCTTTCGAACCCATATTTTCTTTTCTTTACTACTTAAATTCTTGTTAATTTTTTAAAATTGCATTCATAAGCTTTATGTCCCTTTTTGTTACAACAATAACAGGAAACATCATTTTTATCCTGTTCTTTTCTAAAGAAATTTTTAACATACTTTTGTTTCTTGTTAGGCCTATAACCTAATCCAACTTTATCAAATACAGCTCTTTGATTACTCAATAACAAATTAAGTTTTTCTGAGCTATATGTAAATTTATCAACTATATTTTTATATTTATCAACTTCTTTCTTTAAGCTAACATTTTATTAGAAATTGACTCTTTATCTTTTAACAAATTCTTATTTTCAGATTTCAATTCTTCAACTTCATGTGTTAGTTTATCCTTTTCCTTGACAAGATTTGAATTATCATTTTTCAAAACTTTGCTTTTCTTTTTCAGAATTTTGAAATCACTAACTAATTCATTAAATGCATCAAGCAATTCGTCAAAGGTAAAGTCATGAGTTTTGGTACATATCTCATCATCTTCTTTTGCCATAAAGCAAATGTTTGCAACTTCCTTTTGTTCCTCCTCGGATGAGGATTCTTCGCTGTCGCTCCATGCAACGTATGCCTTTTTTCTTTTTCTTGTATCCCTTTTTCAATTGAGGACAATCATATCTAAAGTGCCCCGGTTTCTTACATTCATAGCATATGAGGGGTCTTTCTCTTTATCCTTGTCCTTTTTTTTTCTTTTTCACCATCCATCTTTGTTCCAAATTTTTTCTTGTGGAAGGGTCTCCTTCTTTGCATAAATCTTTTGAATTTCTTAGCAAGAATGCAGTCTCATCATCATCATCTTCTTCATTATCATTGCTGCTCTTATCAATTTCTGCAGCTTTGAGGGTAATTGTTCTCTTTTTTTGACCTCTTCCTCTTGATGTTGCTTTATGGTCAGTTCATGGGTCATCAATGATCCAAGTAGCTCTTCCAAAGGTAATGTATTTAAATCTTTGGCTTCTTGGATGGCAGTTACTTTCGCTTCCATGATCTTGGAAGAGACCTAAGGATTTTACGAACCAATTCAGAGTTAGTATAGGTTTACCAAGACTTTTTAGATCATTTACAATATCAGTAAATCTAGTGTACATGCATGTGAAGTTTTATTTTGTTCCATGCTAAACAATTCATACTTATGAACAAGAATATCAATCTTAGATTCTTTGACTTGATTAGTACCCTCATGAGTAACTTGTAGTCTATCCCAAATTTCTTTTGAAAATACATGTAGAAATTCTATTAAACTCATTAGCATCTAAAGCACAATATAAAACATTCATGGTCTTAGCATTGAGCTGAGCCATTTTTCTATCGTTCTCATTCCAATCCCTTTCGGTTTAGGAACTATTGAACCATCTACTAAGTGTGTGGGTGTGCTAGGTCCATTAGTGATTACACTCCAAAGCTTATAATCTAAAGCTTGAATAAAAATTCTTATTCTAGCTTTCCAATAAGAATAATTAGAACCATTAATAAAGGAGGTCTATTGGTAGAATGACCTTCAGCATATGAAGATCCAGCTTGAGCTGCCATTTGGATCTTTAACTCTTGATCGTTGGATCAAACAAGAAATGAGCACAAGCTCTGATACCAATTGTTGGCCCAATGGAAACCCAAGCGGGGGGATGAATTGGGTTCTTAAAAAAATTAACTCTTTTAAAAAACTTTTTGCTTTGATATGAAAGAGCTTAAGTGCAAAGTAGATAAATACTAATCACAAATAAATGAGATAGAGAGAGACTAAGAAACAAAGCACGGCAAACACAAAGATTTTATAGCAGTTCGGTGTATCCAACACCTACGTCCACTCCTAAGCTTCTCTTGGGTCCACACTATAATCCTTTTGATTACAGTCGAGTTGTTTTACAAGCTCACAACTTAAAACTTATTGTTTTCCCCGGGATCACAACGAACCCAGCTGGTTTTTCGGGCTCACCAGCATACAACCCAATAACAAGCTATCCTTAGCTTGTACTGAGGTATACTACCTCCACTAATTCAATCCCTCATTGAATTAGCAAACACTAATAAAAAATAGAGTTTAAGTACATAGCAGCTCCTCAAATGAGCAAATAAACAATAAACTAAACAAGGATAAGAAAAGCCTGTTTGAAACTCTTTGAATGTGTGCTTTTCTTCTTTTCTTCTTTTCCTCTTCTCCTTTGAAAGATTGAATCAGGGCCTCAGCTCAGATTCTTTAAAATTTGCAGTTGAGAAGTTGAGGATTTGGGGCTTTTGCTTTCTTTCTTCTAAAGATAGAAATCTCTTGATTTGAGCTTGACAAGCTTGTGGATTTCTATTTGAGCTTTCTGAGGTTGTTGGATTTGAGCTCTAAGTCTTTCCTCTTGATTTCTCTCTCTTTTTACAGAGTATTTTTCTTGATTTTTCTCCTCTTTTCTCTTGTATATATTCTTTTTTTCAAACGAATGATTTTTCCTTTTTATAGATCTCTTAATCCAGGTTTAGGTGGGAAATATAGCCGTTGTGAGATGTTTGGATCTTTCTACACACAAAGAAAATAGCCGTTAGAGGTTAGGTAAAAAGAAATCTTACTTGGAGTCCATTCTAACAAATAAAAAATCTGTTTCTGATAGGTTGGAGTCGGCTCCAACTTTTAGGTGTCGGCTCCAAGTCGGGTATCCAAAAATAGAAAAAAAAAAGTTGTTGAGGAGTCGGCTCCAAGAAAGTTAAGTGTCAGCTCGTCGCTTTCGAGGGTCGGCTCCGCAATCTGAAGGTGTCGCTCTAGAAATACTCATAAAACCACGCTCTCTGTTCTCATGTTAGAGTCGGCTTCAGAAAATTAGGTGTCGGCTCTAGAATACTGGGTGTCGGCTTCGAAAACTAAAACAGAATACGCTTCTTGTATCTCTTGTTGGAGTCGGCTTTGAAACTCTGGGTGTCGACTCCAGACCGTTTCAAAATTCCAGAAAACTTCTGATATGCCTTGGGGTCGGCTCCTGACCATTTGGGTGTCAACTCCAAGCTCAGAACTTTGAAAAATTCTTTTGACATTTTGATTCAAAACTTGTTTCTTTATTTCTTTTGATTGATCAAACATTTTTAAACCCTGTAACACTTGTTAAATCTATTAGAAACATAGTAAATATACTCATGTCTTTTTATTAATCATCAAAATCAATACTTGAGTCAACATCTTCCTTGTCCGCTAACATTTTTTGCAGGTTCCACACCAAGCCGTGTAGTTGCCAATTTGAGTTAGCTGGAGAGCTAACTACCTCTTCCCAAGCCATATGGATTCATGCCCCGGTTAGCTGAAGAACTAACTAATCTTCTCCTTGGGCGTATGGATGAGTTTTTAGCTAGCTAAGGAGCTAGCTGCCTCTCTCTCTCTTGGGTGGAAGATTCCTCTTACCATGAAAATTTTAACTTAGTTAGCTAAAGAGCTAACTCTTCTTCTCTTGATGGCTGAATTCTTTCTCTAACCCATGAGCTTCCTTTTTCTAGTTAGCTAGAGAGCTAACTACTTTTTTGTGGCTCCTCTCTTCATGAACGTTGGGATGCTTGCTTAGTTAGCTAAAGAGCTAACTACTTTTTGGATTAGTTAGCTAGAGAGCTAACTAGCGTTTCTTGGAATGTATCTCCTAGTCGTGTGTCTCCTTGCTTAGCTAGCTAAGGAGCTAGCTACTTTTCTTGGGATGAATATCAAGCCGTGTGATCTTTGTGCTTAGTTAGCTAGAGAGCTAACTACTTTATCTATTGTATCTGATGCTTTCCCTCATGCCGTGGAGCTTTCAAATTTAGCTAGCTGGGATTTTCCTTTAGATAGCTTGTGGCTTCTCACTCCTCTTCTTGGCCGAGCATCTTCAAGCCTTAGCTACCTGGAATTTAATTCCAGTCAACTACCTCCTTGCTGTTTGGGCATGCTCTCTCTCTCACTCTCTCTCTTCTTTAATTAATTTCTATTTTTAGTTATACTAACTTTTGATCTCTTGGATTATGGCAGACAGAGATCTTTCTTTCTCAAATGGATTCAGTGCATTCAATGCTCAAGAAAAATAATCTCAACGGTTATATTTTCTTCTCATTTTACTTTCCATTTATTTCAATGTGTCCAACGGATATCTTTGATGTTAAATGCTTTAAATAGCTGAGATTAGAAGAAATAAATGATGAATCTGAAAGAGAAAAAGAAGAGAAAAAATTTAAGAAAAAGAGCTTTTATTGCATATTTTTTGGAGTGTTGAAAAGTAAGTTCGTGTGCATTGAAGTTGACAAATCTTAAAGATCATTCATTGCTCAAGTCGTCCAGATCCATTAAAGTCTTCAAGCATTCAAAGCTTCACCTACCTCAGAGTTTTCATTTATTGCTAAAGATTTGCTACAAAAGTTGTAAAGTATTTTCTTTGAATATTTACTCATTGTAGGAGCTACTTGTTCTTATCTATTCTGAACATTTGTAAAAGGGTTAGAGTTAACCCTTGGTTATTGTTGGATTTCTTGTACCATTAAACAAGAGGACTAGCCGAGTAAGGCTAGGGGTTGGCTTCCTTGTGTCGTGAAACAAGAGGACTAACCAGTAAGGCTAGGGGTTTGGCTGCCTTGTGCCGTATAAACAAGAGTGCTAGCCGGGGAAGGCTAAAGGTTGTAATCGTTGTGATACGATCGGAGTAAAATTCCCAAAAGGTTTTTGAGGAGTAGACGTAGGTGCTGAGTTTGGCACCGAACCACTATAAACTCTTTTGTGTTTGTGGTTGCTTGATTTTCTGTGATATTGTTCTGTGCACTTCACTACACCGCTGCCAATTAAATTTTAAGTAGTATTAAAGCACATATCTGCGCTAGTAATTAATTTTTTAATAATCCAATTCACCCCCCTCTTGGGTTGCTACATGTGGGCAACAGTTAAGGTAGGACCTCGTCAAGGTGATGGAAAAGCTTGAAGCCAGGGCAAAGTTGCTAGTGGAGGCTAAGTCGGGAGCCGTCGTGGTTAAGTCGAAGGCCAACTCTGCCAAGACATCAATGTCTTCAAGGCATTGACCAAGTATGGGGTTGCCTTAGCAATATATATTGCTGCAGCATTTTTTAAGGATTAGAAGGATGCAAAGAAGGACATGCTCACCCACTAATCTAATCTCGACCTCTCTTTCATTCATGATGATGAGAAAGGAGAGGGAGGAGAAGGTGTAGCCCTGGTGGCTAAAAATAATTGCATAGTTTGAGGCATGGATGAGGATGTTGTCAATGTGGTACTCTACATTGTACATAACGATACCCACAAGAATGGAGCAAAGTGATAGGATGTTTGAGTTCCTTAGGTAAATACTATTGCAATTGCTAAGGTCACTACTCCTTAAGTGATTGATGTGGCTAAGGAATGCATTAAGGATACCTCCTAGCATTAGTCTCCTTTAGGACTATTTTCTCTTTCCTTCTTTTGGGTTGTACAACTCCTTTTGAGTGAGGTTATGTAAACCTTTTAATATCAATGAATGGATATTTTCTCTACTCGTGTTTTCTTAGATTTTCTATTTTGCTGGTCAATACTCTTTGACCAAAGATTGCCTACTAAATAGCCAAGCCTTCTAAGAGGTAGATCAATGATAAATATCTTCTGACAAAGTGAGCTCTTTAAGAATTGTTTATTAGCCTAGTTCTGTACAAGCTAATTGAGCTCTAACTTATTTGAGCTCATGATCAACTGTATGGAGGAAAATTTTTAAGTATAGTTCATATTGTCATAAGCTTGATGAATTATGAGCACTGATCTCTCCAATCCTCAATAATTTTAAAGGTTTTGCTATCCCCATCTTAATCGGGTTTTGAGCCTCATAAGCTCTCCGATCCTAAGTACTTTAGGGACTAAGTGAATCTATTAACATCAACAAATTATGAGCTTTTAGTTCTTCCATCATTAAATTTCTAAAGTATGCTCTTGCTATCTTGTGTAAGTTCTAAGCCTTATGGGCTCTCCCATCCTTAACAAGCTATGAGCAGTGTTTAACTCTTTCCATTTGAAGTGAGTTATGAGCTTTAGAATTTTTTCATTCCCAATGATTTATGAGCCTCGCCTACTCTTCCTATTTGAGGTGAGTTGTGAGCTATAAGCTCTTTTCATCCTAGGCAAGTTATGAGCCTTACTTACTCTTCTCATCCGATATGAGTTATAAGTTCTAAACTCTTTTCATCCTCAGTAAATTATGAGCTTTATTTGCTCTTCCCATCTTTAATGAGTCGTGAGCTTTGTTCAACTTTATGAGCCTCTAGGGCTCTTTCCATCCTTGGTGAGTTAAGAATGGTGCTTGGTCTTCCCATCTGAGATGAGTTATAAGCTTTTGACTCTATCATCTTTGGTGAGTTATGAATTTTATGGATTATCACGTCTGTAGTGAGTTATTGGCCTATTAGCCTTTCCATCCATAGTATAGTGGCTTACTTCATCTTGCTCATCCCATTTAAGGAAAGTTATGGGCACATTTGACCTTCCATCCTCAATGAGTTTTAATAATTTGTTGGATCAAGCAGCTTGCCCACGTACGAGTTTTGAGAAGATACTTTGAAAGAATTTGCATTTAGGCTTTTGACTCTCTCACCATATAAGTTATATGGTTCTAGGTAGTAGTCTTAAGAACAAATCCAATTTATTATTGCATTTGAGTGAACACAAGTTTGGATGAAACTTAATCAAAAAACTTATAACAAAGATTTATGGCAAATATATCCTTTGATTTTTTGAGTTTTAAGTCCTTAGTATTGGTATGTTGTCAAGCCTTTCTAGCTTGTATATGTCGAGTTAAGAAACTTTAGCTACCTTATAGGGACCTTTTTAGTTTGGTGCAAGTTTGTTAGAAGCTTTTGCATGGTAGATGCTTTAACCTTTAGCAAGACTAGGACTCCCTCCTTGAATAGTCTCTCTTTGACTCTTGAGTACTTTGCTATCCTTTACTGGTAAGCTATTGCTTGGATCTACCTTTTGTTGTATGCCCATAAGACACTGGGTAGCTTATTAGCCTAAAGACCTTTGACTCTATTCCATTGAGTCTTTACAATGTTTAAGATTGTTGCCCAGATATAGCAACCCAAGAGGGAGGGGGGATGAATTGGGTTCTTTAAAAATTAATTAACTAGCAATTATGTGCACTTAATTTTTTTCATAAATAAATAACAGTGAGATGAGGTTAATATGCAAATAACCATAGAAAATATCACACACAAACACAACAAGTTTATAGTGGTTCCGCACCAAACTCGGTACCTATATCCACTCTCCAAGAATCCCTTAGGAATTTCACTAGCACCACTAGCCTACCTGGCTAGCAAGCTTGTTTTCGAGCACAAGCAAACCTTACAAATACACTCATGGATAGACCTCTACCCTCACAGGTTTCATAACTGTGAAACATAAATCAAAGCACAATAATGTAATGTTTATATAAGATGCTCCTAAAGATTGAGCAGATATTCAAAAAGAAATACTTTACAATGTATTCACGAGGTGGCTTCTTTCTTTAAGTGCACAGCAGTAATAATGAAGCCTTTGTGATCCTTGAATGCTCTTCAAGAAAGGTTGTTGAAGCTTTTATACCACACTAAGAATGGAAAGTAAATGCACTCAGAGTGGCTTTTGAAAACAATCGATGCAGCTCTCCAACTTTCTTTCAAGAATGAAACTCTCTTTCAAAGTATTTTTCTCACTTTTTCTTTCTATTCTTCAAAGATTTTTCTTTTTTCCTCTCTCTCTTTTTTCTTCTTGTATATTCTCTTTTGAATCACTGTACAAGAGGGTATATATACACAACAAAAAATGTAGCCGTTGTGAAACAAGAAAACAAAAATAGAATGCATTTAGCCGTTTGGAATAGTCGTTGCATGAATTTTCTTAACAAATTGGTCATCCAATCGGTTGGCTAATCTCATATTCAAAGCCAAATTATGAGACAAACCTGAGAGCCAACAAAACTTAGACGCCCAGCATCAAGAGTCGGCCGCCCAATAAAAGTCTTCATGAAAAATTGGATGCCCAACAAAAGAAGTTGATCATCCAACGAAAGTCTCCATAAAAAATCGGATGCCCAACAAAAGAAGTTGTTAGGCACCCAAAAGGATCCAACCATTCTTCCAATTTTCCTTTTAAAAGCTCTTAGACGGAAGACAGAGAGTAATAGAAATTCGGTCGGCCGATCTTGAGTATTGGTCATCCAATAAAAAGGCAAGGGAAGGATTAGGTGCCCAACTTCCAAAACCAGCCGTCCAATGGAATTGTTTCAAAAACGAAGATAGAGAGCCAACCAAAATCGGTCGGCCAGCTGAGGAAATTGGTCCGCCAATAAACATTCAAACAAAGTTTCAGAAGCAAGACAGAGAGCAACAAAATTTGGCGGCCAATAACAAGAATCCGGTCATCCAATAAACACTCAAAAATTATTTTGGCACTCATTCAACTTCAAAAAATATTCAAGACATGTAGAAGTTAAATAAGAAATTTGTAAAAAGATTTGGTTGCTGAATTTGTATGAATGACTTATAAAATAATTAAAATCAGTTCAAGACAATGCAAATATAATTAAACTTAAAAGTTATTTTGGCAAATAAAATGTCCAAACAATAAGTGTACACATGATACATGAAAAAACCATTAGTGGTCATGAAATCCAAATTCATTAAACAATCTCTTGAAAACATTTTAACATGGAGAGCATAAATATAGAATTAATACTTTACTTGCATTACCTTTCATTTAATTCGACATTTACCTTAATTATTGTTATTATGTTTATGAAGGGTTCACTAGTCCTTGGTAGTTATTAACCCTCATGGGGACAAAGTATTTTTGTGATTCTATTAGACGTTTAGTGGGAAAAGAATTAAAAAGTATTATTAATACATAAGTATTTATTTCTTTATAATTTTGTAGTAATTTATCTGGATTATATCATTTGAGTCTCATACTATTATTATACTTTGCTATATCAGTACACTCAAACTATACAACGCTAAAGCTGATTGAGTTGTAAGAAAAATACTTACTTGGGAGTCAATTAAGGTATATTGAGTTGTACATTATTTTTTATAATTCATAAAATTAGATCTTATTTGTTTGAATCTTATAAAAATTTTAAATTCATTTTTCAAGTGTCCTAAGCAACCATCAGGTGTTGAATGTGGCTATTATGTCATCATGTATATGAAGAGATCATTGAGAATCATATTATTTCAACTGATGAAAATGTAGGTTATTATTGTGTACGTGATTCATATAAGTACTACTTTTTATAGTTTTAGATCATTGAGAATCATATTATTTCAACAATAAAAATGTAGGTTATTATTGCGTACGTGATTCATATAAGTACTACTTTTTATAGTTTTAGATTTTGTGTCATGTGTTATTTAGTGCTCTTTTTTGAGTAACTTATGTATATATGCAGTTTGGCAAGAAGAAAACTTATAAACAAGAAGAGATCGATATAATGCATGGAGAATAGGTCGAGTACTTGCAAGGTTTCATTTGAAGAAATGTTATGGAAACGTTTATTGAAGTTTGGATCTTATAAAATGTTATGGATGTTTATATGACAATATTGGTTATTTCAATTTAATGTATTTAGAGTTTTTTTGGAATTGAAAGTATATGTTGTATGATAGGATTGGATATTATACAGAGTTTTCAATATAAAAATGTAATCTAAATATACAATTATTGACTACATTTTTGGATAAAAATGTAGTCTAAATGTACATAATAGACTAGTTTTTTCAATAAAAAAGTAGTCTAAATGTATTTAAAGACTATGTTTTTTAAAATTTTAACTATAGTTTTTGATAAACTGTAGTCTAATGTATCTAAAGACTACATTTTTTTTTGACTTTTAACTTTAATTTCTGATAAAAACGTAGTTTTTTGTACAGTTATAGACTACAATTTCTGATAAAAATATAGTCTAAATGTATTTAAAGACTATGTTTTTTTAACTTTTAACTACGTCTATAAACGTAGTCTAAAATAGGGACTTTTAATTATAGTCATACTTTTAACTGCACTAACCTAGACAATAGTTTAGAAATGTAGTCTATATATAAAAGACTGTAGTTTTTAGACGTAGTCTATTTAACTTTTTCTAGCAGTGGCTATTGATGGTCAAAGGCAACAGCGCAAGTTTAAATGAATATCTTAAGGGACATTTTTTCCCATCTTTAGATGATCTTTTAGACTGTCATCTATTTCCAAATCAAGTGGTGGATTTTCTTATCCATGGAAGTATATGTTCGACTGATCGTCCTTTCATACAAGATGTGTTGGCTCTTATCCTTGATGTGAATGCTAGAAATGTATCGTTCTTCCATCACTTCTAGAGCAGCTCTTCTATCTTCGAAAAGTAAAATAAAATAAAATATTAGATTGGATTTGAGCATGTTGGACATGTGAGATGAAAGGATATTTGAGTCTAATACATAGCTTAAGAGCTAGACTGGATGCTTTCTTGCAAATTCTTTGACATAATTCATCTCGATATGAGGTGCCTAAAGAATTTGTGAAAAAGGATGTACTTTTGATTACTTCTGCTATCCTTCTATCGCTAATCCTGAAAAGAAGGGAACCGATTGGATACCGACAGAGGTAAACCTTTGACATATGCCCAGTTCGGTACAGAACTCTCTGAAGGGAGTGTTGTCAAACTGTCGACCGTTGTCAGTAACAAGAGTGTGGGGCAGTCCGAACCGACAAATAATAGACCTCCAAAAGAAGTTCCTCACCTTGGCTTCGGTGATTTTGGTGAGTGCTTCGGCCTCTATCCACTTAGTGAAATGGTCGATGGAAACAAACAGAAACTTCGAGGAAATTTTTTGAGAGTGTTGATACAATATATTGATACACTATTAATATATGCATTCAAACCTGACCTGAACAATCCGTTCGGTTTAAATTATTTTCCATGAAACTTACTCAAGCAATCAATTATTGGAGGACCAGATCAAAAGGCCAAAGCCAATATGAAACTGGGTCTAACTTTTTTACAAAGATGAATTTAAGAGAAAATTCACATTCAAAGTAACATTTCCACCATCAATTCTCAGCAGGAGAATTAACTGCCACCATCCTCCAAGTGCAAGTTTATTCACATGTAGAAAGGAAAAGCAACCAATGATCTCCTATTATGCTAAACTATTTTAATGATGTCATAGTGAACAAAGCTCCACTCCACACATCAACAATGACATTTAAAGCCTTAAATTAAGTATTTACGTAATTAAAACTAAAATCTTCTAATAGTTGCAGCTCTCCCATAGTACAGTGTTAAGCAAAAAGATGTTCTTGGAATTGGTTTCTCAGCCATATACTCATTTCAAAGCATGGATAATATGAGCCAGGCTTTAATGGGGTATCTCTTCAATCTTTGTCAGACATACGTGAACAAGAGCATGTTCTATGCAAGTTTGCATTAAAAAAAAAAAACATTGCTCTTAGCCTCATAGGAAAAAAAAAACGTTGCTTTTAGGCTTACCGATACTGAGATAAGATAGTTGGCCCATATATGTATTAATTGTAGGAGAGATGTTAAAATATGGGCATGGAAGAAGCTATGATGTATTTAGGTGTTACTAGCTACTACCAACTAAACATGCATAAACTGAATGATGGATATAAGACTTTCATCAAGATTCAGGCTTCCATTCGGACATATGGGCCTGTCGATATGTTAAATAAGCAATTTGACATTCTGATATAGAAACAAGGATTGTACATACATTAAAATGTTAGATAACTATATAAATTGAATAAAATAAAATTATTTTATTATGACCGATATGGACTTCAACATTGAAACTTATATGATATTTATGTACATATAACCAATAGGGGGTGGAAACCCATCTTTCTAAATGAAATGCAAATTTCAAAAGTCTCTACTAAACAAAATAAGGCTCACCAAAGAAATGATCGTTCAGATTAATTTGATTATTTTGTTTTAGCTTTGCAAACCTGGTACACCACTCTAAGGGCCACTTTCCTTTGTTTAGTTTGATATAAAACTTATCATGCTAGTTTATGTGTGACTCATCTTGATATTGTATAGTTTGTATAATTATGACAAATTTATCTGCAAATGGCAAGTCTTTTGTAGGATTTAAAATTGTATGCTGGTTTAGAATGGTCAAAAAAACATTTTGTGCATTAAGAACATATGTATATCCTAGTTGTAGACAATGAATAGTAGCCTATACTTAAAATATCATGATGATGATGGTAATGATGATGATGATACTAGCATCTCAGTGCATCAGCTGCGTTTCAAATGATAATATTACATATCATGTCATGCTCATAACACATGCTGAATGTCAACACCATGTAATATGTGATCTGTTCCAACACATGACCTGGATAACCATGGTATGGAATAATTTACTCTTGGATATGGAAAAATATGCACCCAAGCAAATAATCCTTCGCTTGAATATCAATCTGCATACTCACATACTATCTACCTATACCTCTTGTATCAAGTAATCTTTGATAAGCACATTATTCCACAACAAACAACAACAATAATAACAACAACAACAATAGCAACAATAACAACAAAACCACCTTAATCCCAACTAGTTAGGGATTATTCAGCACTATGAATTAATTATTACATTTTATGTTTCATACTACAAAACAACTTCTATGAACCATATTTGTTTGCAATGGTCAATACATACAAATGTGGTCCTTACAGGTATAAGCTTTCCTTTGCCTTGTAAGTTTTAGTTTTAGAAGTTCATGCAGAGTGAAGGGTGTCTTTTACAAATTGCTCAACTTCACAATCATGTATGAGATACTTTGAAAGATCAGAGGATGAAATTTCAATCATGGGTTGTTGATAGCTTTTATTGATAGCTCTTAATTAATAGCTACATATGAGAAAAAATAAAAGATCACATAGAAGTAAAAATTCATTAATACGCTATTCTATTTTCTCTTGCATCTCAGTATAAGATGCATTCTACGATGCATCTCCTTGAATGATACAAATTTAGTATTGGCATTAGCTGAAATCCAGAAAAGTAATGATTGTGAAACTTTGGGCACTACAAACTGATGAAAACACATGGAAAGAATAGGCAAAGGATAGAAGAAAATGGATCAATTTCTTATGTCTATGAACTAATATCCATCTCTCATTAGTCAACTAAGATTGAATTATTATTTTAGATCCCCTGAATAAGAAGGTCATAGACCAATTACAATCCCATAAATTTCTGATCCATCGCATTCACGTGAATTACATATAGATCTCTTCTTTAAGATCCAAAATTAAAAGTTGCTAGCCTGTTGTTCGTACATCTCACAAAACAACCTGCAAAATGTAAGAACCTAATTTCTGATATGAAAACTATAGCAGACTAACATATCGCAAAAAATATTCCCAAACTATCCATCAGGATAATTTGAGAATTTGCAAGACTAAGGCTTACAAATTCTCAAACGGGTCTAAAGGTTATAGTGTTGTGATTAATAATATGGAAGTCCGAAGACAATCGAACTAATGCTTGTTATCTTAACTTCTTGTCAATTATACATATATAGGAATAGTGTTCTATATATAGTCACTGACTCTTAAGATTATTGTGCCGAATATAAATGTTTGTGAAGACTAAAATATAAATAATTGAAACTACTAATTTGTTGCTGCAAATTAAATAATAATACAACAAGACTTTCTATCTAGCATTACATAATTTAATGCATCATTCAATTTGAAGCATAATGTAAATAATCAAGACATAACAATTATAAATAACTACAAATGCACAAATATTATTGCATAAATATTCTGCTTAAATTAATTATTACATAAATATTATGTAAATTAAATAATAATACAACAAGGCTTTCTATCTAGCATTACAAATATTATTGCATAATTAAGATATAACAATCAGTCTATCCAAAGAGCTCCGACTAATGACATAAATTAATTAATTTATAACTAATCTAATAAAAAATTAGATTAGTGGTCACATTTTTTTAAATATTTATCATCAAATTATTTGAAAATATTTTTAATAACAATAAAATATAATAGAATCTAAATTTTCAGTTAATTTTTTTCATGAGTGTTAAAAAAAAAATTTTTTGAAGGGGCCGAAGGTCAGGAAAACCCCCCTAGCTATTACTTTTTTAAAAAAAATTAAGTTTCTCATGTTTTAAAATATATTTATATTTCTTATATTATCATCAAAATATTTAAAAATATTTTTAAAATAATAAAATATGATAGAATCTAATTTTTTTATTAATTTTTTTTATGAGGGTTTTTTTTAATTGAAGGGGCCGGGGTGGGGAAAAAGCCCCCTAGCTGTTACCTTTTTTATATTTATTTTTTGTCTGGCCACCGTGGCCGGATAAGACGAACGGGAGGGGGGGTCCCCCCCTCCCGTTCGTCTTCTTCCCCCTAACTATTTTTTTTTTTTTTCGGTGTACTGGCCACTGTGGCCAGGCCGCGGTTGGCCACGGCAGCGGCCGTAGCCGAAGAAGACGGCAACGGCCGTGGCCGTGGCCGTAGAAGACGAATGGAGGGGTGGGGAAACCCCCCCCCCCCATTCTGTATTTTTTTTTGGCCTGACCACCGTGGCCAGGCCACGGCAGCGGCCGTGGCCGGAGAAGATGAACGGGAGGAGGGGTGGGGAAACCCCCCCCCCCCCCCAAACAGTAATTTTTTTTTTTGGCCTGGCCACCATGGCTAAGCCACGACCACGACCATGGTCGGAGAAGACGAAGGGGGGGTGGGGAAAACCCCCCCAAACAGTAAAATTTTTTTTGTGGCCGGCCATCGTGGCCAGGCCACGGCAACGGCCGTGGCCGGAGAAGATGGCCATGGCCGTGGCCGTGGCCGGAGAAGATGGCCATGGCCGTGGCCGTGGCCGGAGAAGACGAAGGGGGGTGGTTGCGATCGATTACATTTATTTTTTTTAAAAACATTGCGACGCAATACATGCGTCGCAATATTAAAAATTATTTTTTTTGAAAAAATTATTTTTTAGAAAAATGCATCGCTAACGCGTCACAATATTTTTTTAATAATTATAACTGATAAAAATTAAATTTTTTAAAAATAATTGCGACACATCTATTGCGTCACAATATTTTTTTAAATTTTTTATTACTATTATTTTTCTTAAAAACATTGTGATGCAATATGTGCATCGCAATATTAAAAATTATTTTATCTCGGACCGTGGCGATCGATCCGATCGGCGATGATCCGACGGTTGCGATCGATCCAAGCCCTGATCGATCCTGGTCGGCGATGAATGATCTCAGACCGTCGCGATCGATCCGATAGGCAATGATCCGACAGTTGCGATCGATCCAAGCCGTGATCCCAATCGGCCACGACCGATCTCGGACCATTGCAATCCGTCCGAGATCGACGACGATCCGACGGTTGCGATCGATTGAAGCCGTGATCCTGATCGGCCACGACCAATCTCGGATCGTGGCGATCGATCCGATCGGTGACGATCCAACTATTGCGATCGATCCAAGCCCTGATCCTGATCGTCCACGATCGATCTCGGACCATGGCGAACGGACCGATCGGCGTTGACCGATCTCGGACCGTTGCAATCCGACGGTTTTGATCGATCCAAGCCGTGATCCCGATCGGCCACGATCGATCTCGAAACGTTGCAATCCGTCCGAGATCAGCGACGATCCGATGGTTGCGATCGATCGAAGCCGTGATCCCAATCGGCCATGACCGATCTCGGACTGTGGCGATCGGTCCAATCGGCGATGATCCGACGGTTGCGATCGATCCAAGCCCTAATCCCGATCGGTCACGATCGATCCCGGATCGTTGCGATCGATCCGAGATCACTGATGATCCGACGGTTGCGATCGATCCAAGCCCTAATCCTGATCGGCCACGACCGATCCCAGACCGTGGAGATCGGTCCAAGATCGCCGATGATCAGACGGTTTCGATCGATCCAAGCCCTGATCGATTCCGGTTGGCCACGACCGATCTCGGACCGTGGCGATCGGACCGATCGGCGTCGATCCGATAGTTGCCATCGATCCAAGCCCTGATCGATCCCGGTCAGCGATGAACGATCTCAGACCATCGCGATCGATCTGATAGGCGACGATCCGATGGTTGCGATCGATCCAAGCCGTGATCCCGATCGGCCACACTGATCTCAGACTGTTGCAATCCATCCAAGATCAGCGATGATCCAACGGTTGCGATCGATCGAAGTCGTCATCCCGATCGGCCACGACCGATCTCGACCATGGCGATCGGTCCGATCGGCGACGATCCGACGGTTGCGATCGATCCAAGCCCTGATCCCAATCGGCTATGACCGATCCCGGACCATTATGATCGGTCCGAGATCGCTGACGATCCGACGGTTACAATCGATCCAAGCCCTGATCCCGATCGGCCACGACCGATCTCAGACTATGGCGATCGGTCCGAGATCGCAGACGATCCGACGGTTGCGATCGATCCAATCCCTGATCCCGATTGGCCACGATCGATCTCGGACCATGGCGATCGGTCCGAGATTGCGAACGATCCGACGGTTGCGATCGATCAAATCCCTGATCCCGATCGGCCACGACCGATCTCGGACCGTGGCGATCGGTCCGATCGCCGATGATCCAATGGTTGTGATCGATCCAAGCCCTGATCCCGATCGACCACGACCGATCTCGAACCGATCGCTATTTAACATAATTAATTTTTTTAAAAAACATTGCGACGCAAAGGGTTGCATCGTAATTTTTTAATATGATAATTATATTATATAAAAATTAATTTTATTAAAATAATTGCGATGCAACAAGTGCGTCGCTAAATTAAAACATAATTTTCCTAATTTTTGGTTTATTACGTCGCTAATGCGTCGCTATTTAACATAATTAATTTTTTTAAAAATATTCCAACGCACTAAATTGCATCGCAATATTTTTTTCTCATTATTATATTTTATAAAATTCATTTTTTTTAAAATAATTGCGATGCAATATATTTTCTGGTTTATTGCGTCGCTAATACGTCGCTATTTAATATAATTAAATTTTTAAAAATATTGTGATGCACTGTGTTGCGTCGCAATTATTTTTTATCATATTTATACTTCATAAAAATTAATTTTATTTTAAATAATTGTGATGCAGTTATTGCGTCGCTAAATTAAAAAATATTTTTTCTAATTTTTTGGTTTATTGCGTTGCTAATGCGTCGCTATTTAATATATTTAATTTTTTAAAAAACATTGCAATGCACTGAGTTGCATCGCAATATTTTTTTCTAATATTTATATTTTATAAAAATTAATTTTATTTAAATTATTTGCGACGCAATTGGTGCATCGCTAAATTAAAAATAATTTTTCTAATTTTCTGGTTTATTGCATCACTAATGTGTCGCTATTTAACATATTTAATTCTATTAAAACATTGCGACGCACTGAGTTGCATCGCAATATTTTTTTCCTATATTTATATTTTATAAAAATTTAATTTAAAATATTGCGACGCATTATTTGCGTCGCTAAATAAAAAAATTAATTTTTTTTGATTTTTTGGTTTATTGAGTCGCTAATGCGTCGCTAATTGCGTCGCAATATTTTGTTGTCACAAAGGCAAAGTGGTCGCAATTTAGCGATGCATAATTACGTCGCTAAATTTGCGTCGCTATTTCAGTATAATAAATATAGCTAATGAAGTAAACTATGCTTTGAAACGTTTAGGTATTTGAATTTTAAAAACTAATTCTTTGAATAAATCCAGTATTTCCAATCTCCACTACTTAATTTTTCTTTGTTTTCTTTTTTCCTCTAATATTTTTCTATGCCAAATTTAAGGTTAGAGTCTTCCAGAATCGATTCATAAGTACATTGAGGAACATCCAAATCAAATAAAATGTTGGAGGTGCAAGAAGAGGAAGATTGGTCTTACCGAAAGAGAGGATACAATAATAGTTCATTGCTTGACGTCTTTGCCGTTAATAATCACTCGTTGGATGTGGGCAATCCTATTCCAATCTTGGCCATTCTCCTTTTGGATCCGGTCCTCCAACTCTGGATCACAGTTCTCGATGAAAAGAACTTCTAGTGAGGTCGGCAGTTCCGGCAGTGACTGGAGTAGAGGGTTTCCACATAAGAATAGGCGCTGGAGGGAGGAGAGTCTTTTCAAGCTCACAGGCAAGAACCTGAGAGAGCCTTCATCATTTAATTCCAACTTTTTGAGGGAAGTGTGAACTTGTAACATCCACTCATCGGTCAAGGATGTGAGTCGAGAGCAATCCACCAGGTTCATGTTCACGCATTGGACTGATGTAAGGCTTCTTAACGGCTCCAAGAGCAGCAACGATGGGTCGTCAATGTCAAGTTGCTCGATGGAAAATGAAGAGTCATCAGCTATACCTTTGCCGGCATCACTAGTTAATGGTGGCATCGCTGCTGCGGCTTCCACAAGCTTGGGACATTCTTTGATCTCTAACAATCTAATTGAGACAAATGCTTGTAAACCTCCCAATGATGTTGTTAGCTTTGTGCAACGAATAATGCGCAAATCTTCAAGTGCAAGGTGCTGCATTGCACCAGGCAGTAATGCATCCATCTCACCCCAATCCATCAAAGAAATTTCCTGGATTGATGAGGGAGGACAGAAGTCATGCGGCCTTCTGTTCGCCAGACCATTTCTCCCAGTGCCTTAAGCACTCGAGCTTCAAATTCTTCAACTTTGGAAAAGCAGTGACCACACCATACTTGGATTTTAGCTTGGTGAGATCATCTTTATTTTCTAACCAACATGGAGAACGAGCACCACCATAGCCAGTAATACTCAGATCTTCAATGCTAGGACATGGTTGAAGGCCATCAATTACCTCTGCTGCTACCTCAGGACTGCAATTGGAATCCCCATTCCATAGCAACTGTATTCGGTGGAGCTGCACTTTATTATGTAACTCAGCCTTCTTAGATTCTTCCTTGCTTCCAACATCCTCAAGACTCTGAATGCATAAACTACCACGGAGCATACCTATCTTGCATCCCTTCTTCGCTCTGACATTGAATGTATACAACTCCTAGAGGGAAATGAGTTTCCCAATTTTTGGTATTTTATGATATCTGGAAATTCTGGTAGGTGCACATGTCGCAAGTTAATCACACTGTTCATGCCTTAACATATGTTGCTTTCGCATCCTCTGTTTATAGGTGGAGACATCGAAATCCTATCCCAGTCAAATAGACCTGACAAAGTCTGTAGGTGATAGAGCTTGGATACTGCTTTAGACAACAAAATTATATCAGTAGCAGGAAGTTTCAGGTATCGAAGGTGTTTTAGATGACTAGTTGCACTAGAAGACTTGTGCTTGACGATGTGTTTCATTAGCTTCAGAACCCGTAAGTTTTTTAATCCTTTGAGCACCTTGTGAAGGATATCATCCCATCTATCATCACAACCAACGGGCTGCAGGACAAGAGTTTGCAAGTTTTCTAGTTGAGAGATCTTTTCAAGCAGAGGTGGATCATTGACCTTGATAAATAAATGACGAAGGGCCGTTGAGAATTGAAAATCTCTTGCCTCTTCTTCTGAAAGAACTCCCAAGCATTCATCCTTGGAGACAGAGCATACCACTTCATGCAGTAGATCATGCATGGTATATCTCTTAATTAACGAAAAGGGAACACGATTGAAGAAAGATTTCTGTAATAGATTATCAAAATGTTTGCCTCCATATCTTCCGGCCTTCCTTTGACATCATCTTCAGACTGCTGAATTAACCCTGCAGCCATCCACATATAGATCAAATCATCCTTTTCAAACCAATAATCTTGGGGAAATATACTACAAAATCTGAAACAAGACTGTAGATTTGATGAAAGGTTAAGATAACTTAATCTCAGTACTGGCTTGAAGTCCTTATGATCTCGTATTGAATTGAAAACGCCATCTTTCAAAACTTCATTCCAGGACTCCATGCTCAGCTGGGAGTTTAACATTCCACCCACTATTTTTGCCACCAGGGGTGATCCCCCTAGCTTCTCTGCTATTTGACAGCCAACCGATTGAAGTATTTCATGACCATTAGGATTCACACCAGCAAATGCGTGCTTGTTGAAAAGCAAGAGATAGTCATTCCATTCTATGCCTTGCAAGTTCATTGGCTCCTCAGTTTCCTCCATCACATTTTGAATCATTTTTGCAACTGAATTCATTCTAGTTGTTAATAAGATCTTGCTGCCTTGCTTCCCCTTCTTCAAAGGAGCCATCAAATTCTCCCATTTCTGCCTCTCATTGTCATTCCACACATCATCTAAGACCAATAGAAACCTTTTAGACTGTAGTTTCTCTGTAAGAATCTCTTGAAGGGTACTCCATTCTTCATTTGGAGGGTTGGTTTTGGTTGCAGCCACAACTATCTTTTTCATTATGTCAGTCACATTAAAATTATTGGAAACACAAACCCACATTCGTTGCTCAAAATGCTTTTCAACATCCTCATAGACACCAACTATAGGGAGAACCATGACATTCTTAACACCAGATTCATGTTCACTGCCTGCAGATCTCTTCAACCATGCAACTATGTGCTCCCTCTCCTTTTCTCGCCCAAATACCGTGTCTTCTGTCAACAAGTGGCCAGAATTACGATCTACAAACTGCTGCAGCCTTGGACCATGTTTATTTGACAGAGATAAAAGTTGAAGCAAATGTCCATGATGATCAGCTACCTCATCTAGTTTTTTGACTGCTCTATTCATTTTGTTCTTCAGACCAATCTCATGTTTAGAGAGAAAAGAGGCATATTTAGAGACAGGAGCATGTACCTTTTCTCCTCCACTTTTCACTCTTTCTTCGAGCCTACAGTATTCCAACTCATCCAGCACGTTACTGGCCTCCTCCATAGCATCTTTCAGCTGCCACAACCAGGCTTTAAGTCCCGGTTTAATGTTGTCGATGATCTGCAGATCCTCAACGGTCTCCACAACTGCTTGGATCCGTTGGAGGGCAGTCTCCAGCTTCATCAATTCATCTTTCTTCTTCAGCCACACGGGCAGCTTGCTTATATAGTCAATCAGCTTACTGACGACAGGAGAAACAAACCACCCGGCAATTACCAGCTCCGTCCCCATGGTGTAGCAACTACTACTACTCTCTTAGGGCTTCTCTCTCTCGGATTGCAAGTAGAGAAGAAAGTTTTGATGTGCTCTTGGCCTTCCTTTCTTGATCTGTATTCGGCGTGCACAGAGGCAAAAAATGACCATCGACCCCAATGACTTGGGGGTCATCTAATAACGACAAAGGCCACCAACCACAGTCTTATTTTATATCATGAGAAGGAAAAAAAAAAGACATTGGAACCAGGTCGTCCTCCCTCTCTCTCCCCGAAGGAAAAGATTTTATACATTGCACAAGTTTTACGTAGATTACATCATTTCTTTTTATTGATATACATACGTATAATATTTATTAAAAAATATTAAAATAATTTTATAATATTTTTTAAAAAATTAAAATTTATAATAATTTAATTTTAAGTTTACAACATCATATTCATGTTAAAATAAGACAACAATTAAGAAGAAAAAAAAACTTACGATCAATATTTTAAAATTAAATTGAATAATAAATTGACTTAATATTTGGATCGTAGGTCAATCGGTTCGATCGAATGAATCAGTTTGGACCGGATAATATTATAATTAAATTTTAATTTAATATTATAAAATAATAAAATATAAATATAATTTAAATAAAAAATTTAAAAAAAATTTAAAAATCAAATTAAACCGATTAAAATTTGATCGATTCAATAAATTTTTTTAGTTTTTATTGAGTCATATAAAAATTAATTTTAATAATAAAATTAAATTAGACTGGTGATCGATTTTCGATTCAACCAGTTAGATCGATTGATCCAATTCAATTTTTAAAACATTGCTTAAGATATAGTTTTAAACTTTTCCCTTCCTGAAAAGCCAAAAATGACCACCGGCCCTAATGACTTGAAGTCAACTAATAACGACAAAGGCCACCCAACAATAATTTTATTTTATATCAAGGAACAAGAGAAGACATTGGGAACCCGATCCTCCTCCTCTGAAAAGCAAATATAAAAATAATTTCACTGGATGCCTGCTTTCTCACTCGTGTCAGTCGACTAATAATTGATCATTCTTCATTTATAATTAGCGGATGCATTCCCACCGGCACCGTTTCCGCTCAAGCGTTTGTTAGTGCTTATTAAATTAATTTTAAATTTAAAATTTTAAAACCGACTCTTATTTAAAATATCTTTAAAAATTAAATTAATAATTTAAAATATACCTTACAAATTATTTATCATATTTATGAAAAATATTTAATATTAAATAAATTAATAAATATATATTATTTTTTGATTAACATAATGTAAAAATAATCATTAAATATTAGAATAGTATTATAAAAGAGAGAAAGAAAAAATTCAATAATATTAATCGCTATTATGAATTTTTAAGCATTTTTATGATAATTTTAGTTTCTTACTTCACTTTTATAATTAATAAAAAAATTTATATATTAAAAATAAAAAAATAAAGTTAATTAAAAAATATGTCCTATTTTGAATCGGTTCGATTTAATTGAGTTTGTTTTGAATTGATTCCAAGACAACATTAGTTCAATTTAAATTTCAAATCATGGAATTAGGATTGGTTGTTAGTTTTGATCTGTAATCACCCTTAGCTACAGCTCATAAAATAGTGCCGGCAGGGAGACTCTATAGGCTTGCCACAAACGTAACATGCATGTCCTCAGCGACGTTATAGCTTAGAAAGTGGTGCTGGTATAGTGATTCTATAATCATCGATAAGTTTTTCTTTTCCTGTAACCCTCAGCATTTATTTAAGGAAACCTGTCATCTAGAGTTTATTATAACATTTAGATTCCCAACGTTTAGATTTTCAAGTCTTTGCGTTCTGATAGGTTTTTCGAGTCCCTGAAGGCGTTCGTGATGTTTATAATGAGTTGGAGGATGACTCCCTCCTTGAATCGGATGCTCATCTCCTCCAGATAATCTCCTGCCCATCCTCCTAATGCCTGTGAGAGAGAGAGAGCAGATCAGGAGAACTTCGAAGCGATCAGCGATCCCGTGAATCTCTCAACAATAGGCACTGCTCTTCCGGACTTCGTTCTCCATAATTGGAGTCGAATTCGAAGACCCAAAGCTCGGATTTCCACCGCATTGTCTTCTATTGTTTGGGGAAACTTCAATGGTCGCTGAAATATGTTCGATTTTGGTGAGTTCTACTGCTCGAGGGACCATAAGTTTGAGATTTTGCCCATTGGATCTCGTTCCGAGCCCCGTGTGAGGAAAGTGATTGTTTAGCATGAGAGCTCGAGATTTTGGTGAATCTGTTGGAAGGAGAATTTGTTTGGTGTTGTCTTGATGTTCTGTGGACTGCTCGTGATGAAGTGCCAGAGAGTTCTTACGGTGGAGGGAGTCACGGAGGCTTGTGTTAGGGCTTTTAGGATGGATAGAAAGAGATATCCAGCATGACTCTATGGCCCTGGAAGTTTGTGCCTTTCTCCATTTGTCTATGGAAGAGAAGTCTATGAGAAACGCAAGAGAAATCTATTACAACTCTGTGACCACGGAGGCAGTATTGGTGCTACAGTACATGTCATAGGAGGTGGCCACTACGATTTTTGCTGAAGCTGGAGTTATTGGAGCTACTGGAGTTATGATTGTACATAGTTGTCTAAATAGCTAGTTAACCATTTGGGATTAGCATACCGAGGTAAGTAAGTCTATTTATAATTAATAATTTATAACTCATGGTTTTATAGTTTGCAAGTATATTATGAGATAAGGAAAAACGGAAGTTTATTTGGTTTGATTATTTTGAATGGTATCATAAATCTACATATGAGCATTTATTATGACTATAGTAGCTGATAATATTTGAAAGAAATAGTTTCTTGGTGTATGTGCAAAAATATAAATTCTTTTATTTACAAAATATGTTGGGATGACCATATGCATTTGCTAATAATGTACAAACCACTGTATATGTAATATGAGAAATTGATGCATGATGAGTGACATACAAATATGATGATAACAGTGTGATAGACTAATATGTGTCGCCGCGGTTCTCATTTGGCCTCACACATCGGTAGGGTGTGTTCTGTTTTAGTATGTATGGCCTCACACATCTAGAGGATGTGTTCTGATTAATTTGTAGGACCGTGGGATACTGATGACCCAATTGATGATTTTGATGATTAACAAAACTATGTGAGTATAATTTTTGAAGGCTCTAATGATTTTGATTTAGTGTTTCAGCCAATAAGACTTTTGAAAGATCAAAATCAAGTGTTACAATGTGTTCTGGATCGAATCTAATGTCTAGGTAAGAAATGCAGACATTAGAGTCGACTCCGAGAATCACAGAGCCGACTCCGGAACTGGCACGGCCATTAGAGTCGACTCCGAGACTGTGAGAGTCGACTCTCACAGACGGAGCAGAAAGTCGATTTTTCTGGCTCCAACCTAGAGTCGACTCCGGGTAAGTTAGAGTCGACTCCGGAAAAGCATCTTGTCGACCCCAGAAAAGCCAGAGACGACTCCGGAAAAGTCAGTTTGAAACGCCTCGAGCTAGAGCCGACTCCAGAAAAGTTAGAGTCGACTCCAACCCACCTGGAACGAAAAATGAAGTTGCCAGATCAGCTCTAACGGTAACTTTTCTATTTTTACTCATTTCTAACGGATATATTTTGATAGAAGGTACACTCCAACGGATAGTTTTATTCCAAAAGAGGTGTAAAAGAAATCTATAAAAAGGGAAGTCTATTGTTCAAAAAGAAGAGAGCAAGAGAAAAGAAAAATCCGAAAAACTAGAGAGAAAATCTGAGATAGACAAATCCCATTTCAAAAAATCCGTGAGCTTGAATCTTGAAAGAAAAACCTTCTAGCTCAAATCCACTCCACTCCAAAAAGCTCAAGAGGAATCCAAAGCGTTCAAAATCAAAGAGCTTCCACATTCAAGAAAAAGGGAGAAAAAGCTTCAACCCAACTCCAAAGCTCAAATCCGTGAAGAATCGGTGCTGAGGCCTGATTCAACATCAAGAGGAGTTGAAGGAAGGAAGCCAAAGAAGCCAAGCCAGCTCTCAAGCTCTAAAATTCAGGCTTTTCTAAACTCAATTTCTATTTTGAAATATCTGCTCAAAAAGGAGCTGCTTGTAATTAAACTCATTTTATTTGTTTGTCTAGTTTAATCTGAGGGATTAAACTAGAGGAGGTTGTTAAACCTCGGTACAAGCTAGGTATAGCTTGTGTTTGGGTTAGTTGTGAGCCCGTGTTGTAGGGTTTTGTGCCGGTAAGCCCGTGTAAAATCGGCTGGGTTCGTTGTGATCCCGGAAAAACAACAAGTTTGAGTTGTGAGCTTGGAAAACAACTCGGCTGTAATCTAGAGAGATTATAGTGTGGACCCAAGTGAGTCTTGGGAGTGGACGTAGGTGTTGGTTGCACCGAACCACTATAAAAATATCTTGTGTTTGCCGTGCTTAATTGTCTCTTCTCTATCTCTCATATACTTGTGTTTGTGCTTTGCTTATTAGTTATCCTTTCACTTGCACATCTCAATTTAAATTGTTTAAAAGTCTTAAATTTTTTAAGAACCCAATTCACCCCCCCCCTCTTGGGTTGCCATCTGGGCCAACAATTGGTATCAGAGCTAGTGCTCATTTAGATTTTGATCTCACGATCAAGAGCTAAAGTTCCATTATGGCAACACAAAGTGGTTCAAGTTTTGCTGAAGGTCATTCTACGAATAGACCTCCACTTTTTAATGGCTCAAACTATTCTTATTGGAAAGCTAGAATGAGGATATTCATTCAAGCTTCTGATTATGAGCTTTGGGGTGTTATATTAAATGGACCTAGTACACCCACACACTTATTGATGGCACTATTGTTCCAAAGCCCGAAAGGGATTGGAATGATAATGATAGGAGAATGGCTCAACTTAATGCCAAAGCCATTAATATCTTATATTGTTCCTTAGATTCAAATGAATTCAACCGCATCTCTACTTGTAATTCCGCTAAAGAAATATGGGATAGGTTGGAAATTACACATGAAGGAACAAACCAAGTAAAAGAATCAAAGATAAATATTTTGGTTCATAAATATGAATTGTTCACAATGGAACAAACTGAAACCATCACATGCATGTTCACTAGATTCACCGATATTGTGAATGGTTTGAAAAGTTTAGGAAAAATTTATACTAATGCTGATCTTGTTCGCAAAATACTCAGGTCATTGCCAAGATCGTGGGAAGCAAAAGTCACAGCAATCCAAGAAGCCAAAGACCTCAATGCACTACCCTTAGAGGAGCTTCTAGGATCTCTCATGACCCACGAATTGACAATGAGGCAGCATGTTGAGGAGGAAACAAAAAGAAGAAAACCATTGCCCTAAAGGCTGCAAAAGAAGTGGAAGAGAGCAGCAGTGATGATAGTGATGAAGATAATGATGAAACTGCTCTCTTGGCCAAGAAATTCAGAAGATTTTTGAGGAAAAAGAAACCCTTCCAAAAACGAAAATTTGGAAATAAAATGGAAGGAGAAAAGGAAAAGGAAAAGAAAGATAAGGACAAGGACAAAGAGAAAGACCCCTTGATCTGTTATGAGTGTAAGAAACCGGGGCATTATCGATATGATTGTCCACAATTGAAAAAGACCTTCAAGAAAAAGAAGAAGGCATATGTTGCAACATGGACTGACAGCAATGAATCTTCTTCCGAAGAAGAAGAACAAAAAGAGGTTGCAAATATTTGCTTCATGGCCAACGACGACGACAATGACGAGGTAAGTTCCGAAACCCCCGATGATGAATTTACATTTGATGAAATGTTTGAAGCTTTCAATGAATTGATGATTGATTTTAAATTTTGAAAAAGAAATATAAAGTTTTGAAAAATGAAAACTTAAATTTAGTTAAGGAGAAAATGAATTAGCTTGACTTAAAGATTTAAAAGATAAAGAAGAAACTTCTTTAATGAAGAAAATGATTTTACTCATAAGATTGATTTGCTAAAATCTGAAATGAAAAATTAATTAAAGAAAAAGAATCAATCTCAAATGAAAATGATTGTTTAAAGAAAGATGTTAAAAAATATAAAGACATTGTTGAGAAATTTACTTTAAGCTCAACTAAATTAAACATGATTCTAGATAGTCAAAAAGCTGTTTTTGACAAAGCTGGGCTAGGGTATAACACTTTAAGAAAACAAAAATCATTAAAGAATATTTTTGTAAAAGCCAACCAAAGTAATATAACTTGTTTTAAATGTAATGAAAAAGGACACAAATCCTTTGAATGCAAAACATTAAAACAACAAGAAATTAAATATTAAAGCTAAGAAAATATGGGTTCCGAAAGGAACAATTTTTGTTGCTGCTAACCATGAAGGACCCAAGAAAGCTTGGGTACCTAAACATAAAGTTTGATGATATTGCAGGAATGTCTTGTAGCCAAAAGATCAAAGAAGAAGTGGTATCTTGATAGCGGCTGCTCAAGACATATGACGGGTGACAAAGAGGAATTCATCACCCTAGAAGAAAATGTAGGTGGAGTTGTGACATTTGGCGATAACGGTAAAGGTCAAATTTTGGGCCTTGGTAAAGTTCGCATAACTCCATCTATAGTAATTGATAATGTACTTTATGTTAATGGTTTGAAGCATAATCTAATTAGCATAAGTCAATTATGTGATAAAAACTTTAATGTTTCTTTTAAATCTTCTTTATGCACTGTAACTAATTCTATTGATGATAGCATTGTTTTTACTGGTTATAGATTTGGCAATATACTTAGTTGACACAGACAAAACTTCTAAGAGTAGTCATTGCCTAATTGCTGATAATGCTAACATTAATGATATTAGTTGGTTGTGGCATCGTAGATTAGGTCATGCAAGCACACACCTTATTTCAAAACTAATTAAAATGGATTTAGTTAAAGGTTTACCTAAATTAGATTTTGAAAATAATAAAATCTGTGATGCATGTCAATTTGGAAAACAAACTAGAAGTTCATTTAAATCTAAAAATTGTTTCAACTTCTAGGGGACTAGAGCTACTTCACATGGACTTTTCGGACCAACTAGAACCACAAGTCTAGGAGGAAAGAAATATGGTCTAGTGATTGTAGATGATTATTCTAGATATACTTGGGTAATGTTTTTAGCTCACAAAGATGAGACTTTCTCGATGTTCCTGAAATTCTTCAAGAAAGTCACAAATGAGAAAAACACTACTATAGTATCTCTAAGAAGTGATCATGGAACAGAATTTGAAAATCACTTATTTGAAAATTTCTGCACTGAAAATGGAATTAATCATAATTTTTCAGCCCCTAGGACTCCACAACAAAACGGTGTAGTTGAAAGAAAAATAGAACTCTAGAAGACATGGCCCGTACCATGCTATGCGAAAGTAACCTACCAAAGTATTTTTGGGCGGAAGCTATTAACACAGCATGTTACATCTTAAACAGAGCTTTAATAAGACCAATATTAAAGAAAACACCTTATGAATTATGGAATGAAAGAAAACCAAATATAAAATACTTTCATGCATTTGGATGTAAATGTTTCATTCATAATAATGGTAAAAACAACTTAGGAAAATTTGATGCTAAATCTGATGAAGGAATTTTTCTAGGTTATTCAACAACTAGTAAAGCTTATAGAATCTTTAACAAGAAAACCTTAATTGTTGAAGAATCCATACATGTAGTTTTGATGAATCTTTAGCAACTGGATCTGAAAAGATTGATGATGAGGAAGATACAAACATAATTGAAAAAGATCTTGAAAAACTTAATATTGAAGTATCTTCTGATCATGAACAAGAAGCTAAAGATAATGATTCACATAAGGATGATGATGTTAATATTGATCATAATGATGTAGATCTTCCAAGAGACTGGAGATATGCACATAGTCATCCCAAGGAATTGATTATAGGTGATCCATCTCAAGGAATAAGAACTAGATCATACATGAGAAATATTAGTAATCATCTTGCATTTGTTTCACAAATTGAACCTAAAACTATAGAAGAAGCTGAAAAAGATAATAATTGGATGTTAGCAATGCAAGAAGAACTTAAATCAATTTACAAGAAATAATGTTTGGACTTAGTTGAAAGACCTAAAAATCATTCAGTAATAGGATCAAAATGGGTTTTTAGAAATAAACTTGATGAAAATGGCATAGTAATTAGAAACAAAGCTAGATTAGTTGCAAAAGGATATAATCAAGAAGAAGGTATTGATTTTGATGAAACTTTTGCACCTGTAGCTAGATTAGAAGCTATTAGGCTATTACTAGCATTTGCATGTCACATGAACATTAATTTATTTCAAATGGATGTTAAAAGCGCATTTTTAAATGGATTTATAATGAAGAAGTTTATGTAGAACAACCACCAGGTTTTGAAGATCACGAATTTTCAAATCACGTTTTTAAATTACACAAAGCATTATATGGTTTGAAACAAGCACCTAGAGCTTGGTATGATAGGTTAAGTAAATTCTTAATTGAAAATGATTTCACAAGAGGAAATGTTGATAAAACATTATTTTTGAAAAGAAAAAGTAAAGATTTACTTGTAGTACAAATATACGTTGATGACATTGTTTTTGGTGCTACTAACGATTCTCTATGTCAAGAATTTGCAAGTTAATGCAGGGAGAATTCGAGATGAGCATGATGGGAGAACTCAACTTCTTCCTTGGACTCCAAATCAAACAAAGCAAAGAGGGTATCTTTATCAACCAAACAAAGTACACAAGAGAGATTCTAAAGAAATTTGGTATGGAATCAATTAAACCCCTCGGAACACCAATGAGTCCTTCATGCAAGCTGGACAAAGATGAAGAAGGTAAAAAGGTTGATCAGAAGTATTATCGAGGTATTATCGGATCCCTTCTTTATTTAACAGCAAGTAGACCAGATATTATGTTTTCTGTATGTTATGTGCTAGATTTCAATCAGAACCTAAAGAATCACACTTAATAGCTGTTAAAAGAATACTAAGATACTTAAGTGGAACAAAAAATGTAGGTTTATGGTATTCTAGAGACTCCACATTAAATCTAATTGCATACTCAGATTCTGATTATGCCGGATGCAAGTTAGATAGAAAAAGCACAAGTGGTGCATGCCAATTTTTAGGAAGTAACTTAATCTCATGGTTTAGCAAAAAGCAAAATTCGGTTGCATTATCTACTGCGGAAGCAGAATATGTTGCAGCTGGAAGTTGCTGTGCTCAAATCCTATGGATTAAGAGACAACTTGAAGACTATGGTATCACACTTGATAAGACACCCATAAGATGTGATAATACAAGTGCAATAAATCTTACTAAAAATCCAATTCAACATTCAAGAACAAAGCACATTGAAATACGATATCACTTTATAAGAGAACATGTAGCCAATAATGAAATTTGTCTTGATTATGTGAATACTGAAGAACAACTTGCAGATATATTAACAAAACCCTTAAGTGAAGAAAGATTTTGTTATCTTAGAGGAGAATTAGGAGTTTGTGATCCTTTGGAATAGTTTTCTGAAACTCTTAAGGACATCTATCTAGATTTCATCATTTTCTGAAAAATCTTGATATTTCAATAAGGAAATCTATCTAGATCTTGATTCATGTTTCCCCAATTGCTAAAGAACTTAAATCTATAATTTGATGATTAATTTGAATAGTTTCAAATCTTGAAACTCAATTTTTTATCTCTGAAACTGTTAGAGTCGACTCTGACAGTTTGCGGAGTCGACACCTGAGTTTTTGATTTTCTGTCTAAGTGATTAGAGCCGACTCTGGCTTTTGTGGAGCCGACTCTAATACGAGCGCTGACAGACTTTCTGGCTCGGAGCCGACACCCAGTTTTCGGGAGTCGACTCTAAGTCGAGTTAGGTCAAAAATAAAAAGGCGGAGTCGACCCCCATTCATTCCAATCGTCTCCTAAACATTCCTAAGAACTCCAAAACCTTTCCAACTTCCCAAATCCACTCAAAACCCCTGATTAATCTTCCAATCCTCTCAATGGCACCAAAGAGGCGCGGATTCGTCGCTGGAGCATCCGTTCCAACGAGAAGACGCACGGTTCGAAGGCAACCATCGCCTTCTTCCTCTTCGGCCACTCAAGAGGATTCTCCACCTTCACCCTCATCTCCTAAGGTTGATCAATTAGCTGGTAAGACCATTACCACTGGGAGGAAAGTTAATTTTGATTTATTTGAATCGGAGGGTTTCTCTATTGGAAGAAATTTAAGGATATGGGATGGGAGAAAGTGTGCTCACTAGATTTACCCACATATCCAGCATTGGTAAGAGAGTTTTATAATGGATTAAGCAGAGGAGAAGGAGGTTTATAAGCACAGTAAGAGGAACTAGGGTTATGGTAACAACTGAAATTCTTGGAACCCTATTAGAAATGCCCACTGTTGGTTTATTGGAATGTCAACTTAATGACAGAAGTGGTGCACTATCAAGGATGCTAGGAAGAGATGTGACTGAGTTCGAAGAGATCTTTGCAAATCAGTTAAACCTAGAACTCAGATTATTGCATAATATTTGTGGTAGAATCTTATTTCCAAAATAGGGAGATTTGAGTATGTCTCGGAGCGAGACGTTCTGATGATGGACTGCATAATAACTGGAAGGCCAGTCAATTTAGCTGGCATGATGATAGGATACATGGCAGAGGCAGCTACTAAGAAAAGATCAACACTGCCATACGGTATGATTCTGACATTAGTTTTTAGAAGCCAGGGTGTGCTCATATGGAAAATGAACCTTAAGAAAACTGAGACACACTGATTATTACAGCATTTCTACTATTCATAGAATGGGATTTAAGAAAGTAATGGTGTTTGGATGAGGAGAGAGGAAAGAACAGATAGGGATGGTGCAGAGGGAACCAGACTAGAAGAATCCCAGGACCATCTACTGCGGGACCATCAGTCCCTGATTCATCTTTTGCGGGACCTTCGTCTGCTGGACCTTCGGAGGCCGGACCGAGTTCTATTCCATCACCTCCACATCAGCCTATAACAAATTCTGGAGGATTTTCTAATGAACAACTTGATCAGTTAAGAAGCTTACTTGCTGAGTATGACAGTCACAGATCAAATGAAATTAATCAATTGAAAGAAGACTTTAATCAGTTGAAAGAAGAATTAAATTCGAGACTGGACATGCTATCCTTTACCTTAGGCAGTTCTGTGGAATCCTTTGGAGCTGAGCTTCACAAGATCTTCGAAAGGATGGAAGGCATTGCCGATGGATCAGGATCGTATGTTCATGCAACGGGTCAATTGAAGAAGGATATTGACCTTGCAGTCTCTCAAATTGAAGCCTGCTTGAAAATTTTAAGAAGTCACAAAAAGATGATGTAATGGAGATAATAGGTCATCTAAAGAAAATTGTATTCAAGCACATTTGATCTTGTTTTAAATTTGATAGCTTGTACTTAGGAAGTTTTATTATCCAATGTATTTCATTTTGAATGTATATGAATCAACTGATGTAATGGTTCTTGCATATGAAATACAATTTCTTTTTTTCAAATTTTGATTGATTGGATTCCTATGCTTATTGAGTTTATAAATTTTCTTTACTCTCCTTATTGCTTATAACAAAAAAGGGGGAGAGATAGTTGTGTATATGCAAAGAAAGAAAAGATTATATATGCATAAAGAAAGAAAGAAAGGGGGAGAATTAATGTGTTAATTGTTATGCAAAAATGAATTGAAATGATTAATCTGTTACAATTTGATGTTTATATATAGAGGAGCTACTCAATGCAGGGGGAGCTTAACAAAAAGCTCATTTACATCTTATGCACAAAGTTTAATAATTCAATACAATTTTAAAAGTTTACATTGAACATTGGCATCAAAACCTTAATTTCAATGGTTTAAAGTTAAAATGACTATAATCCTTAATTTGATTGAATTTTTGAATGCATATACTCAAAGTTTTTGTTATCATCAAAAAGGGGGAGATTGTTGACCCAATTGATGATTTTGATGATTAACAAAACTATTGAGTATAATTTTTGAAGGCTCTAATGATTTTGATTTAGTGTTTCAGCCTATAAGACTATTGAAAGATCAAAATCAAGTGTTACAATGTGTTCTGGATCGAATCTAATGTCTAGGTAAGAATTGCAGACATTAGAGTCGACTCCGAGAATCACAGAGCCGACTCCGGAACTGGCACGGCCATTAGAGTCGACTCCGAGACTGTGAGAGTCGACTCTCACAGACGGAGCAGAAAGTCGATTTTTCTGGCTCCAACCTAGAGTCGACTCCGGGTAAGTTAGAGTCGACTCCGGAAAAGCATCTTGTCGACCCCAGAAAAGCCAGAGACGACTCCGGAAAATCATTTTAAACGCCTCGAGCTAGAGCCGACTCCAGAAAAGTTAGAGTCGACTCCAACCCACCTGGAACGAAAAACGAAGTTGCCAGATCAGCTCTAACGGTAACTTTTCTATTTTTACTCATTTCTAACGGATATATTTTGATAGAAGGTACACTCCAACGGATAGTTTTATTCCAAAAGAGGTGTAAAAGAAATCTATAAAAAGGGAAGTCTATTGTTCAAAAAAAGAGAGAAGAGAAAAGAAAAATCTGAAAAAAAGAGAGAAAATCTGAGATAGACAAATCCCATTTCAAAAATCCGTGAGCTTGAATCTTGAAAGGAAAACCTTCTAGCTCAAATCCACTCCACTCCAAAAAGCTCAAGAGGAATCCAAAGCGTTCAAAATCAAAGTCTTCCACATTCAAGAAAAAGGGAGAAAAAGCTTCAACCCAACTCCAAAGCTCAACCGTGAAGAATCGGTGCTGAGGCTGATTCAACATCAAGAGGAGTTGAAGGAAGGAAGCCAAAGAAGCCAAGCCAGCTCTCAAGCTCTAAAATTCAGGCTTTTCTAAACTCAATTTCTATTTTGAAATATCTGCTCAAAAAGGAGCTGCTTGTAATTAAACTCATTTTATTTGTTTGAGTCTAGTTTAATCTGGGGATTGAACTAGAGGAGGTTGTTAAACCTCGGTACAAGCTAGGTATAGCTTGTGTTTGGGTTAGTTGTGAGCCCGTGAAAAACAACTTGTAGGGTTTTGTGCTGGTAAGCCCGTGTAAAACGGCTGGGTTCGTTGTGATCCCGGAAAAACAACAAGTTTGAGTTGTGAGCTTGGAAAACAACTCGGCTGTAATCTAGAGAGATTATAGTGTGGACCCAAGTGAATCTTGGGAGTGGACGTAGGTGTTGGTTGCACCGAACCACTATAAAATATCTTGTGTTTGCCGTGCTTAATTGTCTCTTCTCTATCTCTCATATACTTGTGTTTGTGCTTTGCTTATTAGTTATCCTTTCACTTGCACATCTCAATTTAAATTGTTTAAAAGTCTTAAATTTTTTAAGAACCCAATTCACCCCCCCCCCCTCTTGGGTTGCCATCTGGGCCAACAGATACATATGAAAATAATAATTACATAAACAGTGGGTTTGTTTACATTACATAATCTGGTATTTATTGCATAATCTGGTAAGTAAGACTATTATACAAATTTAATAATTGTTTAATTTATAAATTGAGTATATACAGTTTGCATTCATTTTTATAAATAAGAAGAAAATTGAAATTTATTTGAATTGTCTATGTAGCATGGAACTGTGGATTACAAATGAACAATTATATGATTATAGTGATTGATAATATTATGATTTATTGATGTACATGCCAGAAATGTGATTGCCTGTACGATATGTTTATATTGAGGTGATTATATGCATTTCCTAGTACTATGCAAATCACTGTGAGGTAATGTGAGGTACAGATGCATGATGTAATTGTGATGAAAATGTTAGATAGATTTATATGTGTCGCCGCGGTTCTCCTTTACTATGGCCCCACACATTGTAGTTGTGTTCTGTTATGATATGACCACACACACTGGAGATGTATTCTGTTATGATATGGCCCCACACATTGTAGACGTGTTCTGTTTGATTTTATATGGCCACACACACCGTAGAGTGTGTTCTATTATGGTATGGCCCCACATGTCTTACAATGTGTTCTGTTTGATTTTCATATGGCCACATACATCGTAGAGTGTGTTCTGTTATGGTATGGCCCCACACATCGTACAATGTGTTCTGTTGATTTTTAGGGCCACACATCTGGATGATGTGCTCTGATTGAGGTATTGCAGGGCCGTGGGACACATAGGAAATCTATAATTACATAAACAGTGAGTTTGCTAGAATGCATATCCTGATGCTTATCGAATGTTCAATTTATGTTAAGTTGATAAGATGCATATGTTGATGGCATGTTAAATATAATTTAAGTATGATATGATTGAATAATAGGCTTACTTACTGAGTGTAAACTCATTAAACCTTCACAATGTTTTTCAGAGCCTCAGGGTTTGTTGGCCAAGATGACAACCCAAGAGGGGGGGGTGAATTGGGTTCTTTAAAAATTTAGCCTTTTATAATAGTTTGCTTAAGAAGAATGAAAGCAAATGCAATGTAAATACTAAGTGCAGTAAATAAAATAGAGATAGAGATAGAGTCAATGTAATCACGGCAAACACAAGGCTTTTATAGTGGTTCGGTGTATCCAACACCTACGTCCACTCCCAAGATTCACTTGGGTCCACACTATAATCTTCCTTGATTACAGCCGAGTTGTTTTACAAGCTCACAACTCAAACTTGTTGTTTTTCCGGGATCACAACGAACCCAGCTGGTTTTCCGGGCTCACCAGCACAAAAACCCTAACACAAGCTTTACCAAGCTTGTACCGAGGTAAGACTACCTCCACTAGTTTAATCCCCCAGATTGAACTAGATACAAATAATAGAAAATAGTGTTTTTCAAGTACACAGCTCCTCAATGAGCAGATAATCAATTAAAAGAATAAAGTTTAGAAAAGCCTGATTTGTAGTTGGTTGGCTTTTGAGATTTTCTTCTTATCTTCTATTCATCTTCTCCTTGCTAGATTGAATCAAGCCTCAGCTCCGATTCTTCACAGTTGAAGCAGTTGAGAAGGTTTTGAGCTTTTTCTTCCTTTCTTTGTAAGTTGAAAATCTTTTGATTTGCTCTTGAATAGCTCTTGGATTTTCTTCTGAAGCTTTCGTGGATTGTTGAACTTGAGCACAGACGAAGCTTCCTTTGATTTCACACTTTTTCTTTCACTCTATTTTGAATCTCGGATTTTTTCAAATGATGCTCTGTTTTTTCGATTTTTTCCTTTTTCTCTTTTGATGTGTATATCTTCTCTATTTTTCTATCTTTGATTTAAAAACAGCTTCTCTATTTATAGATTCTGCAAAAATATAGCCGTTAGAAACAAAGAAATATAGCCGTTAAAGAAAAATCATACCGTTGGCGCTGAGTTGGCAATCAAAAAAATCTCGCCCAGATTTGATGGAGTCGACTCCTGCTTTCCACGAGTCGGCTCGAAGACGCGATACCAAAAATAGAAATATTCAGAAAGTTAAAGGGTCGACTCATCGAAAATAAGGTGTCGACTCCTGATAGTCGGGGGTCGACTTATGAAAAGCAAGGGGTCGACTCGCGAAATGCTCAGAAAAACACTCCTCTGGTGTCTGAGCGGAGTCGACTCACACAGTCATGGAGTCGGCTCGACAGAATCGAGGGTCGACTCATGAAATTACAGGGGTCGACTCGTGAAAACAAGGAAACTCTATTTACTGAGTGGAGTCGACTCTGAAACTCTAGAGTCAGCTCCGGAACGTATCAAAAATCAGAGAATTTTTTGATTGACTTGAAATTCGTTCCAAATTCATTTTAAATCAATTTTTTGACTTGAATATAATAAAATTATCTTTAGGAATCAATTCAAGAAATGTTCCAAAAACTCATTGATTGAAATATGAAGTATAAAAATTTCTTTTTGAAAGCTTAAATATGGAGCTTGAAGTAACTTTCAAATTGATTAAAGGTCATACTTAACATACTCATTGATTGTTCTAAATAAATTCATTGCTCATGTAAATAAACTCATTGCATCTTTTAATATACTCATGGCTTTTGGTAATCATCAAAATCAATAAGATTGGGGCAACAATCTCTCAACAATCTCCCCAACAATCTCCCCCTTTTTGATGATGACAAAAACATTGAGTATATGCATGATTGATTAATGAATATATTTTATTTTCATAGTTAGGCTAAGACTCCCCCTGAATGAGGTAGCTCCCCCTATGAAACTCAATTAAGTATTCCATTCATTCAATTTAAGCTTAATTTCAATTTAGTTTAATTTCTCCCCATGTATATGTAGTTATAAAACTCTCCCCCTTTTTTGTTATCAATAAAAAGGTTGAGATGCATTAAACATAATCATTCATTCAAGATACGTTTTAACAAAATCTGAGATTCATTGATAATAGGAGAAATACATTTAAACTTAGATTACATTGATCATTCAAAACATAACTAGATTGTTCATTACATCAAAGTATCAAAATGTAAAACATAAAGTGAACTTCATTACATTGTAAAGACTAAGCATCTAATACATCAAAAGTGAGTCCTTACAATCCTAGTTAAGTGATCTATAATATTTTTCATTCCATCCGTTTGAATCTTGACATAATCCTTCAGTCTCTCATCTACAAAAGTGCAAGCAGTCAATATTTTATCTTGGAGTTCAGCATTGCTTTTTGCATATGTTTCACCATCTCCACAGACGTCTTTAAGTTCTTCAAATATATTCTTTAGATCTCCACTTAAAGACTCAGATGAAGTGCTAAGAGTTGATTCTATCTTGGTGATCCGATCATCTAAAGAGTAAAGAGTTTCTTTAAGATTCATAAATTTATCATCAAACTCTGATTTCAATTTATCTGCCTGATCATCAAGAAGACCTTTAAGCTGCCTCAACTGAAGTTCTGAGAAACCGACAGANCTAAAGAGTAAAGAGTTTCTTTAAGATTCATAATTTGTTTTCAAACTCTGATTTCAATTTATCTGCCTGATCATCAAGAAGACCTTTAAGCTGCCTTAACTGAAGTTCTAAGAAACCGATAGATGAAGATGATGATGGCCGATCAACCATCGGAGCAGGGGAAGGGACTGAAACAGGAACAGGAGAGCTCGGAGGTACAGGCGAAGAATATCTGACTGACGGTCCCGGTGCGTCAATGTCCATGGCTCTATCTTCCATCAAACCTTTCCTTTCCCATCTGCCATTTTTCTTCATAAAACCCATTCTATGTATAGTGGCCAAACTATAGAAATCGGTATGTCTTAAGTTCCTCATTGGCTCACTATCTGATATGACTATCCCTTGGCTTTGGAAAATTTTAGTAAGAATCATGCCATAGGGTAAACTGGATTTTCTCTTGCCACCACAATCAGCAATGTACCATAGATCATGCTTGGAAGATTAATGGGTTTACCAGTTACTATGCATCCATTACAAATATATCTCTTTCAGAAACATGATCAAATCTTCCAATTTTGGGGAATAGGATTCTACTACAAATATTGTGGAGAAGTCTCAATTCTAAGGATAGTTGATTAGCAAAGACCTCTTCAAAGCCAACAATCTCCCTGTTAAGCAGTCTAGACAGAGAAGGGCTTCTATCTTCAGAAGAAAAAGTAGATGTACCTGACACTGGAAGATCCAACAACCTTGAAAGCAAATTCACTGTCACTGAAATTCTATTTCCTCTAATGAAGCTTACAAGTCCATTGTCTCCTCTAGATAGATTCTTATAAAATTCCTTGACTAGGGCTGGGTAGGTAGGACAATCTAAAGAACAAATCTTCTCCCAACCCATCTCTATCAACTGCCTCCCCACATAAATCCTTCGGCCTCAAATAATTCAAAATCGACTTTCCTCCCGGTAGTTATCACTCTATCGGCAAGTCTATCTACCTGAGATGGAGCCATAGAGGAGAAGCACTAGGAGTCGAAGAAGATGAGGTTGAATCCAAGCTCGGTGAAGGCTCACGAGCGGGACACCTCACGGTCTTCCTCACCGCCCTCTTCCTTTCACACCGGCCGCACCAAGGTTGGAACCTCGGGTTTTAGAGGCCATTGGTCTATTGGAAGGGTTAATCAGGGATTTTGAGGATTTGGAAGGTCTGGAAAATTTTGGAGAGAGTATTTGAGAGATTGAGATGTTTGAAATGAACGGCGAGTCGACTCTGCCCTAGATAAATCAACCTGGGACCACTTCGAGTCGGCTCCCGCAAAGCAAGGGGTCGACTCCGGAGTCACAGAAAACCATCCCGAAGTGGAGTCGACTCGCGCCGAGAAGGGGTCGACCTAGAGTTTCAGTCGAAACAGGAGTCGACTCCGATACTCACCGAGTCGGCTCCGAGACCATTTCAGAGCAAAAAACATAAAGATAATCTGAAATGTGTCCGGAATTGATCATAAAAATTGATAAATAATCATTGATTTGAATGATCAATTAGATGTGAATTCTAGATAAGATTTCCTTAAAGATCAAGGATTTGAAAGAATTTTAGATAAAATTTCCTTAGGGGTTTCAAATTCATTCTAATGGATCACAAATCCCTTCCTCTAAGATAACAGAATCTTTGTTTTGTAAATATGTCTGCTAATTGTTCTTCAGTGTTAACATGTTTTCATTATTTGAATGTGATATCTAATTTCTATGATTTTTGGAGTTAGATTAATTGCACTTGTGTTATCACATCTTATAGGTGTCTTATCAAGTGTGATACCATAGTCTTCAAGTTGTCTCTTAATCCATAGGATTTGAGCACAGCAACTTCCAGCTGCAACATATTCTGCTTCCGCAGTAGATAATGCAACCGAATTTTGCTTTTTGCTAAACCAAGAGATTAAGTTACTTCCTAAAATTGGCATGCACCACTTGTGCTTTTTCTATCTAACTTGCATCCAGCATAATCAGAATCAGTGTATGCAATCAGATTTAATGTGGAGTCTCTAGAATACCATAAACCTACATTTTTTGTTCCACTTAAGTATCTTAGTATTCTTTTAACAGCAATTAAATGTGATTCTTTAGGTTCTGACTGAAATCTAGCACATAAGCAAACAGCAAACATATGTCTGGTCTACTTGCAGTTAAATAGAGTAGGGATCCGATTATACCTCGATAATATTTCTGATCAATCTTCTTACCTTCTTCATCTTTGTCCAGCTTGCATGAAGGACTCATTGGTGTTCCGAGGGGTTTAATTGATTCCATACCAAACTTCTTTAGAATTTCTCTTGTGTACTTTGTTTGGTTGATAAAGATACCCTCTTTGCTTTGTTTGATTTGGAGTCCAAGGAAGAAATTGAGTTCTCCCATCATGCTCATTTCAAATTCTCCCTGCATTAACTTAGCAAACTCTTGACATAGAATCGTTAGTTGCACCAAATACAATGTCATCAACATAATTTGAACTACAATAAATCTTTATTTTTCTTTTCAAAAACAATGTTTTATCAACATTTCCTCTTGTAAATCATTTTCAATCAAAATTTACTTAGTCTATCATACCAAGCTCTAGGTGCTTGTTTCAAACCATATAATGCCTTGTGCAATTTAAAAACGTGATTTGAAAATTCGTGATCTTCAAAACCTGGTGGTTGTTCTACATAAACTTCTTCATTTATTAATCCATTTAAAAATGCACTTTTGACATCCATTTGAAATAAATTAATGTTCATGTGACATGCAAATGCAAGTAATAGCCTAATGGCTTCTAATCTAGCTACAGGTGCAAAAGTTTCATCAAAATCAATGCCTTCTTCTTGATTATATCCTTTTGCAACTAATCTAGCTTTGTTTCTAATTACTATGCCATTTTCATCTAGTTTATTTCTAAATACCCATTTTGATCCTATAACAGAATGATTTTTAGGTCTTTCCACTAATGTCCATACATTATTTCTAGTGAATTGATTTAATTCTTCTTGCATTGCTAACATCCAATTATTATCTTTTTCAGCTTCTTCAATGTTTTAGGTTCAATTTGAGATACAAATGCAAGATGATTACTAATATTTCTCATAGATGATCTAGTTCTTATTCCTTGAGATGGATCACCTATAATCAATTCCTTAGGGATGACTATAAGCATATCTCCAATCCCTAGGTAGATCTATATCATTATGATTAGTGTTAGTATCATCATCCTTAGGTGAATCATTATCTTTAACTTCTTGTTCATGATCTGAAGATACATCAATATTAATTTTTCAAGATCTTTCTCAATTATGTTTGTATCTTCCTCATCATCAATCCTTTTGAACGAGTGCTAAAGATTCATCAAAAATACATGAATAGATTCTTCAACAACTAAAGTTTTCTTGTTAAATACTCTATATGCTTTACTAGTTGTTGAATATCCTAAGAATATTCCTTCATCAGATTTAGCATCAAATTTACCTAAGTTATTTTTACCATTATTATGAATAAAACATTTACAACCAAATGCATGAAAATATTTAATGTTGGGTTTTCTATCATGCCATAATTCATAAGGTGTTTTCTTTAAAATAGGTCTTATTAAGGCTCTATTTAAGATGTAACATGCTGTGTTAATAGCTTCCGCCCAAAAGTATTTCGGGAGTTTACTTTCACATAGCATGGTACGGGCCATGTCTTCTAGAGTCCTATTTTTCCTTTCAACTACACCATTTTGTTGTGGGGTCCTAGGTGCAGAAAAATTATGATTAATTCCATTTTCATTGCAAAAACTTTCAAATAAGTGATTTTCAAATTCAGTTCCATGATCACTTCTTAGAGACACTATGGTAGTGTTTTTCTCATTTGTTACTTTCTTGAAGAATTTCATGAATATCGAGAAAGTCTCATCTTTGTGAGCTAAAAACATTACCCAAGTGAATCTAGAGTAATCATCTACTATCACAAGACCATATTTCTTTCCTCCTAGACTTGTGGTTCTAGTTGGTCCAAAAAGGTCCATGTGAAGTAGCTCTAATGGCCTAGAAGTTGAAACAATGTTTTTAGATTTGAAAGAACTTCTAGTTTGTTTTCCAAACTGACATGCATCACATATTTTGTTATTTTCAAAATCTAATTTAGGTAAACCTTTTACTAAATCCATTCTAATTAGTTTTGAAATCAAGTGTGTGCTTGCGTGTCCTAATCTTCGATGCCACAACCAACCAATCTCATTCATATTAGCATTATTAGCAACTAAGCAATGATTATTAGTAGACAAATTGTCTAAGTCAATCATATATACATTGCCATTTCTATTTCCAATAAAAACAATGCTATTATCAATGGGATTAGCTACTGTGCATAAAGAAGATTCAAAAGATACTTTAAAACCTTTATCACATAATTGACTTATACTAATTAAGTTGTGTTTTAAACCATCAACATAAAGTACATTTTCAATAAATGTGGAGGGAGTTATTTGAATGTTACCAAACCCCAAGATTTGGCCTTTGCCATTGTCGCCAAATGTAACAACTCCTCCTTTCTTTTCTTCAAGGGTGATGAATTCTTCTTTGTCACCCGTCATATGTCTTGAGCAGCCACTATCAAGATACCACTTTCTCTTTGATCTCTTGGCCACAAGACATTCCTGCAATAATATCAGACTTTATGTTTAGGTACCCAAGCTTTCTTGGGTCCTTCATGGTTAGTACCAACAATATTGTTCCTTTCGGAACCCATATTTTCTTTCCTTTAACATTTAAGTTTTTATTAGGTTTCAGATTTTACATTCATATGATTTGTGTCCTTTTGATTACATTTAAAGCATGTAAAATTACTTTGGCCAGCACTTACAAAAATATTTTTAAGTGATTTTTGTTTTCTTAAAGTGTTATATCCTAATCCGGCTTTGTCAAAAACTGCTTTTTGACTATTTAATAACATGTCTAATTTAAGTGAACTTAATGTAAACTTATCAACTATGTTTTTATGTTTTTCAACCTCATTCTTTAGTTTATCTTTTTCATTTGAGATTGATTCCTTTTCATTCATTAAAATTTCATTTTCAGATTTAAGTTTCTTAATTTCATTGTTAAGATTTTCTTTTCATGAATGAAGGCTAAGTTTTCATTTTTCAAAATTTTGTATTTCTTTTTCAAAATTTTAAAATCCCCAACAAGTTCATTAAAGGCATCAAAAAGTTCATCGAAAGCAAATTCATCGCAAGGGTTGTCGGAACATACCTCATCATTGTCGTCCGCCATAAAGCATACGTTTGCGACTTCCTTTTGCTCTTCTTCTTCGGAAGAAGATTCCTCGCTATCACTCCAAGTCGCCATATAAGCCTTCTTTTTCTTTTTGTAGGCTTTCTTCAATCTAGGACATTCATTTCTAAAGTGCCCCGGTTTATTACATCATAGCAAGTCAAGGGGTCTTTCTCTTTTTCTTTGTCCTTGTCCTTAATCTTATCCTTTTCTCCTTCCCACTTAGCTCCAAATTTTTTCTTGTGGAAGGGTTTCTTTCTCCTCATAAATCTCTTAAATTTCTTTGCTAAGAGAGCAGTCTCTCATCATCATCATCATCATCACTGCTGCTCTTCTTCTTTTGCAGCTTTGAGGGCAATTATTTTCTTTTTCTTTGAATCCTCCTCAACATGCTGCCTCATAGTCAGCTCATGGGTCATAAGGGATCCTAGAAGCTCCTCTAAGGGTAAAGTGTTGAGGTCCTTAGCTTCTTGGATTGCAGTCATTTTTGCTTCCCATGATCTTGGTAATGACCTAAGAATTTTCCGAACAAGTTCAGAGTTAGTATATGTCTTACCAAGACTTTTCAAACCATTTACAATATCAGTGAATCTAGTGTACATGCATGCAATGGTTTCAGATTGTTCCATGCTAAATAATTCATATTTATGAACAAGAATATTAATTTTAGATTCTTTTACTTGATTGGTACCCTCATGGGTAACCTCTAATCTATCCCAAATCTCCTTTGCGGAATTACATGTGGAGATTCTATTGAATTCATTAGCATCTAAGGAGCAATATAAAACATTCATGGCCTTAGCATTAAGCTGTGCCATTTTCCTATCATTATCATTCCAGTCCCTTTCGGGCTTAGGAACAATAGTGCCATCTATAACATGTGTGGGTGTACTAGGTCCATTGATTATAACACCCCATAGCTCATAATCAGAAGCTTGAATGAATATCCTCATTCTAGCTTTCCAATAAGAATAATTTGAGCCATTAAAAAGTGGAGGTCTATTCGTAGAATGACCTTCAGCAAAAGAACCAACTTGTGTTGCCATTTGGAACTTTAGCTCTTGATCGTGTGATCAAAATCTAATGAGCACTAGCTCTGATACCAATTGTTGGCCCAGATGACAACCCAAGAGGGGGGGGGGTGAATTGGGTTCTTTAAAAATTAGCCTTTTAAATTATTTAGCTTGAGATGAATGAAGGCAAATGCAAAGTAAATATAAATTGCAGTGAATAAAACAGAGATAGAGAAAAAGACAATAGAACACGGCAAACACAAAAGATTTTATAGTGGTTCGGTGTATCCAACACCTACGTCCACTCCCAAGATTCACTTGGGTCCACACTATAATCACCCTAGATTACAGCAGAGTTGTTTTACAAGCTCACAACTCAAACTTGTTGTTTTCCCGAGCGCACAACGAACCCAGCTGGTTTTCAAGGGCTCACCAGCACAAAAACCCTTAACCCAAGCTTAACCAAGCTTGAACTGAGGTAAGACTACCTCCTCTAGTTCAATCCCCCAGATTGAGCTAGACACAAAGAATAAAAATATTATTTGTTTAGGTACAAGGCTCCTTAATGAGCAGATAAACAAATGTAAGAATAGAGTTTAGATAAGCCTGATTTGCAGTTGGTTGGCTTTGAGCTTTTCTTCTTTTCTTCAACTCCTTTGAAGTGTAGAACCAGGCCTCAGCTTGGATTCTTCATGGAATATGTGTTGGAGTTGATTTGGGCTTTTCCTCTTTTCTTTGAGTGTTAGAAATCTCTTGAGATGCTCTTGAATAGCACTTGGATTTTCTTCTGAAGCTTCCTTGGATTTGAGCTTGAACACAGAAGGAACTTCCTTTAATTTCACATTCTTTCTTTCACTCTATTTTGAATCATGGATTTTTTTCAACTGAAGCTCTGTTTTTCTGATTTTTCTCTTCTTTTTCTTTGAAATAAAATCTCTCTATTCGTCTCTCTTTGATTTGAAAATGGCTTCTCTATTTATAGATTCTGCAAAAATATAGCCATTAGAGACAAAGAAAAATAGCCGTTAATCAAAAATCTTACCGTTGACGCTGAGTTGGCATCCGAAAAATCTCGCCCAGATTTGCTGGAGTCGACTCATGCTTTTCCCGAGTCGGCTCGAGGTCGTGATACTAAAAATAGAAATGTTTAGAAAGTCAAAGGGTCGACTCACCAAAAGTAAAGTGTCAACTCCTGAAAGTCGGGGGTCGACTCATGAAATGTTGGGGTCGACTCGCGAAGTGCTCAGAAAAATACACCTCTGGTGTCTAAGCGGAGTCGACTCGCACAGTTATGGAGTCGGCTCGACAGAATCGGGGTCGACTCGTGAAATTACGTGGGTCGACTCGAGACAGATAGACATTTCTGTTCTCTGAGGGGAGTCGACTCTGAAACTCAAGAGTCGGCTCCGGAACGTATCAAAAATCAGAAAGTTTTCTGATTGACTTTAAAATCATTCCAGATTTATTTTAAATCATTGTTTTGACTTGAATTCAATAAAATTGACATTAAGAATTAATTCAAGAAGTATTCCAAAAACTCATTGATTAATCTATGAATTATAGAATTTCTTTTTGAAAGCTTAAACATTGAGCTTAAAGTTACTTTTAAAATGATTAATGTCAAACTTTAACATTCTCATTGATTGTTCAAAATAAATTCATTGCACATGTAAATAAACATATCACATCTTTTATAGTACTCATGGCTTTTGGTAATCATCAAAATCAAAAGGATTGGGGCATATAATTTTTCAATAATTTTCCAACACTATTATGCCTTGATTATTTACATCCTACTTCAAATTGAATGATGCATTAAATTATGTAATGCTAGAATGAACATCTTGTTGTAGTTCTATTTTATTTTCAGCACCGAATTAGTAGTTTCAATGATTTATATTTTAGTCTTCACATACAATTACGTAATGAGTTTATTACGGAATTGACAAGAATTTCTAAATAACAAGCATAAGTTCGATTGTCTTTGGATTTCCATATTATTTCTCACAGCACTATAACCTTTAGACCCGTTTGATAATTTGTAAGACTTAGTCTTGCAAATTCTCAAATTGTCCTTGTGGACATTTTGAGAAAATTTTTGCGATATGTTAGTTGCTATTAATCATCGTTGGTTGAGATTGCGGTCTGTATTTACTCATACGTTCTCCTAGTGTGGCATATATGCCACACATTTAGGAGAACATATGGGGAAATGCTGCTGAAATTTCAACGTAAACGATCGATGATAATTAATAGCAGAATAACATATCACAAAAAATATTACTGAATGGGATAGGGCCTTACCTTTTGGACATGGAGTGAAGGTAAAATTAATTTAGGACACTTGATTGCTTGTGAAGTCTCATGATTGAACGGACCGCCTTACGGCCCGGCCCGAACCCAAGCCCTAGCATTAACCTAGCATGAACTTGTGCCTCGGTCCTTGCTAGCACGATAAGGATCGTTGCCGTGGCCCGGCCTTGCAGGGTACGGACCTTAGTTGTGTAAAAAAAATTGGTTTAGTTATAAATGATTTAAATTGTTGTTATTAAACTTAGTTGTGTAAAAAAATAATTTAGTTATATATTTAGTAATGCTAATATAGTTTTATATTGTGGTTTCCTTTAATTGTTTACCAGAAATTGTATAAGTCCATCAAAAATGAGCAGGACTCGCTCGTGGATGTATGCAAGGATAAAAGATGGCTTGCTTAATCCAGATTTTCTGAATGGATTGGAAGATTTTATCGCATTTGCATGTAGCCAACCTGAATGGATGGATGGGCCTAGGATTAGGTGCCCATGCAACTTCCACAGGTATCAGAATAAAGCCTACAGAGATGTTGAAACTGTTAAGGTGCATCTATGTAAAAAGGGGTTTGTTCCTGATTACGATGTTTGGTACTAACCTGAGGAAATTGCAGCAGCTGTTACAAGCCAACAAGTATCAATTCTCGTAGATGAACCATTTGTGAATTTAAACACATATGAAGAAATGGTGATGAATGCATCGGGTAATGAATTCAATCAGAATACATTTACAGAAGAACCAAATCCAGATGCACAGCAATTTTATGATATGTTGCGTGCTGCAAATCAAGAATTGTATCCTGGTTATGAGGGTCATTCCCAGTTGTCTACGGCTGCTCGTTGTTGAATATTAAGGCAGAACATCGATTATCAGAAAAGGCATTCAATTCTGTAGCTGGGTTAATCAAGGAAATTTTGCCAAATGATAATGTTGTAGCAGACAGTTTTTACTCAACGAAGAAGTTGTTGCGTGGTCTTGGGCTCCTAGTTAATAAGATCGATTGTTGCTTAAACAATTGTATGATATATTGGGATGAAGACTCAGAGCTGAGATGGTATAAGATTTGTGGGCAATCGAGGTACAAAAACGGCTTAGAGGGAGCTAGTACAAGTAGGAGGAAAAGTATGCCTTACAAGAGGATGGATTATTTTCCTCTTACTCCACGCCTGCAGAGATTATACAGATATGAGGCTACAGCTGCTGATATGAGATGGTATGCCGAATATGAATCTAAAGAGGATGAAATGCAGCATCCATCAGATTCAAAAGCTTGGAAGTATTTTAATGAAAATCATCCTGATTTTGCTGAAGATATAAGGAATGTGAGATTAGGTCTTTGTACAGATGGCTTCCAACCATTTGGTCAAGTGGGGCAACAGTATTCATGTTGGCATGTGATACTGACTATATAACCTTCCTTCATGGAAGTGCATGAAAGATTATGCAATGTTTTTGACAGTTTTGGTTCCAGGACCATCAAATCCAAAGGAAAAGATTGATGTCTTCCTGCAACCATTGGTAGCCAAATTGAAAATGTTGTGGGAAACAGGAGTCGTAGCCTACGATATTTCTATGAAACAGAATTTCATCATGAGAGCTGCTTTGATGTGGACAATAAGTGACTTCCCGGCATATGCAATGTTGTCTGGTTGGAGCACTGCTGGACTCTAGCATGCCCTCATTGCATGTATGATTCGGATGCATTTACATTGCAAAAGAGTGGTAAGCAGTCATGGTTTGATAATCATAGGAAGTTCTTGCCCCCAAATCATCTTTACAGGCGTAACTTGATCGCCTTCCGGAAGAACAAAGCAGTCACAAAATTCATCGAACCGGTTAGGTCCGGCACGGATATATTTGATGCTATAGAGCATTTGGGTTGAGGTATGCTTGGGAACCAGATGCAGATAGAATAAATGACCGTATATGTAAAGAACATAACTGGAAGAAGCGGAGTATATTTTGGGATTTGCCTTATTGGAGCATAAATCTCATCCGGCATAACTTGGATGTTATGCATATCGAAAAAATTTCTTCGATAACATATTTAACACGGTGTTAAACATCTCGGGAAAAACCAAAGATACTGCAAAGTCAAGAGAAGAACTTAATCAGTATTGCAGAAGAGGTGATTTGAGGAGGAGTACCGACGGGACCTATCCTAAAGCCTGTTACACTCTTGACATAAATTCACGAGAAGTTTTATGTAACTGGCTTAGAAGATTAAAATTTCCAGATGGTTTTGCCTCAAATATCGGTAGGTGTGTGGACATGCATAAGCTTAAGTTGTTCGGCATGAAGAGTCACGACTGCCATGTTTTCATGCAACGATTATTGCCTATAGCTTTTCATGAGTTGCTTCCGTAACATGTCTGGAAGGCATTGACGGAGCTCAGCTTGTTCTTCAAGGAGTTGTCTGTCGTAGTCGTACTTCTGCATCCATGGCAAGGCTTGAGGAGGAAATTCAATTATTTTATGCAATCTGGAGCGAATATTTCCTTCCAGTTTTTTTGACTCAATGGAGCATTTACCGGTTCACTTGCCATACAAAGCGAGCATAGCTGGTCCCGTGCAGTATCGCTGGATGTATCCTTTCGAGAGGTAAATATGTATATCGTTAAAACATGTTACATTTCAAATATTATTTCATTGCGAGAAAATTGGTTAATTTTTTGTCTCAACTTTACATATAGGTACCTTAAGAAGTTAAAAAATAATGTGCGTAATAAGGCAATGGTTGAAGGTTCTATATGTAATGCACACTTGGTCGAAGAAGTTTCAGGTTTTTCCTCGCATTACTTTGAGGTCACGTCCACACGAGGAGCCGAAATTTTGGTCGTAACGATGACGTATGTGTGGACGAAGGAGAACCTAATGATGGTAGAATATCAATTTTTAAAGGTATCGGCCGTTCATTTGGGGGGCAGAAGTCAAGAAATCTTAGTGATATGGAGTATAATGCAACACATTATTACATCCTAATGAACTGTAGAGAAGTTGATCCATATATTGAGTAAGTGTATACTTCAATGCTTAATTGAAACTTCTAATTTAAATTACAATATACCATAATATTTAATTGCTAATATAAGTTTTAATCATTATCATCCCATAAGGATGTATTGTGATAGACAACGACAGATGAATCCCGACATCAATCAAGTTGCAATTCAGCAGAAGTTAGAAACGGAGTTCACTTACTGGTTTTATGAATTTGTGAGTAGTATCACTCAATCAATTTCAATCATGGCTTTTATTTTTTGAATTGGTTGTGAATAGCTTATTAATTTATAGGTGAACGGTCCATGGTCCACAACCGACAATATTTTTATTAAATGTTTATCGCAATGGCCATTGAAGACCGTAACAACCTCTACTGGCTATTTTGTTAATGGGTACAAATTTTAGATTGAACGATTAGCAGCTTCAAGATGCACGCAGAATTGGGGCGTGTGTGTTAAAGGAGAAAGTGTTGGAGCAAATATGCAGGATTATTATGGAAAGTTAGTAGAGGTGGTTGAAGTTGAATATCCCGGTTGGCCTATGAAACGAACCGTAATGTTTCATTGCGATTGGTTTGATCCGACAGTTCCTGTGGGCAAAAGGGTTCATAACGACTACAATTTAGTTGAAGTGAACCATCGACGAAGATTGCAAAAATATGAACCATTCATCCTTGCATCCCAAGCTCAGCAAGTGTTTTACTACGGATATCCAAGTTTATGCAATGACAAGCGAGATTGGTGGGCTGTTTCTAAAATCGTCCCACGTTCAACAATCGTATTTGACGAGAGTTCATCAAGTCAATCAGCCGAGTGCCCTGCATTTCAAGAGGATGAGATGGAAATGCATGCAATTGAGGATGACACAAAGGCTCCTGAAACATCACTTAGAGATCCAAATGGTGATGTCCAAGAAATAGTGGATGCAAATGTTCAGTTTCCTTCCGATGATAATGAAACTGAATCGCAGTCCGATACGGCATCGGATGTTGAACCAAGATTTCACGAAACAAATGAAACCAACTAAACATAAAGGTTTTTTAAAATTCAATTTATTTTTATAAATGTTATATTTTTACATATTCAATCATCAATCATAATTACATTCATGAATCTTTAGTATTTTCAGTATGATGGGCCAAGGTAGATCTACCGACGACGGATGGAGTGAGCAGGGACGTAGCCCTGCCGCATCAGATCACATGAGCTTTGAAGATTGAGAGTTTCAATCTCCACACATCGCACAGCCTCCGATCTCTCCAGCAGTCGGCGGTGATCTTACATTGGTATTATCATCTAGCCGATCGGCACAGACCTCCGAGAGTTCTTCCACGTCGGCCGCACCGTACTTCGACTGGATGCTCATGGGCTATAAGTATATACTAATTAAAAATATATGTTTATATTTTTAAGTCAATTACTTATAAACATACATTTTTTTAATAGATTTATTGAGCAGCATCATGTATCGAGCCACATCAGCTCCATATTTTAGAGGCACGCGGATCCCAATGGCTATGATTGGCGCCATGTATCTGCAGCCACGAGTGAGTTTTAGTTTTTAGAGTTTCATGTAAACTTATTAATACAATTTATCACTGATATAAAATTTCTTAATCTTAATAAATTCTGAAACTAACTGTTTATTTTAATGCAAAAAAGTTTACGTGGGATCCTGCCAGCCATGATGCCTTAGGGCAGCATGGGAAGCTCTTACGGGACGCCGATACTCCGACATGCTTCATCATTGGAGGTCATCGGGTCACCGTCTTGCATGTGCCAGAGGGTATTTGGTACGAGTGGCAGCAGGTCTGGCAGTCTGATGGCTGGCGCAAGAGGTCCGCATCAGCCAGCATGAACCGCCGATCCGAGAGGGGCGGTCCTGGCACGAGTCTCTCCCGCCACACTTCGGGCTCCATTTCGATTCAGGAGCATAGACACCATATGGTAAGAAAACATAAATAATTTAATTACTAATTTAGTTATTCACAAATACTTACATTAATATCAATTTTTTTGTTGTTATAGTCTGAGCAGGAGGGCGGAGATCCTGGTAAGTTTCATCTATTCGGGGTGACACATACCAGGAGGGACGGTTCCTGGGTCGATACATGATCACGGGAGGTTGCGGTAAGAAATTAGCTTTTGTTGTATCTGTTTAATTTTTAAAATTTTATTTAAAGAAATTTATTGATTCATTTATTGTTGATTTTATAATTCAAATACACGAGTCGAGGAGCTTCACTCCCAAGCATCGCAGGTCGACTCCACTGATGGAGGGACGCCCGTCGAACTCTCAGCAGAGGAGAGTCGACGTGTGTTTTTGGAGGCTGTTGGTGTCCAGCCGCGAGTCCGCAGGGTCTATGGTCTGGGCACTAGAGCTTCTGCATATTTTTCCATCATGCCTCCAGCTCGTGATATTCTGGCGATATTCCTGCCGAGCGTTTAGACGACATTCGGAGATCTATCACGGAGGAGGTTCGTCAGGAGGTTCGACAGGACGTTCGGCAGGAGGTTCGGCAGGAGGTTGAGCACGAGTTTGAGCAGCGTACGGGAGGCCTTCAGCAGGAGCTTGCAGACGTGCGAGAGCAGATGCGTCAGTTGCAGGATATGGTTAGCCGCATATCGCAGGGTTTCCAGCCTCCACGTGATCTCGTGCGGATTCTTGATGTATTTTTTCTTTACTTTTTATATTTTGTACATGAAAACTTCAAAATTTTAATATATTAATTATTTTTAAAAATTGAATGATGAATGTTTGGATCAATATGAGTGATGAATGTTTCAATCAATATTTAAATGTAATGAAATTATATTAACCATTTTAATTTTTAATATTTTATTTTTTAAAAAAAATTAATTAGTGACGCATTAGCGATTGAAATTGCATCGCTAATATTTCCAACATATTATTATTAATATTGCGACGCAATGACCTGGCGTCGCAATATTTTAAAAAAATTAATTAGCGATGCATTAGTGACTCAAATTACGTTGCTAATATATCTAAAATATTATTATTAAATATTGCGACGCAACTAAATGCGTCGCAATATTGCGACGCAACTAAATGCGTCGCAATATTGCGATGCAATTGAATGCATCGTAATATTTAATAATAATATTTAAAAATATTAGCGATGCAATTTCAGTCGCTAATGCGTCGCTAATTATTTTTTTTTAAAAAATAAATTAATTAATTAGTAACTCAATTGCGACGAGGTTTTTCATCGCAAATATTTTTAAAAAATTAATTTTAAAATTAGCGACGCATTTAGGATACGTCACAATATTACGACGCATTTGGTGCGTCGTAGAGAGTCGCTGTTAAGCGATGCAATTGCGACAAAGTGAGATTGCGACGATCATCGTAGCGACGCCGTCATTGCATCGCTAATGCATCGCAAATGCATGTTTAGCGACGCATTAACGACGCATTTGGGCGTCGCTATATTTTAATTCTCTTGTAGTGATGGTTCATACGATCCTTTCATGATCCTAAATCGTAGAAAGATTTTCTTCACCATAAATGTGGGGATCAAATTCTGCCAATTTAGTTATGACCATTTAGGCCTGATAAATTCTATCAATTCTGTTACGGCTGCCCAAGTCTAAGGACATGCGCTCTAACATTTTATTGAGCTCCACGAACTCTCATAAATTGGTAAGAGGGACCTTCAACCAGATAATTGATACTTATATGCTCATACGGAGAGAGACTTCTCTCAAATACTCGAGCTTTCCTTGAAGCTTAGGATTGTTGCTTAGAACACTAACTTAAGTATCGGAATGTATATCGGTCAAAATCTTCAGCCCAGAAACTTTCTGCAGATTTTTAACCGAGAGAAGCTGATCAAAAAATCTTTGATCTGCTAGAAAAAAAGATCGAAAGCCAGCCGACGATCGAGAAGATATCTCTGTGGCAGCAGTGAAATTTCTTTTCTTGCAAGCTTGGTCATTGAAGGACCCGGCAGAATCTCTTTTAATACCTACCAGAAATAAAATAGTGAAGGAGGTATTTAAGGAAAAGAATTATTTAATTGGTAAAAAAATTTAATGTGAAATGAAAGAGCAAAAAGGCAAAAGCTTTGGATTGAAAGATAAATAACTTTTAATTGTTCTAAATATTAGAGCCACGATCATCATGATCTTAAATAAATCAAACGGAGAAGTAAAGGGTGATGGAAAAGACTTTGGTTTAGGAGAGTAATGATGGATGATGGAAAGCCATCAGTCTCGCAATAGGACACTAACGGCATCAGAATGTAGAGAGATAGAGATGATGAAAAGCCATCGTTTAGAGATCGAGATAGAGCTCCAAGAGTTGTAGCAATGAAGAATTTTAAACAATATGAATGAAGTAGAGGAGGATTTAGAAGTAGAAAATTTTAGTATTTCTTTTTTTCTAAATATGATGATAAGTTGTAATTAAAAGTTAGTTTCATGCTAATCTACAACTAGAAGTTACACATTTCTTCCTTCAATTGCAGTTTTATAACTCCTAAATTTTATAAAAAGAAAAAAAAATAGAGGAATCAGGTGACAGGTATCATACATAATGCTTCATAAAAATATTATCTGCTGCATGGTTCATGTGGCAACCATGCACTCCTCCATTTCGCTATAGATCTCATCACGACGATCGCCATCCAAGAGAGAGCGGCTCTTTTTGCAAGTTAGTTAAGTCAACGGGCAAACAAGGCATGACAAGTGCCAACCAATTCAAATTTCAACTCAAATACATCGTGCTAAATGATTGCATCGAAATTTTCTATACGTAGTGATGACACCCAATCACTGATCCTACACGTCGAGAACTAATAGATTCTCCAGGCTCCGCTTCACCAGGTTACCTGCAAGGAAGTCCTAGGACCAGAGAGGATTCTCCGGTGGGACCCTCCGACGCCCAAGTTAGCAATTGAGGTCACAGCCGAAGAGGAGCTCGAATGAGCTCCTTTTAGGTGAAAGGGTGCTCCAGAGAAGAAAGGATTTCTCTCTGGATCTCAAGATAACGATTTTTCGGGGATTATCGTGCATACCGGTTTACTGAGTGGATTCACCTTTTTATAGGGGTTGACCCTGGCATGGTCACGTGGATTCCGTGAGGAGGGAATGTCTGCGGAGTTCTTGGGAGTTGTGTGAATCTGCGCTGGTTGGTGGGTCATGTCTCATCGGAAAGGGAGAAAGTGGCGGTTGGTGGGCTAAGTCCCATCAGCCAGTGGGGCTGTTGGGTAGTTGGGTCCAGTCCCATCAACGGCATGGCCTATGGGTAGTTGGATCTGGCATTGTCAGGGGCGCGGGTCAGAGAGGTAGCGTCCCGAGCTACCAGGGCCGTACTGGGGCAGATTTGGAGGAAACCGAGAGTCTTGACTCCCTCGGGGGAGCCGAAGCTTATCTGGGTCGGCCAAAGGTGGCCGGGGATGGCCTTGCCGACTAGGACATGCCGGGGCGGGGCCGACTCGGCGATCTTGGAGATGCCAGGGGCCGAGAAGGGCCGACCAGGGAGGGTCAGGGCCGACTCGGCAAGCTTGGAGGTGCCGGGGCCGACCGACCAGGAAGGGTCGGGGCCGACTCGGCGAGCTTGGAAACACCGGGGCCGAGAGGGGCCGACCAGGAAGGGTCGGGGCCGACTCAGCGGGCTTGGAGGTGCCGGGGCCGAGAGGGGAACCAGGAAGGGTCGGAGCCGACTCGGCAGGCTTGGAGGTGCCGGGGCCGAGAGGGGCTGACCAGGAAGGGTCGGGGCTGACTCGGCGGGCTTGGAGGTGCCGGCGCCGAGAGGGGCCGACTAGGAAGGGTCGGGGCCGACTCGGCGGGCTTGGAGGGCCAAGGCCAAGAGGGGCCGACCAGGAAGGGTCGGGGCCGACTCGGCGGGCTTGGAGGTGCCGGCGCTGAGAGGGGCTGACCAGGAAGGGTCGGGGCTGACTCGGCGGGCTTGGAGGCGCCGGGGCCGAGAAGGGCCGACCAGGAAGTGTCGGGGCTGACTCTGTGGGCTTGGAGGTGCCGGAGCCGAGAGGGGCCGATCAGGAAGGGTCGGGGCCGACTCGGCGGGCTTGGAGGCGCCGGGACCGAGAGGGGCCGACCAGGAAGGGTCGAGGCCAACTCGGCGAGCTTGGAGATGCCGGGGCCGAGAGGGGCCAACCAGGAAGGGTCGGGGGCGACTCGGCAGGCTTGGAGACGCCGGGGCCGAGAGGGGCCGACCAGAAAGGGTCGGGGCAGACTCGGCGGGCTTGGAGGTGCCAGGGCTGAGAGGGGCCGACCAGGAAGGGTCGGGGCCGACTCGGCGGGCTTGGAGGCACCGGGGCCGAGAGGGGCCGACCAGGAAGTGTCGGGCCAACTCGGCGGGCTTGGAGGTGCCAGGGCAGAGAGGGGCCGACCAGGAAGTATCGGGGCCAACTCGGGGGCTTGGAGGTGCCAGGGCAGAGAGGGCCGACCAGGAAGGGTCGGGGCCGACTCGGCAGGCTTGGAGACGTCGGGGCCGAGAGGGGCCGACCAGGAAGGGTTGGGGCCGACTCGGCTGGCTTGGAGATGTTGGGGCGCACCCATGCTTTGATTTTGCCGAAATTACCCTCAGGGCTACATTAGCCACATCAGATGCCCCCTCGCCCCTGAGTGCTAAGGGCCATGCGTCTGCAATCCTTTGGGCGAAAGGGGTGCAAAAATTCAAAAAGAATGATTGCCTCCTTTAGTGCACTTTAAATGGGCTGATGTGCTGGCGCTTTGTTTCGAGGCAGTGTCTCTTCAAAGGTCTCCCGTAATCATGCGTTAGGTGGTGATGACGTTGGCGTCGGACGCTCCGAAGAAGGAGCCTGTTGGGTGATGGGAAAAAGGCAAGGGCATCATTGCTACTCTGTTTTTCCATTGCCCATGATTGGCAGGGGATCACATCTTCTGGAATGGATTGAGGCGGCACGCCTCAGGCGCAGGCAAGATTTTTGGCCGGCAGTCCGCGATGCAATGGGCGCGCGCCAGATGGCGGGATCTGGGGCGGCGTTAGCTGGAGATGGAGGGCTATAAAAACCTCCCAATGACCTGTAGAAACCTTTACGCTGCCATTGCTTTCTTCTTCTACTTTCTTCTTCTTTGAGTTCTTTTGCCACCTGAGTCTTTCCAACTCCCAGGTTAGTTTCGTCCCCCTTTTTTACCTATGGACCGTCGTGCCATTAGGGAGGGCAAGAGACCCGTAGAGGAGTCTTCCCAGTCTAGCAGTGAGGACCAGGCCCCCATAGCTAGGAGTCGAATGCCTCAGTCGGTGGGCGGTGTAGTCATCCGTGGTGAATCGGTGGTAGCAGGACCCCCGATCACCTCCGGTCCTCCTATTAGGGCAGTTCCCTTGTCCTCTCGCCGTCCGGCGCTTCCTCCGGCGGTGAGTTCCGATCCAGCGGGTCTAGCCGGGGTGGCTTCCACCATGACCTCTAAGGACATAGAGACCCTTAGGGCTAAATACAATGTCCCTGACTTCATTGACCTGCCCGAGGATAGGGTAACCTCTGACCATCCGGGCCGGGTTCGCTCTGTACGAGGAGTTCTTCTGGTGTGGGCTGCCTTCCTTTCCATCCTTTTTTCCTTAACCTCTTAGATAGGTATAGGTTAGTGCCGGCACAGTTGACTCCGAACTCGATTCGGATCATTTGCGCCTTTGTAATCCTCTGCCACTTCGAGGGGGCCCGTCCAGGGCTGTCCCTATTCTGAGCTTTCTATAAGCTCCGCCGCCAAGGTAAGTGTGCCTGGTGGGCATTTACTGCCAGGCCGGGTAGAGCCTTCCCATTGGGTCTTCCATCCAAAATTAGGGAGTGGATACCTAGATTTCTCTTTGCCCACGTCGAGGGGTTAGGGCCGACTGGAGGGAGCCCGAGACTAGCTCCAACGAAGATTCCACCGTACGGGATAGGGATAGGGAGTTATTCACCCGACTGTCCAACTATCAAATCCCCAATTACAAGGAACTCCTGTTCGAGGAGAACCTGGTAGAAGCCGAGTTAGCCCCGTCGACCGGTGAGCTTGGCGCCTGAATTCTTCTGTCCGTCCTTCGATTTATTGTATGCCGCTACTGATGCTCGTTACTCTTTTGTGCAGCAATGAGGGTTTCCACCAGCGATTTTGAGGCCGTCCTGAGGCAAAAAAGGTGGGCGACTGGAGAGTCATCCCGATCGGCAAAGAAACCTCGAGAAAGGGAGCCGGCAAGGCCGGCCGCAGCCCCCACAGCCCCGACACCCGCGGGGGAGCCGGCTGAAAAGAAGCCGGTTGTAAGGGCGGCCTGGAAGCCTGCGAGGGCCGAGACCGAAGAAAGGGAGATCCCAGCCACCACCGAGGCAATGGTGGTTGTTTTGGATGGAGAGGAGGAAGCTCCCGCCGCCGCCGATGTGCCTGAGGTGGGGCGGGTCACTGTTGCTGTTGGCCCTCCGGCCGCTGCCGAGCCGGAAAGTGCTCCCCCAACCGCCAGTGAGGGGGAGCGCGTCACCAAGGAGGCCCAAAGCGGGGCAGAGGCGATCGAGAAGCAAAGGGGTGAGTCGGGGAGCTCATCCGCCAATCGGTCCGGTGCCCGGCCCGCCCTCAGGCTGAAGGCCGCAGGTGGACAGACGAGGCTAGTCCCCCTGGTCAGTTCAGTGGCGGACGCGCGCAGGCCTACCGCCTCCTGTCAGGGGTCCGAACCACCGAGCTCGAAGAGGAGATGCGGGGGATGAGTCACTCTGCGCTCCTGGACATGGTAATGGTTTCTGTTGTCAGGTAAATTTTGAGCACTTGTTACTTTCCCATATTTCTTCTTCTTCTTGTGGCTGACATGCTTCTTCTGCTCCAGTTGGTCATTGGAGCGTTGGGCCTTCGCGAGGCGCTAGCCCACTCTTCCACCACAATCACCAAGGCCCTGGCGCGGGCCGACAGGTATAGGAAGGAGAGCATGGCGCATGCTGAAAGCCTTGCTCGCCTGCACAAGGAAACCTCGGCCTGCGAGGAGAGTTGGGCCGGTCGCATGAGGGAGATGGAGAGCCGGGTCGAAGCCAAGAGCGGCCGGGCCTCCGCGGCCGAGGCCAAGATGGAGTTGGCCTTAGAGAGATTGAGGGCCGGCGCGGTGCAAAATGAAGAGTTGACTCAGCGGCTCCAACGCGCTGAGGAGGAGACTCGGATCACGGGGAGAGAGTGGCTGCCGTGGAGAAGGCGGCGACGGAGGCTGCGGAGAGAGCGGCCGTGGCGGAGAAGGCGGCGACGGAGGCAGGCCTGGAGAAGGCCACGGCAGTGGCCTGCGCTGACGAGGCCAGCGCCCACGCCGCAGAGGCCGAGAGCAAGGCCTGGGAGGCCGAGGCCAGGGCGCAGCGTGCCAAAGCCGAGGCGGGGTAGGCCATCTCCAACTATAGGGCCTCGCCGGAGTTCAAGCAAGAAGTCGTCGAGGCCAGCCTTGACGCCTATATCAGGGCTTCGAGATCTGCAAGGATAGAGTTTCCGCGGCCCTCAAGATCGACATAGCTGAACTCGAAGATATCCGGCAAGGGGATTCTGACGAGGAGCTTGCGGAGAAAAGGGACGAAGGGCAACCCGGCCCCGGCGGGCCTTGAGTTATTTTTCTTTTACTTTATTGTATGTAATCGGCCTCAGGCCCAATTTTGTACTCTTCTTCAATGGTCAATGAAAAAGACTTTAACTTCTTTGTGTTTCGATCCATCCCGTCTTCCTTCTTCTGAGAAAACGCCTTACTGTGCCTTACTCCTCGTGGCAAAACCGTATACGCTGATGACGTTGAAGCCGAATATAGTGTCTTCTAAGATGTTCCATGATTTTGAACTTAGCCAATATTCGAACGCATCTCTAGGATGTAGGCCGGCCATATGAACAGTCACTTAAGATGTTTCGTGCTGTCGCAGGCTGTTCGCAAGATGGTTTGCTTACGCATGAGTCCCCAAAGGCTTGGAAAGATCTCCGGGCGGCTTGATGCCAAGCCTAACTTTGGAGGCGTCTAGATTGACCAGAGATGGTTGAGGTTGATTCTGCCATCGTGAGGGGTTTGCATGTTGCCTGAGGGGTAGCTCGGCCGGGTATGGAGCTGCTAGGGTCTTAGCTGACTCGGGGGCACCGCCGTGCCGGGGCCGAGTAGTGTCCCGTTAGCTGCGATGCCGGCGAGCTCCTTTTGAACCACTTCAAGGGTTTATGTGCTACTGAAGGGCGACTCGACGGGTATGGAGCTGCTAGGGTTTTAACCGACTCGGGGGCACCGCCGTTCCATGGCCAAGTAGTGTCCCGTTAGCCGCAATGCCGGCGAGCTCCTTTTGAACCACTTCAGGGGTTTATGTGCCGCTGAAGGGCAACTCAACCGGGTACAAAGCTGCTAGGGTCTTAACTGACTCGGGGGCACCGCCGTGCCGGGGCCGAGTGGTGTCCCGTTAGCCGCGATGCCGGCGAGCTCCTTTTGAACCACTTCAGGGGTTTATGTGCTGCCTGAAGGGCAACTTGACCGGGTACGGAGCTGCTAGGGTCTGAACCGACTCGGGGGCACCACTGTGCTGGGGCCGAGTAGTGTCCCGTTAGCCGTGATGCTGGTGAGCTCCTTTTAAACCACTTCAGGGGTTTGTGTGCCGCATGAAGGGTGACTCAACCGGGTATGGAGCTGCTAGGGTCTTAACCGACTCGGGGGCACCACCGTGCCGGGGCCGAGTGGTGTCCCGTTAGCCGCAATGCCGGCGAGCTCCTTTTGAACCACTTCAGGAGTTTGTGTACCGCCTGAAGGGCGACTCGATCAGGTACGAGCTGCTAGGGTCTTAATCGACTGGGGGCACCACCGTGCGGGGCCAGTGGTGTCCCATTAGTCGCGATGCCAGTGAGCTCCTTTTGAGAGATTTGGTCCTTGGAGGCAAGGGAGAGTAGGCTGTTACATCAGAAGGGACCCCCCTTTATTGCTCATGCCCTGGGGGAATACATTATTGGTAATATTGGCGAAGGTTATCGGCATTCCAGGTGCGTGGAATGGGTTGTCCATCGAGCTGCTCTAATTTGTATGCCCCCAGTGGAGTGCCTCAGCGACGCGATAAGGGCCCTCCTAGTTGGGGGATAGCTTGCCTCCCTCAGTAGGCTTTGAAACCTCAGCTTTTCTCAAAACCAAATCTCCGCGGCGGAAAACCTTAAGGCGAACTCGAGCATTGTAGTACCTGGCCGCTCGCTGACGGAAAGTCGCCATGCATAGCCTCGCCCGATCATGCGCCTCGTTGATGAAGTCCAAATTAGCCCGAATCTATGCGGAGTTGCTTTCTTCACTGAAGGACTCCACGCGTGGACTGGGTAGTCCGATCTGGCAGGAATGACGGCCTCAGATCTGAAGGCGAGACTGAAGGGAGTCTCACCCGTCGGGGCTCTGGGGGTCGTGTGATAGGCCCATATCATGTTGGGGAGCTCCTCCACCCAACGACCTTTGGACCCGTCCAACCTGGTTCTGAGTCCTCTAAGGATGGTGCAGTTCATAACCTCAGCCTCTCCGTTGGCTTGGGGGTGGCCAACGGAGGTAAATCGGTGATGAATGCCTAGCTCGTCGCAGAAGACTTTGAATGCTTCGTTGTTGAATTGGCGGCCGTTGTCCATGACAAGGGTGTGAGGCAGGCCAAAGCGGCATATGATTGACTTCCAAATGAAATCTTTGACTTTGCCTTCAGTGATCTTGGCTAACGCTTCGACCTCGACCCATTTGATGAAGTAATCAATGGCGACTAGCAAGAACTTCCGTTGCCCAGAAGCTGGGGGAATGGCCCGAGAATGTCCATTCCCCACTGAGCGAAGGGCCATGGAGCCGAGAGCAGGTTCATCGGGTAGATGGTTGATATTGGATGTGTGCATGGCGCTGGCAACCATCGCATTTCTGAACTAATTTAGCCGCATCCTCCCTCATAGTGGGCCAAAAGTATCCCTGACAGAGGGCCTTTTGGGCTAAGGATCTGCCCCCAGATGATTTCCACAGATGCCCTCGTGGATTTCTCTAAGGATGTAGTCGTCGATGGGTCCCACGTACTTGAGCAGGGGATAGGAGAATGACCTTCTGTATAGACGCCCATCGAGGAGAATGAATTTGGAGGCTTTCCACTTGAGCAACCTGGCTTCGTTGCGGTCATCAGGGAGTGTACCATCAGTGAGATATCGAATGTAGGCATCCATCCATGTGGGCTCCTGGGTGAGCGGGAGGATTTCCTCGCTATCCTCTATACTGGGTCTTTCCAAATATTCAATGTAAGCATCCCTTGCCATACCACCGGCAGAGGTGGCTAGATGAGAGAGGATGTTGGCCTTGGCATTTTCACTTGCAAATATAACTGATATTGAAGTAAGCCAGCGAGGAGGTCAAGAGCCGAACCTTGCCCAAGTATTGAGTCATAGCGGGGTCACGCGCCTCGTACTCCCCATTGATTTGCCCAGAGATGAGTTGCGAGTCCGTGAAAGCTCTGAGACTCTATTCCGAACTCCTGGGCTAGCCTTAGCCCGGCCAGCAGGGCCTCGTACTCAGCTTGATTGTTGGTGGCTTTGAATAGAAACCGTAGGGCGCATTCTGCTCTCTCTCCGCCTAGTCCGGCGAGAATGAGGCCAGCACCACTTCCTTGAGAGTTCGATGCGCCATCCACATGAAGGATCCAAGTTTCCCCATCTTCGCCTGGCTCAGGCTCGCAATGTTCCTTGGCAACCTCTTTAGCCATCTCCTCTGCCCAGGTGCATTCAACTAGGAAGTCGGCCAGAACTTGAGACTTCGGAGCCGGTCGAGCCTGGAAAGAGAGGTCAAATTCTCCAGCTTGATGGCCCACTTGGCGAGTCGGCCTGAGGTATCCGGATGAGCCAGGATGGCTCGCAGGGGTTGATCCGTGAGCACTACAATAGGATGGGCTTGAAAATATGGGCGGAGACGCCGAGAGGAGACTATCAGGGCGAAGATGACCTTTTCCGCCTTGGAGTATCTAACCTCTGCATCATGGAGGACCTTACTCATATAGTAGACAGGCCTTTGGATTCCATCAGTGTCGAGACGCACCAAAACTGAACTAACGGCTTCCGAAGAAGCAGCTAAGTAGAGAAAAATGCTTTCTTCGTCTCTTGGCTTGGATAGGAGCGGAGGGGAGGACAGAAACGCCTTCAACCCGTCGAAGGCCCTCTGGCAATCGTTAGTCCACTCGAAGCTATTCATCTTCTGTAAGGCTTTGAAGAAGGGTAAGCATCTCTTGGCTGATTTGGAGAGGAAACACTTAGAGCTGCTATCCTCCCAGTTAATCACTGCACTTCCTTCTTGCTGGACGGTGGCCTCATGTCAAGTATAGCACTGATCTTCTCTGGGTTCGCCTCGATCCCCCGCTGGGTCACCATGAAGCTCAGGAACTTGCTTGTCGTGACCCCAAAAGCATATTTCTTGGGGTTCAGCTTAACTTGAAAACGACGAAGGTTGTTGAAGGTCTCCTCTAAATCGAAGACATGGTCAGAGGCGCGGGTGCTCTTTGTCAGCATGTCTACGTAGACTTCCATATTCCGGCCTAGCTGGTCCTGGAACACTCTGTTCATCAACCTTTGGTAAGTTGCCCCCGCGTTCTTGAGGCCAAAAGGCATCACTTTGTAGCAATAAATACCCTTTTCGTCATGAAGGAGGTGTTCTCTTCGTCGCTGGGGTCCATCCTTATCTGATTGTATCCTGAGAAAGCGTCCATGAAGCTGAGGAGTTCATGTCCGGAGGTGGAATCTACCAGCTGATCAATCCTTGGCAGGGGAAAGTTGTCTTTTGGACACGCTTTGTTGAGTCGGTGAAGTCTATGCAAATCCTCCAGCTCCCATTTGCCTTACGCACCATGACCACATTGGCCAACCAACTGGGGTAGTGTGCCTCCCGGATGTGGCCGGCACTGAGTAGCTTGTTGACTTCCTCGTCAATAGCCTTTTGTCGATCAGCAAAGCTTCTCTTCTTCTGGCGAATTGGACGGTGTCGCGGGTCAATGTTGAGCTTGTGGGTGATCACTTCTGGAGGGATGCCGAGCATATCAGATGCTGACCAGGCGAATACGTCTGAATTAGCCCAAAAAAGGCTAAGAGATGCTCCCGGTCCTCTGGAGGGAGGAGTCCGCCGACACGGATGGTTCTTGCCAGGTCATCTCCAAGAGGGAAGGTCAAAGATGTTCAGCTGGCTCTCCTCCCTTGTTAGAGTCTCTAGGGTCGGATGCTTCAAAGGTTGGTTTAGCTTCCAGAGGACTTGATGCCGCGTGATAACAGGGCAGGACTGGGCTGACCTCACCGCACATCTCCCCGACTCCTCCGCCTGTGGGGAATTGCACTAACAGACGCTGGGTGGAAATAACTACGTCCAAAAGGTTCAAACCTGGATGCCCCAGAATGGCGTTATACGCCAAGGGAACCCTCACAACCAGGAATTTCATTATTACTGTGCTTTGGCATGGTGGCGTTCTGGCTGTCACAGGCAAAGGTATTTCGCCTTTAACCCTCACAGAGTCCCCAGTAAAACCAACCACAGGGGTCGCCACAGGCTGAAGGGAGTCCAAAGATAATCCCATCCGAACAAAAGCGTCGTAGGTAAGGATGTCAGCTGAGCTGCCACTATCAACTAATATCCTCTTTACAGGGTACTTGGCGATCATCATAGAGACGACGATGCCTTCATTGTTTACATTATCTATGACAGCAGATCCTCCCCCAGGAATTACATTACTCGATGCCTCCTCCACCCTCGGCCGCTTAGGTGCGGAGGTTGATCCCCAAGATACCATTCCGACCGTCCGCTGCGTGGGGGCGTTGTCGACCGGGGCCTAAACAGGCGGAGGCCCCATGAGGGTCGGCAGCGGCTGCTGTGCCTTCTGCACATATTTGCCGAGGTAACCTGTTGAATGAGCTCCTCGATGGCCGCTTCAAGCTATAGCAGCTGTCAGTGTTATGGCCATAGTCCTGGTGGAATCGGTAGTAGCGGCTTTTGTCGCGGGGAGGATCTTTCTTCATGGGAGGAGGGCACTGGAGGTAAGGCTCGCCCTCGATCTCCATCAAGATGTGAGATCGAGGGGCAAGGAGAGGTGTGAGCTTACTCTCATCGAGGACAGGGCTTCTACGCCTGTTGTCGAGTCGACGAGGTGGGTCGGCTCATCGGTGTCGAGGAGGTCCGCTTGGTTCAGGGCGAGCAGGCTTGTGGTTGGAGCTCCTTAAAGATTCTCGGCGGGTGAAGTCGGCTTTATCCGCATGGATATACTTTTAAGCCCGGAGGAAGAGGTCGGAATAAGAGCCCGGGGGCTTCTTATCTAAAGAAAAGGTGAAGCGAGATGGGAGGAGTCCTCGCTTCAACGCCAGCGTCGCAACCACGTCATCGAGATGGTAGACCTCGAGGGCGGCAGCTTTGAACCGGGACACGAAGTCCCGCAGCGACTCTCCCTCCTTCTGACGTATGGAGAAGAGGTGTCCGCCACCCTTGGGATTCGTCGGCAGGCATCGAAAAATGTCAGAAAAGCCTTCTCTAGCTCTCGGAAGGAGTCGATGCTGTGAGGGGCAAGCGCGAGTGCCATGCGCGAGCGGCCTTCCACAGAGTAGCGGGAAAGGCCTTGCAGAGAAGGGCGTTGAAGCGCCTTGAACCTGCATCATTGCTTTATAACTCTCGAGATAGTCAAGAGGATCTATCGTACCATTGTACGGGTCCACTGGGGGAACCAAACCTGAGGGGACAGGCTCCTCCAATATCCGGCGGGTGTAAGGAGGTCGGGTGTCGAACTCTTCCTCCGGCTGATGGTTGATTTTTCTGGCGAGCTCATCCAGCCATCGGTTGTACTCTTTCAGGCGCTCTTCCGCCTATCGGTTGATTGTTGGGGCCCTCCGAGATGGCTCAGAGGAGGAAGAAGAAGTTGAAGAAGACAGAGAGGGAGACGGAAGTCGGGGCTTCCACCTTGGCTCCTCTTGATGATGTAGCCCGAAGGGATTTTGCTGGGGCCATGATCAGGGGACCGCGGCCGCTTGGAGGGCTCATGGCAGGATTTCCTTGGGGAAGCTGGGCGACGACCGGCCTCCCGCCGACCGGTCTCCCGCCGACCGACTTCCCGTCGGCCGGCCTCCCGCCGACCGACCTCCTACCTTGGAGAACCTCCCCTCGCCGACTGCTGACTGGCGGGGGAGCGGTTTGGTGCTGGGTGGCCACGGACTGCTGCTGCTGGAGCCCGTGGACCATAGCAGTGAGAGTTTGGACTTGTTGGGAGAGGGTCGCCAATTGCTCCGCCGTTTGGGCGGCGGCGTTTGGTGGTGGGCAGGCGACTGGAGGATCGGCAATAGGAGGGTTAGCCTCTTGCTGCCTAACCGGCGGGGGAAGCCCCGCTGGATAGCTGATGGAAGCGTCCTGAGCTCGTGTCACCACCATAACTCCAAAGAGAGAAAGAGAGGGGGGAGTAGAGTTTGGCCAGATGTAGCACAGGGAAGCCCTGGGATACTTGTTATGTTCTACACCAACTTTTGCCCCCTACCTGGTGCGCCAATCTGATGACGCCCAATCACTGATCCTGCACATTGGGAACGGATGGATTCTCCAGGCTCGCTTCACCAGGTTACCTGCAAGGAAGTCCCAGGACCGGAGAGGATTCTTCGGTGGGACCCTCTGACGCCCAAGTTAGCAATTGAGGTCACAGCCGAAGAGGAGCTTGAATGATCTCCTTTTAGGTGAAAGGGTGCTCTAGAGAAGAAAGGATTTCTCTCTGGATCTCAAGATAGCGATTTTTTGGGGATTATTGCGCATACCTGTTTAATGAGTGGATTCACCTTTTTATAGGGGTTGACCCTGGCATGGTCACGTGGGATTCCGTGAGGAGGGAATGACCGCGGAGTTCTTGGGAGTTGTGTGAATCTGCGCTGGTTGGTGGGTCATGTCTCATCGGAAAGGGAGAAAGCGGCGGTTGGTGGGCTAAGTCCCATCAGCCAGCGGGGCTGTTGGATAGTTGGGTCCAGTCCCATCAGCGGCGTGGCCTATGGGTAGTTGGATCTGGCGTTGTCAGGCGGCGCGGGTCAGAGAGGTAGCGTCTCAAGCTACCAGGGCCATGCTGGGGCAGATTTGGAGGAAACCGAGAGTCTCGACTCCCTCGGGGGAGCCGAAGCTTATCTGGGTTGGCCAAAGGTGGTCGGGGACAGCCTTGCCGACTAGAACGTGCCGGGGCGGGGCCGACTCGGTGATCTTGGAGATGTCGGGGGCCGAGAAGGGCCGACCGGGGAGGGTTGGGGCCGACTCGGCGAGCTTGGAGGTACCGGGGCCGAGAGGGGCCGACCAGGAAGGGTCGGGGCTGACTCGGCGAGCTTGAAGATGCCAGGGCCGAGAGGGGCCGACCAGAAAGGGTCGGGGCCAACTCGGCGGGCTTAGAGGTGCCAGGGCCGAGAGGGGCCGACCAAGAAGGGTCGGGGCTGACTCGGCAAGATTGGAGATGCCGGTGCCGAGAGGGGCCGACCAGGAAGGGTCGGGGCCGACTCGGCGGCTTGGAGGTGCCGGGGCCGAGAGGGGCCGACTAGGAAGGGTCGGGCCGACTCGGCGGCTTGGAGGCGCCGGGGCCGAGAAGGGCTGACCAGGAAGTGTCGGGGCCGACTCGGTGGGCTTGGACGTGCTGGGGCCGAGAGGGACCGACTAGGAAGGGTCGGGGCCGACTCGGCAGGCTTGGAGGCACCGGAGCCGAGAGGGGCTGACCAGGAAGGGTCGGGGCCGACTCGGCGAGCTTGGAGATGCCGGAGCCGAGAGGGGCCGACCAGTGTGGGTCGGGGCTGACTCGGCGGGCTTGAAGACGCCGGGGCCAAGAGGGCCGACCAGGAAGGGTCGGGGCCGACTCGGCGGGCTTGGAGGCGCCGGGGCCGAGAGGGGCCGACCAGGAAGTGTCGGGGCCTACTCGGTGGGCTTGGAGGTGCTGGGGCCGAGAGGGGCCGACCAGGAAGGGTTGGGGCCGACTCGGCAGGCTTGGAGGCGTCGGGCCAGAAGGGCCAACCAGGAAGGGTCGGGCCGACTCGGTGGGCTTGGAGACGCCAGGGCCGAGAGAGGCCACCAGAAAGGTCGGGACCGACTCGGTGGGCTTGGAGACGTCAGGGCGCATCCATGCTTTGATTTTACGGAAATTACTCTCGGGGCTACATTAGCCACATCAATTCGTTGCCTTTGAAGTTTGAAGCCCTTCTTCCACCACTTTGAATACTTCTCAGTTTGTTGATTCTAAAGCGCTTCACTCCCCTTCTTATCTTCTACCTATTTGCTCAATTATGAGTGCGAACCACATGCAACTTTGGGTGAATGGAGTTTGCCTCTATTACTAGTTTGCAAGAAATAATGAAATCGGACCATTTAAGCTCAACCTTTATGCTGCTTGCTAAGCTCATTCATTATTTGATTGTATATCATAGACCATAGCCCGCAAGTTTAAATGAGTTCAATCAACTTCAAGGAATAAAAAAATAGATCAATTTGAACCCATCCTATTTACTAATTGGATCAGAAATCTAAATATTAATTCATCTATATATATTAGACGGGTTATACAATATAATTTGTGTAATTTATTTAATAATCAGATTATGTTCGAATTAACATAAATGCATGATTCATATAATTTATATAATTTGTATAACCGATTTTAAACCTATGTATACATGCATTATCTATTACATTCTTAATTTAATGGTTAAAGTTTTAAGTTATGAATTGTAATAATGTATTCATTTAGCATAATTTTAATTGTCCTAAGTTCATTTTCCATCCAACCATTGGGTCCATACGATAATAAATTTATAATTAATTAAGGAATGATATTAATTTGGCTAAATAGGTTTGGTGGTCAATTATACCTATGTTGATGGATTAGGTGATACAAATTGATATGTTTAATAATCTAATCAATTGCAAGCTGTCAGTTTTGAGTTAATAGATCAATTCAAGATTTAATTTGTTTATTAATCAAACCTAATGAATCAATCAGATTTTGATTCGAATTAATTTATGTTCAACCTAAATCTACTAGCTTTATGTTAGCTACGAGTGATTCTCACAAATTGTTTGTCTCCAAAATTATCACCCTTAAGGTCATTTGATGGTTTGGCCTTCTATTTTATAATATATTTTAGAGAAGAATGCAAACAAATCTGAGATACCTATATGAGTTGTTGATGCAAACATGGTTGCAATGAGATATATGGACAAGTTGGACGCATGAAAAGCAGTCAAACCGAAGCAAGGACGAAGAGAAGTTGTTTGAGAGCAAGGCTAGTTAATTTTCTAAATTATTTTATTTCCTATAGCTTTTTAGTTTTCTAAATTATTTTATTTCTATAGCTTTTAATTTCCTATATTATTTTATTTCCTATAACTTTTTAGTTTCCTAAATTATTTTATTTCCTATAGACTATAAATAGTTGTTTTAGGGTTTTTGAGATGAGGGAATCAATTTGATTAAAATGTTAAAAAATTTATCTAGAGAGAGGTTTTCTCTGAATCACTTGCGAGTGATTGTTTATCTTGGAGTTTAGTCATTGTTATTGAATTCTTGTTTATTCCAACGCTTTCGCACGGCGTCAAATTGGTATCAGAGCAAGGTGAGTTCCTGCAAGATGTCTTCTGGCAATGACATCGATGGCGGTCACACTCATGACGGAACCGGTTCTAAGAACGGAGTTAAATGTTATGGATCGAAGATTAAGGCGGGTAGAGAAGCTTGTCGAGACTTTGATCGAGCGATTTGATGCTATAAAGGTCGCTAATAATAGGGGTAGGATTGATGATGGAAGACGACCTAGGCCACGAGAAGATTATATATTCCAATCAATGAACCCATCCATGCAAATCGGAGGGTACAGATCTCTGATGTTGATTCAGAGGAAGAGGCTTTGGGGTTTGAGAGGAGGCAACCACCTATGAGGGTGGCTATGGCAGAGGAGAAACCGAAGGGAGTACCGCAATTATGATGATTATGATCACTCCGATGGAGGGGATTACCATCTAAAGGTAGATCTTCCCTATTTCAATGGTACGTTTAATATTGAAGAATTACTTGATTGGCTGGCGAAGGTGGAGAGGTTCTTGATGGTAATCTCAGAACGATTCTGAGATGTTTGCGGAAGCAAGATAAGGATCAAATCACATATCTTAGCGGAAACAAGATAAGGATCAAATCACATATCTTAAAAATTAAGTTAGCGCGATCTATACCCATATTAATTTAATAATAAGAACAATAAGGAGATTAATAAATTTACCTTTCGTTCTCCACCAACATTACCTTGGAATTACCAATCCTTTTTATCCCATGGGTCTTTCCAAACGTTCTTCAGATTATGATGAACATGAACGAATGGGCGTTCCTTTTGATTTGGGTTGAGATTACACAATTGAGTTTAATTTACTTTTTATTCTCAACTCATGAGATAAAGTGAAGTTGAAGAAGGAACTCTCTGTGGTTGATCATTGTTCTCCAATTTTCTTCTCTGTATCTCGTGAATCTTATATTCACAGAGAATAACAACTATCAACCTCTTTTATTAATTAATCAATTAATTAATATTTAAAGATCATTTCCAACTCTTGGAGTTAATTTAACGTATATCAATCCATCAATCCAACAACCAATTGTTCGTTAGATATATTTATCATGGGACGTTACGGAAGAGAGAAAGGCTCTATCTCGATCCCATATTTATTTCTTCAACAACTAAATAACTTCTAAAAAGACTTTTCTCGTGGAATATGCCTACAATGTGTTCCCTAGCACACCATTTAATAGAAATTAATCTAATTAATTTCTATATGAAAAATAATTTAGAATTCTCAATTTCAAATTAATAACTCAACCCAACATATCATAAAGTTCACATAATTTAATGGAGCCATCCAAAGGAATTATGGACATTATAATTCTAAGCTCCAATAATTTTAACATTCAATTAACATCTTAATTAAAATATCAAAATTATTAATTCCAAATTACTCTACTAAAAATTTGGAACTAAACTCTTAAAATTATAAAATTAATTATATTCAAAAGGATTTGAATCGTCCATTGATATAGTCACTACATATAAATCAATCATCCATAAACGGTTCATGATTAAAGCTAGGCATTTTTTGTTAACCTCTTTAATCACATCTTTATCCATAAGTACCATTGATTCTATAATGAATAATATATTTATGATCCAATCATAAATTGAGCGCTCTTATTATTCAAGTCCCGAATCAACACTTATGGGAACCGTCCATCTGACTTCTTTATGAAAGAATGGATTTCATCTTGTATATTAATACTCCCGACTACTTATGTTATTATATTTTCAATATATCAAGAATTTGACACTATATTTTTGTGTCATTACCTGTAAGTCAAAAATATAATACAATAAATAGGAGTATATTAATTACTCAGAATTAAGATCGATTCACATATGACCATTATTGATTAATTTTGAATTCTCTATTTTAACAATGAAATTTATTAGAGATTCATAATTAATCATGTTCCGGTCCTATATAATCAAATTATATAAAGTGCTTTCATTCCGATAATCTCATTATCAACAATCCAGATAAGATCATTTCATTCAGAATGTAATGAACCGCACTAGTAATTTTAAATTAAAGATCCCTATTGCAACTTTAATTTATAATTATGGACAAATTTAGATTATTCTACTTTAAATATTATTCTTGTATATAACACTTATATACAATATTTAAAGTCACATTTAAATAATTTAGAGATTTTTTAATTTATAAAGCATCATAACATGCATGCAAGTATAATATTAAAAAAAAATTAAATATTCAACAAAATAATAAATATCATTTGTTTATGGGCACATATCCCAACAATCTCCCACTTGCCTAAAGCAAATGCGACATGTCTCTAAGTCCCATCCCATCAAGATGTAGCTCAAAACCTCGAGCTAGTAATGTCTTACTAAACAAAGCAGCTATATTGTTCGCAGATGCGATCTTTTCAACTGAAACGTCTCCTCTACTAATAATCTCTCTCACAAGATGAAATTTTCTCTCTATATGCTTTTCTTTACGGCGGTTTCTGGGTTCCTTGGCATTAGCTACTGCTCCACTATTGTCACAGTAGAATCTAACTGGTTTATGCATATCTAGAACAACTTCTAGATCTGTCAAGAATTTTTAAAGCTAGACTGCCTCCTTAGCTGCTTCACAAGCTGCTACATATTCAGCTTCCATGGTTGAGTTAGCAATGCAAGTTTGCTTGACGCTTCTCCATATAATGGCTCCTTCTCCCAAAGTGAACACCGCTCCAGAAGTAGATTCCTAGAGTCTCTATATGATTGAAAATCAGAATCTGTATATCCAACAGGAATCAAATGCCTACTGGAATATACCAGCATATAGTTTCTCGTATGCCTCAGATATTTTAGAATATGCTTGACTGCAACCCAATGATCCAATCCTGGGTTTGATTGGTATCGGGTAACCACTCCCACTGCAAAGCAGATGCGGGTCTTGTACACAACATTACATACATCAAACTACCAACTGCCGAAGCATAGGGAATCCATCTCATATCTTCCTCCTCTTGCGGTGTTTTAGGACACTGCTCTTTAGAAAGATAAACTCCATATCGAGTAGATAAATTATCTTCCTTAGAGTTTTGCATCGCAAATCTGACAAGCACCTTATCAATATACGATGCCTGAGACAACACCAAAAGCCTATTCTTGCGATCCCGTATAATTTGAATGCCAAGAATGTAGCTTGCTTCTCCCAAATCCTTCATTTGGAATTGGCTGGCTAGCCAGTTCTTTATTTTGGACAAAGATCCTACATCATTTCCAATGAGTAAAATGTCATTCACATAAAGAACTAAGAAGACCACTTTATTTCCTTCCTTTTGCTTATAGACACAAGGTTCACATAAATTTTGTTCAAAACCATAATAATTTATGGCTTCATTAAATATGATGTTCCAAGATCTAGAAGCTTTCTTAAGCCCATAAATGGACCTTTGCAATTTGCATACTTTCTGCTCTTGGCCTTTAACCACAAAACCCTCTGGTTGGACCATATGAATAGTCTCTTCAAGATGGCCGTTCAAAAACGCCGTCTTGACATCCATTTGTCATATTCATAATCATAATGAGCAGCAATGGACAAGAGAATCCGAATGGATTTTAGCATGGCTACTGGCAAAAAAGTATCCTCATTGTCTACTCCTTCCTTTTGGGTAAAACCTTTGCTACTAACCTAGCCTTGTAAGTCTCTACTTTTCCATCGGCTCCTCTTTTTCTCTTATAGATCCATTTGCATCCAATAGGCTTTACGCCTTCTGGTAGATCTACAAGCTTCTAGACTGAATTAGAATACATTGATTCCATTTCGAGTTTCATGGCTTCCTGCCATTTCTTTTAATCACATCCTACATTGCCATCTTGTATGTCAATGGATCATCATCACTGCCATTGGTGACTACAACTTGTACTTCTCCATCCTGACCATAGCGGATGGGTAATCTTATTTCCCTCCCACTATGTCGTAGTGGCGGTGGTATTTGATCTTGAGTAGTGGTCTCAACTTTTTATCGTTCAACAACTTTTGTTGGTGTGGGGCTGATCTCATCAGCTAGCAACTCTTCCAGAATTACTTTACTTCTAGGTTTGAATTCTGTCATATAATTGTACTCAAGAAACGTTGCATTGTCAACAAAAAAACTTTGTTATCATGAGTGTTGGGGAGATTGTTGAGAAATTGTTGCCCCAATCTTATTGATTTTGATGATTACCAAAAGCCATGAGTATATTAAAAGATGCAATGAGTTTATTTACATAAGCAATGAATTTATTTAAGAACAATCAATGAGTATGTTAAGTATGACTTTAATCAATTTGAAAGTAACTTCAAGCTCCATGTTTAAGCTTTCAAAAAGAAATTTTTATACTTAATATGTCAACCAATGAATTTTTGGAACATTTCTTGAATTGATTCCTAATGTCAATTTTATTGTATTCAAGTCAAAAAATTAATTTAAAATGAATCTGGAATGAATTTCAAGTCAATCAGAAAATTCTCTGATTTTTGATACATTACGGAGCCGACTCTAGAGTTTCAGAGTTGACTCCACTCAGTATACAGAGTTTCCTGAGTTTCACGAGTCGACCCCTGTGATTTCAAGAGTCGACCCCCGATTCTGTCAAGCCGACTCCATGACTGTGTGAGTCGACTCCGCTCAGACACCAGAGGAGTATTTTTCTGAGCGCTTCGCGAGTCGACCCCTAACTTTTCATGAGTCGACCCCCGACTGTCAGGAGTCGACACTTATTTTTGATGAGTCGACCCTTTGACTTTCTGAGTATTTTTATTTTTGGTATCGCGTCTTCGAGCCGACTCGCGGAAAGCAGGAGTCGACTCCAGCAAATCTGGGCAAGATTTTTCTGAATGCCAACTCAGCGTCAACGGTAAGATTTTCTTTAACGGCTATTTTTCTTGTTTCTAACGGCTATATTTTTGCAGAATCTATAAATAGAGAAGCCGTTTTCAAATCAAAAATATACAAATAGAGAGATATTCATTCAAGAGAAAAAAAGAAAAAATCAGAAAAACAGAGCTTCATTTGAAAAAATCCGAGATTCAAAATAGAGTGAAAGAAAAAGTGTGAAATCAAAGGAAGCTTCCTTCTGTGCTCAAGCTCACCAATCCAAGGAAGCTTCAGAAGAAAATCCAAGAGCTATTCAAGAGCATCTCAAAAGATTTTCAACTTACAAAGAAAGGAAGAAAAAGCTCAAATCCTCTCAACTGCTTCAACGTGAAGAATCCAGCTGAGGCTTGATTCTACACTTCAAAGAGAGAGAAGAAGAAAAGAAGAAAAGCTCAAAGCCAACCAACTGCAAATCAGGCTTTTCTAAACTTTATTCTTTTATTTGTTATCTGCTCATTGAGGAGCTTGTAACTGAAAAATACTATTTCTATTCTTTGTGTCTAGTTCAATCTGGGGGATTGAACTAGTGGAGGTAGTCTTACCTCGGTACAAGCTTGGTAAAGCTTGGGTTAGGGTTTTTGTGCTGGTGAGCCCTTGAAAACCAGCTGGGTTCGTTGTGATCCCGGAAAAACAACAAGTTTGAGTTGTGAGCTTGTAAAACAACTCTGCTGTAATCTAGGGTGATTATAGTGTGGACCCAAGTGAATCTTGGGAGTGGACGTAGGTGTTGGATACACCGAACCACTATAAAATCTTTGTGTTTGCCGTGCTTCCATTGACTCTTCTCTATCTCTGTTTTATTCACTGCACTTTGTATTTACATTGCTATTTGCCTTCATTCTTCTTAAGCAAACTTTTTAAAAGGCTAATTTTTAAAGAACCCAATTCACCCCCCCCCCCCTCTTGGGTTGTCATCTGGGCCAACAATTGGTATCAGAGCTAGTGCTCATTAGATTTTGATCACACGATCAAGAGCTAAAGTTCCAAATGGCAACACAAGTTGGATCATTTGCTGAAGGTCATTCTACGAATAGACCTCCACTGTTTAATGGTTCAAATTATTCTTATTGGAAAGCTAGAATGAGGATATTCATTCAAGCTTCTGATTATGAGCTATGGGGTGTTATAATCAATGGACCTAGTACACCCACACATGTTATAGATGGCACTATTGTTCCTAAGCCCGAAAGGGACTGGAATGATAATGATAGGAAAATGGCACAGCTTAACGCTAAGCCATGAATGTTTTATATTGCTCCTTAGATGCTAATGAATTTAATAGAATCTCCACATGTAATTCCGCAAAGGAGATTTGGGATAGATTAGAGGTTACCCATGAGGGTACCAATCAAGTAAAAGAATCTAAAATTAATATTCTTGTTCATAAATATGAATTATTTAGCATGGAACAATCTGAAACCATTGCATGCATGTACACTAGATTTACAGATATTGTAAATGGTTTGAAAAGTCTTGGTAAGACATATACTAACTCTGAACTTGTTCGAAAATTCTTAGGTCATTACCAAGATCATGGGAAGCAAAAATGACAGCAATCCAAGAAGCTAAGGACCTCAACACTTTACCCTTAGAGGAGCTTCTAGGATCTCTTATGACCCATGAGCTGACTATGAGGCAGCATGTAGAGGAGGACACAAAGAAAAGAAAGTATTGCCCTCAAAGCTGCAAAAGAAGAAGAGAGCAGCAGTGATGATGATGATGATGATGAAGAGACTGCTCTCTTAGCAAAGAAATTTAAAAGATTCATGAGGAGAAAGAAACCCTTCCACAAGAAAAAATTTGGAGCTAAGTGGGAAGGAGAAAAGGATAAAACAAGGACAAGGACAAAGAAAAAGAGAAAGACCCCTTGACTTGCTATGAGTGTAATAAACCGGGGCACTTTAGGAATGAATGTCCAAATTGAAGAAAGCCTACAAAAAGAAAAAGAAGGCTTATGTGGCGACATGGAGTGACAGCGAGGAATCTTCTTCCGAAGAAGAAGAACAAAAGGAAGTCGCAAACGTATGTTTTATGGCGGACGACAACGATGAGGTAAGTTCCGACAACCCTTGCGATGAATTTGCTTTTGATGAACTTTTTGATGCTTTTAATGAACTTGTTGGGGATTTCAAGGTTTTGAAAAAGAAATACAAGATTTTGAAAAATGAAAACTTAACTTTCATTCAAGAAAAGGAAAATCTTAATAATGAAGTTAAGAAACTTAAATCTGAAAATGAAATTTTAATAAAAGAAAAAGAATCAATCTCTAATGAAAATGATAAACTAAGGAAAGAGGTTGAAAAACATAAGAACATAGTTGATAAGTTTACATTAAGTTCAACTAAATTAGACATGTTATTAAATAGTCAAAAAGCAGTTTTTGACAAAGCCGGATTAGGATATAACACTTTAAGAAAACAAAAATCACTTAAAAATATTTTTGTGCGTGCTGGCCAAAGTAATTTTACATGCTTTAAATGTAATCAAAAAGGACATAAATCTTATGAATGTAAAATTCTAAAACCTAATAAAAACTTAAATGTTAAAGGAAGAAAATATGGGTTCCGAAAGGAACAATATTGTTGGTACTAACCATGAAGGACCCAAGAAAGCTTGGGTACCTAAACATAAAGTTTGATATCATTGCAGGAATGTCTTGTGGCCAAGAGATCAAAGAGAAAGTGGTATCTTGATAGTGGCTGCTCAAGACATATGACGGGTGACAAAGAAGAATTCATCACCCTTGAAGAAAAGAAAGGAGGAGTTGTTACATTTGGCGACAATGGCAAAGGCCAAATCTTGGGGTTTGGTAACATTCAAATAACTCCCTCCACATATATTGAGAATGTACTTTATGTTGATGGTTTAAAGCATAACTTAATTAGTATAAGTCAATTATGTGACAAAGGTTTTAAAGTATCTTTGAATCTTCTTTATGCACTGTAGCTAATCCCATTGATAATAGCATTGTTTTTATTGGAAATAGAAATGGCAATGTATACATGATTGATTTAGACAAATTGTCTACTAATAATCATTGCTTAGTTGCTAATAATGCTAATATGAATGAGATTGGTTGGTTGTGGCATCGAAGATTAGGTCACGCAAGCACACACCTGATTTCAAAACTAATTAGAATGGATTTAGTAAAAGGTTTACCTAAATTAGATTTTGAAAATAACAAAATATGTGATGCATGTCAGTTTGGAAAACAAACGAGAAGTTCTTTCAAATCTAAAAATATTGTTTCAACTTCTAGGCCATTAGAGCTACTTCACATGGACCTTTTTGGACCAACTAGAACCACAAGTCTAGGAGGAAAGAAATATGGTCTTGTGATAGTAGATGATTACTCTAGATTCACTTGGGTAATGTTTTTAGCTCACAAAGATGAGACTTTCTCGATATTCATGAAATTCTTCAAGAAAGTAACAAATGAGAAAAACACTACCATAGTGTCTCTAAGAAGTGATCATGGAACTGAATTTGAAAATCACTTATTTGAAAGTTTTTGCAATGAAAATGGTATTAATCATAACTTTTCTGCACCTAGGACCCCACAACAAAATGGTGTAGTTGAAAGGAAAAATAGGACTCTAGAAGACATGGCCCGTACCATGCTATGTGAAAGTAAACTCCCGAAATACTTTTGGGCGGAAGCTATTAACACAGCATGTTACATCCTAAATAGAGCCTTAATAAGACCTATTTTAAAGAAAACACCTTATGAATTATGGCATGATAGAAAACCCAACATTAAATATTTTCATGCATTTGGTTGTAAATGTTTTGTTCACAATAATGGTAAAAATAATTTAGGCAAATTTGATGCTAAATCTGATGAAGGAATATTCTTAGGATACTCAATAACTAGTAAAGCATATAGAGTATTTAACAAGAAAACTTTAGTTGTTGAAGAATCCATTCATGTAGTTTTTGATGAATCTTTAGCAACTCGTTCTGAAAAATTTGATGATGAAGAAGATACAAACTAATTGAAAAGATCTTGAAAAATTAAATATTGATGTATCTTTAGATCAAGAGCAAGACGCTAAAGATAATGATTCACCTAAGGATGATGATACTAACACTAATCATAATGATGTAGATCTACCTAGGGATTGGAGATATGCTTATAGTCACCCTAAGGAATTGATTATAGGTGATCCATCTCAAGGAATAAGAACTAGATCATCTATGAGAAACATTAGTAATCATCTTGCATTTGTATCACAAATTGAACCTAAAACTATTGAAGAAGCTGAAAAAGATAATAATTGGATGTTAGCAATGCAAGAAGAATTAAATCAATTCACTAGAAATAATGTATGGACTTAGTTGAAAGACCTAAAAATCATTCTGTTATAGGATCAAAATGGATATTTAGAAATAAACTAGATGAAAATGGCATAGTAATTAGAAACAAAGCTAGATTAGTTGCAAAAGGATATAATCAAGAAGAAGGTATTGATTTTGATGAAACCTTTGCACCAGTAGCTAGATTAGAAGCCATTAGACTATTACTTGCATTTGCATGTCATATGAATTTTAACTTATTTCAAATGGATGTAAAAAGTGCATTTTCTAAATGGATTTATAAATGAAGAAGTATAGAACAACCACCAGGTTTTGAAGATCACGAATTTTCAAATCACGTTTTTAAATTGCACAAAGCATTATATGGTTTGAAACAAGCACCTAGAGCTTGGTATGATAGATTAAGTAAATTCTTAATTGAAAATGATTTTATAAGAGGAAATGTTGATAAAACATTTTTTTGAAAAGAAAAGGTAAAGATTTATTAGTAGTTCAAATATATGTTGATGATATCATTTTTGGTGCTACTAACAATATTCTATGTCAAGAGTTTGCTAAGTTGATGCAGGGCGAATTTGAAATGAGCATGATGGGAGAACTCAACTTCTTCCTTGGACTCCAAATCAAACAAAGCAAAGAGGGAATCTTTATCAACCAAACAAAGTACACAAGAGAAATTTAAAGAAGTTTGGTATGGAATCAATCAAACCCCTCGGAACACCAATGAGTCCTTCATGCAAGCTGGACAAAGATGAAGAAGGTAAGAAGGTTGATCAAAAATATTATCGAGGTATAATCGGATCCCTACTTTACTTAACTGCAAGTAGACCAGACATAATGTTTGCTGTTTGCTTATGTGCTAGATTTCAGTCTGAACCTAAAGAATCACATTTAATTGCTGTTAAAAGAATACTAAGATACTTAAGTGGAACAAAAAATGTAGGTTTATGGTATTCTAGAGACTCAACATTAAATGATTGCATACACTGATTCTGATTATGCTGGATGTAAGTTAGATAGAAAAAGCACAAGTGGTGCATGCCAATTCTTAGGAAGTAACTTAATCTCATGGTTTAGCAAAAAGCAAAATTCAGTTGCATTATCAACTACTGAAGCTGAATATGTAGCAGCTGGAAGTTGCTGTGCTCAAATCCTATGGATTAAGCGACAACTTGAAGACTATGGTATCACACTTGATAAAACACCTATAAGATGTGATAACACAAGTGCAATTAATCTAACTAAAAATCCAATTCAACATTCTAGAACAAAATAAGGGATTTGTGATTCCATTAGAATGAATTTGAAACCCCTAAGGAAATTTTATCTAAAATTCTTTCAAATCCTTGATCTTTAAGGAAATCTTATCTAGAATTCATATCTAATTGATCTATTCAAATCCAATGATTATTTTATCAATTTTTATGATCAATTCCGGACACATTTCAGAAATTTCATGTTTTTGCTCTGAAATGGTCTCGGAGCCGACTCGGTGAGTATCGGAGTCGACTCCAGGTTTCTACTGAAACTCTCGAGTCGACCCCTTCTCGGCGCGAGTCGACTCCACTTCGGGATGGTTTTCTGTGACTGTCCGGAGTCGACCCCTCGCTTTGCGGGAGCCGACTCGAAGTGGTCCCAGGTCGATTTATCTAGGGCAGAGTCGACTCGCCGTTCATTTCTATCTCTCAATCTCTCAAAATACTCTCTCCAAAATCCAGACCTTCCAAATTCCCAAAATCCCTGATTAACCCTTCCAATCGATCAATGGCCCCTAAAACTCGAGGTTCTAACCTTGGTGCGGCCGGTGTGAAGAGGAAGAGAGCCGTGAGGAAGACCGTGAGGCGTCCGGTTCGTGAGCCTTCACCAGCTCGGATTCAACTCATCTTCTTCAACTCCAATGCTTCTCCATCTACGCTCCTTCTCAGGTAGATAGACTTGCTGATAGAATCATAACTACGGGAGGAAAGTGATTTTGAATTTTTGAGGCAGAGGGATTTCTTTGGGAAGACAGTTGATAGAGATGGGTTGGGAGAAGATCTGTTCCTTAGATTGTCCTACTATCCCGCCCTTGTCAAGGAATTTTATAAGAATCTATCTAGAGGAGATAATGGTCTTATAAGCATTGTTAGAGGAAATAGAATTTCAGTGACTGTAGAGCTGCTTTCAAGATTGTTGGATCTACCCATGTCAGGACTCTACATTTTCTTCTGAAGACAGAAGCCCAGCTCTTCTAGACTTACTTAACCGGGAGTTGTCGGTTTTGAGGAAGTTTTGCCAATCAATTATCCTTAGAACTGAGACTTGCTCCACAACATTTGTAGTAGAATCCTTTTCCCCAAAATTGGAAGATTTGATTATGTGTCAGAAAGGGATATTTTGTGATGGATGCAATTGTAACGGGTAAACCCATTAACCTTCCCAGTATGATTCTATGGTATATTGCTGACTGTGGAGGAAGAGAAAATCAAGCTTGCCCTATGGCATGATCCTCACTAAAATTTTCCAGAGCCAAGGGATTGTCATTTCTGATAGTGAGCCAATGAGGAACTTGAGACATACAGATTTTACAGCTTGGCCACTATACATAGGATGGGTTTTATTAAGAAAAATGGAAATGGGAAAGGAAAGGTTTGATAGAAGAAGAGCACGGATTGAGGCACCGGGACCATCAGTTAGACACTCTTCGCCTGCACCTCCGAGCCCTCCTATTCCTGCTCCTGCCCTACCCCTGCTCCATTTGATCAAGCTCATCATCTTCATCTGTTGGCTTCTCAGAACTTCAGTTAAGGCAACTCAAAG